>CALNXK010000100.1:1590000-1882500 GCA_942486035.1 Porites lobata
GAAAGTCACGGTCTTAGAACCCTAAAGCACGAGTCAAAACTGTATAAACGGCCTTTTATGAGCGGCTACCCTGTATATCACAGTCACCATACAACTTCCCAAAATTTTCAGTTGTCTTATATTTTTCTGAAAAGTTGACCTGTATATAGCGGTCACCCTGTATATAATGGTCACCTTGTCGTTTCCCATGGGTGACCGTTGTACACAGGTTTTATACTCAGAACAAGCACAAACGCGAAGAGTGAGGATAAAATAATCCAGCAAAAACGTTTCAGTTCGATTATTCAATCGTAGACTTGTTTAAGAGGAGTCGGTATTGAAGAAAATCTAATGGCCTCGACGAAATCCTCGCTAGGAGAGCCCAAAAAGATCAGAACACAGTGGACGACATGTCGCTACATCGCTGCGACACTGAATCACTTCAACTTTTTGTGTACCGTTCGTGAGACAAGTTGCTGTTACTAGTCTGTGACACGTTGCAGCGAACAATCGCTTTGTGCGTACAGGATGATTTAAGTGTTTTTTTTTTCCTTTGTCTCTGCGACAGGATTTTGTCGCCGTAAATCAAGTTAATTGTATCACTTGTCGCAGTGACAGAATCCAGAATCCAGAATCCAGAATCCTGTCACGAAGACAAGGATTGACTGTACTAAAATGACCCAGTGCACTCGCTCGACTGCGACACGTCGTGTAGTGAGTTTCGACGTTATTGATCAACAGACAAATTTTGTGAAATCTATTCCTTTGAAGTACTAAGATTTCTTTTACCTTTCTGCCCGATGAAGAGTTATTTGAAAGATATCTCTTTTCCTTTGGTTGTCGAGTTCCACAAATTTAACATTGTCAGCTTTAGGTTCAGGTCCTCTTCTAATGATTCATACCTATCAGAAAATATATTCCCATGATTATGTTCTGAAGATTAAAATAATTCATATCTCTTCTATAACGTAAGTTCATCACAAGGTATGTGAACCCTTTTTGCCTTATGCGTTTGAAGGCTTACATCAACAACCTAGTGGTACCTGCTTACTTCTAAACATCATGGTCATTAAATATTAAGGCATACGGCTTATTTTGTGACTACCTCTTTCTTAATTGAAAAGAAGAAGATGAATAATCCTTACCCATTCTTCATTGCAATAGCTATTTCAACCGGGTTATGTTAACACTGATCTGTGGTAATCCTTTATATAGAAGCAGCTTCGAACTCACCTTGAGTCGTCTTTTCATGAACAGTTTTATGGTTACACAGTAGTCCAAAAATAATCATAGAACTTATAAATATTGAAGCAAGAATTCTTGATTAAATTTCTCTTTGAAATCATCTTTTTGACTGGATAAATTATACTTTCATTACTTAAAGTTTTCCCGCTAACTCTTTTGAAAATAAATTTTTACAGTTTCTTTGCCTTTAAGTACGAATAGTCCGGAAGACTGCTTCACAAACAGTGGCAGATGGCTGCTCTCTCTAAACTTTATTTGTATAATATGCATAATCATTACGCCCTTTTTACCTTCAGTTCAGTTTCCTCCAACCCTAGTTGGGTTTAGCTGCCTCAGTTGCATTTTGACAAGGCTCGTCTAATTCCCTTCCTCAAATTCGATTGCCACTCACACATTTCAATCTCAAAAGGCTCGTATTCATTGTACTTAAGTCTAACATCTGAGATTAACTCTCTACTCAACCTTTGGCAAATGGCTCATTAAATCTCACTGAAGCACGGATACGAAAGGGAAAAATCATGAAAGTGTTCGTAGTAAGTAAAAGATTGGCACTCTCTGGGATTCTATTAAGGTTGTCTTTCGGTTTTTGAATCCCTTAAGCAGTTGTGGTAATTTGAAATGCCTGCTGAAAGAAACCGAAAAACATACGCTTAGAGGTGATCAGAAACGTTTTAACTATCGAGACAACTCCACACAATGCTATGCAACCACGTGTTCGCTACTACTTCCTAGACGTAGGTTACCCGCACGGTGCAGGAACTGTAGAACTCAAGTTTGATCGTTGTCTGATGAAGCTATATAACGTTCTAGTCGTAACAAAGTTTTCAGAAACTTCGATTTTCCTGAAAATGCGTAATACTAAGTGTTTATATACTGAGAGGCTATTAAATTTTGCAGTTTTTTAAATCTACACAAAAAATTCATAATCACCTGAAAAAATACTTAAGATATTGCTTCCATTTCCCTCCTCAAGTCATATAAGAAAGTATCTTTTGTTCTGGTGGTTCTTTTGCTATATGCGTGGTCACGGTATGACGGTTAACAATGCTCCCTCGGGGGCCTCAAATAACAGAACAAACACCGATAACCTACGTTATTTCATAAAACTATGAATAAAACCTCCAAAATGTTAAGTGACTTAAATCAAAACAAAACGACAGCTAAAAAAGTTGCATGGTAAAAAAATAGCGGTGAAACCGTTGAAAAAAACTGATAATGGTGACAATAAACATAAAACCCAGTAGACCACAACAAACCGCTCCACTGACGGTATGCTATGTTTTCCGCCTTTACAGTTGGACGCGGCTTTAACTCAGCCATGTAGTTGTTTGATTCAGTAGAGAACAGTGATTTCAACACCGACGAATTCAAAGCTTCAGAAAAGGTTATACTTATTTTTCCACAACTGCCTCTCAGCAAGTTGTAAATGATCCGACTAATTTCCCTCAAATCAAGCAAAAGCCGTTTGTTGCCGCCAAAGCTGCAATTATATGTGCATTTGATTAAACCTATGGAGCTATATCAGTGTATCTTGTCAGTAATGTCTTCTAAAATCATGCGCAGAAGTGTCCCGTACGCTTACCCGACTCAGTTTCCACGAATCACGTTCCTCACCAAGAGTTCCTTCAACAGATTTTTTTCACTATAATGTCCGTGAGATTGTTTGCACTGCTTTAAACAAAAAAATGAGATAGATGAATATATCAGACAAAGGCCATTCAGACTGTACATTTAATTTAATACTGAACCATTTGATTGGACAGTCAAATGTATTTTGAATCACATTCACTCTATGGAAACACAAAGGAGGAGGGGAGTTTGGACACATCCCTCAAGGTATCATGTGGCGAATTATCGACTTGAGTAAGGAACTACAGATAAC
Organism: Porites lobata; assembly: GCA_942486035.1. Lineage (NCBI taxonomy): Eukaryota > Metazoa > Cnidaria > Anthozoa > Scleractinia > Poritidae > Porites > Porites lobata. The sequence goes on from CALNXK010000100.1 coordinate 1,593,107, forward strand.
ATCGACCTAAACCATTTAATATATATTTCTAAGTTTTAAAGAAAAACGAAGAAAGACCACCAAAGTAAAAGAGAGAGATCGAGAGGGAGCCTTGAACCCGTTTTCCTGTATTTATATCTTACTTAGCCATTACATTAAAAGAGCAATCGGTACCAACAGCCGTAAGTTTATAGTATTTCTATGGAGATTCCAAAAGAGTAAATAAAAGCTAACCATTCTATATTTTAGTCCTTAACCCTAATCACTATACATCGATACAAAACATAATCGCGGGTCCATTCTCTGACTTGTTTTGCTGCTAAACTGGCTTTCCTTCTTCTTAATTTCCTAGTAAATAAGCTTTTTTTCTTTCAAGACTCCGCTGTCATATCGATGACTCATCTGGTTTAGCTCGATGTTCAGTATCTGAAGCCATCCTCGAATAAGCCATTTCCGAGTTCCCCCGGGCCTCTGTATCAAAAAGACGTTAAGTGCTTAGCCTTCGATATAGAAATGATTTTTCATTCTCCTGCAAATAAAACAAATTGAGTGGCGTTGCAATCATTCGCATCAAACCTTCGAGCAGCGCGGTAGCCTGCTAGCAAGCTCTCCCTGGGGTATGGGGGTGAGGGGGAAGGGGAGTGGCGGGGAGTGAAAGAGGAAGTTATATAAACCTGCAAATGCAGATCTAGACGTTTCTAGGGATGTCACTTAGCATCTGGTTTCGCAGTCTATCTGAATGGACGGTAACAAAACAACAGCCGCTGTACGGCATGTACTTACTGCTTATCGAATCGAAGAGCCCACAGAACGCTTTGTAGAAGAAGTTCCACTTCATTAGGTCTTATAAACATATCAGTCTCCGGTAAAACTCAGGGTGCAAAGAGAGTCGGTTTTACAGCTTGCCATTCGGGCAGTATCGGGCATTACCTGTAGCTAAGATGTACAAGCCCAATTTTCAGTTCAACAAGCCCTTAAAACCTTTTGATAAGCAGATAGATAGATAGATACTTTATTATAAACACCATTGCAGCCATAGGCTGAATTACGGGATATTTACAAATACTGATGATAACAAAGAGAAAATAAGAAAATTATCTACATCTTATAGACATGGGTAAAAATAAAACTTTTCTTCAAACGCTCGGTTTTACATAGGGGGAGAGTGAAATCACTTTTGCGTCTCAGTGCATATTTACAACTCTTCCTTTTGGGGGAGGAGGCTATGGAGACTGTGGGTGGGGTTACAGACGATCTCGTCAAACAGATCGATTGAAATCTTTTCTCTCCTCTCATAAAGTTTCGGTAGGCCAACTGTTTCTAGTGCTATACTATATGACAGGTCAGGATAGATGATTCTGAAAGCCCTTCTTCGGATCCGTTCCAAATCTTCACTGATGTAGTTTGGTAGAGAACGATGGAATACAGGACTTGCGTATTCCAGGACGGGCCTAATACATGTCACATAGAATTGCACCAGTTCACTTGGTGCCACTCCGGATCTCTTGAGTTGACGTAAAAAATAGAGACGAGAGGAACATTTCCTAATTAGTTCAGAGGAGTGCATGTTCCACTTTAAATCGTGGCTAATGGTCACGCCTAGCAATTTGGCACTGGTGACTAATTCAAGGGGTTTGCCATTCAGGACTAGGGGTTGAAAATCGTGGTTGCTGTTGGAGAATCCAATTCGAATTTCTTTGCACTTGGCCTCATTCAGTTGAAACCCATCGAGACTCGCTTGTCTCGAAAGGTCATCCAGAGCTTCTTGGAGTTTGCTCTCACTACCCTTTGTAACTATTTCGGAACAAGATGTATCATCCACGTATTTCCGCATGTCAACTGGTGTGTCCAAGTCATTAATCATGACAAGAAATAACCAGGGGCCTAGTTTTGTTCCCTGGGGGATACCGGAGGGCACAGAGCGCCATTCAGAGTGACAATCCTGAGCAAGTTTAACTCTTTGTTTCCGGTCCATCAAGAAGTGAACAATCCAACCTTTGACTTGACTCGGAAAATTAAGCAGTATTGATTACACATTTCTTAATGTAAATTGAATTCCTTTAAAAAAAATTCAGTTGCCCGTCGGACAAGTTAAAAACAGAATTCACTAGCCCGATACCAAAATCCACCAATCCCAGGCTTTCGGACACTATTTCCTTTGCACACTGAAACTACTTCGAAGTGATGATGTAAAAAAAATCCCAAAATCACGCTTTCGATTTATCTCGTTCTTTCCATACGTGAAAGGATCTTATTTAACACGCGGTTTCAATATTAGCCCCTAGAGGCTTATATTTGTTCGTATTCTTCTCAATATTATACAGCCCTGAATCGAAACTTTCAAGTGGAAGGCCGCACGAGATCGCGTGAGGTTTCACTTGTTTAGCTACCGTATGAACAACTAAGTTTGTGTGAAATATACGGCGCGTACCGTGGTATTGCCAGCACGTTCTCTTTCATAGACATTTGTCGTGAATGTTCCAATGTTATATTGTGTCTCTCTTGGGCCAAGAAATGAAAATTGCACGAGTTATTCCGTTGTTTAAATCTGGTGGTAACTCTTTGTTCACAAATTACAGACCTGTATCAGTTTTACCGGTATTTTCTGAGTTCCTATAAAAGAATCGTCTATAATCGCCTTATTCTTTTCTTGAATAAATATGATATTCTTTTCCAGAATCAGTATGGATTCCGAGAAAATTGTTCTACTGCACATGCTTTTCTCCAATTGTATGACAAGATCTCAAATGCACTTGATGCTGGGTCAATGAATAGGCCTAAAGTCGCCTTCTTATCTAAGGCCTTTGATATAGTAAATCGTGAAATTTTGCTGAACAAGTTAGAACGTTATGGAATACGTAGTGTTGTTTTACAATGGTTTAAAAGTTATCTTTCTTGTCGAAAACAATTTTTTTAAGTGTGCAATCTAATGGTTATAACTTTTAATCGTTACTTGCGGATTCCCTCAGGGTTCTATCTTAGGTCCCCTGTTCTAATGATCTAGAGTGCATGGAATGTGTCAAAGGAGTTAAAGCTGATAGCACTTTTGCTGATGACACTAATATCTTCTATTCGCTTCCTATCTTATGGAAGTTGTAAATTCAGAATTGAAAAAGATATTAACATGTTGGTTTTATACAAATAAGCTATCTATCAATGTTAAGAAATCAAATTTTATCATATTCAGACCAAGACAAAAGAGGCAAACAATTGATCAAGCTTTTAATATTAGTAATTATTTGTGATTGATCGTGTTTAGGAAGCTACTTTTCTTGGTGTAATTCTGGATGAACATTTAACATGGAAATCACATAAACATAATTTTACAAGGAAAGAGTCTAAGGCCATATTACGTTTAACTGGACAAAGTGAAAACAGTTTTTCTTTACATTTTTTCATTGCTTTTTTTTAAATCTTGAATTGTCTTCCGTCTCGTTATACGGCAGCTACACCATGCCATATTAAGGTAAATTAAGCTTAAGCTAACAATCCCCTAGTGTCTATTCTTAGTTAAAATAAAGAAGGATAAAAGAAATAGATACACAATAACTGAGGTTACTAACAGAAGGGTGTCATATATTAAGTAGAGTTAACCTACTCAATACTCTGACTACATTGATCTTTTAGTCGGTACTACAGTAGCGATACCAGCAACTTCCAGTACTCTTGAGCTAGTAGACATAATAGGAACCACAGTTCCTTACTTTAATGTTGGTGGAGAGAGAGCAACAGTTTGACCAATGAAAACACGCTTTCCTTGAAACCTGACCATCTGCCACGCTTGGATGTCCGCCCTTCAGCCAGCCGGGAGCGTTGGTGTTACACTTATATAAAGGCGGACATGAAGTCGGCATCCTTGTCCCTGCCGCGCCTTCGAACCTGTACCATGCGGCGTCTATTGTTTTGTCACATTGTACTGAAACTTTTCCGTACGTGACTTTTCTGTCAGCATTGGTAATACGTCGATAATTTACACATTCTAAGAAGGAGAGAGAAAGACAGGGAAAGTAATTAAGAATCATTCACAAATTGAATTAAGTACAGATAATGACTAGTGGATGAACCCTCAAAGCATTTCACAGACACTGCATGATGCGAGCAACTGGTTCATTTACCAGAACCATTGAAAATTGTCATCCATGTGGAAAGTGTTGTTTAGGGACTAATCGCAAACCAGGCAGGAGGCAGCTTGGCCTCGAGGTTATAGCGCGGGGTCGAGCTGAGCTGGACTTGTAATCCGGTGCCCCCGAGTTTAAGTACCACCCTGACCGCTAGCTGGATTCCTCCTTATGGGGTCAAATCTTCGACCATGGCACGTTTTGTAACACCGCAACAAAATTTTGCGACAAAACTTTACTTTTATCTGCTTGACAATATTTAGCGATTATCAACATTAGGAGGGGCCAGAGGATACAAGAAATTTGGAAGAACGACTAATTTTGTAGAGAAGACTGGAGGCCAAATATTAGCGGTGAGCGTCAAGTATACCTCATAACGGATACAGTAAAAGTGTCCGGATGAGCAAACAAGACTTAAGCATCGGATAGCAAGACGAGAAAGGTAGCGTGCGTTGCATTTGCATCTTAACTATTAATGCTTGCTGAAAATTGCGTGGCACCAAATATCAAACTCAATAATGGGGTAGGAGATGCCAATGGAGAAAGAGGCGGATTGGAAGGACTGGAATATTATTGCATAGAGTGGTTTGGAAACTGCTTTAAATGAAAAATATGGTGACGGAGCTGGCAGTATTGCATGAGAATGTACCATATACATTCATCTCGAATTATCGCAAAATCAACAAATGCTATGTCAATCGATTATTAAATTCGAATCGCTTTTGCGTATACAAATTCCACAGAATATATCTTTACAACTGGTAGCTAGGGCACAATTTAGCTCAGAACAACTAGTGCTCAGTACCTTCTGGCAGACAGGTGTTGTCTTCCGTGTAGCTGTGGCTACAGACACAGTTATATGAACCAGGAATGTTTACGCAGGTGGCGAAGTTTGGAAAGCAGTCATGTGATCCTTCCACGCACTCATCGACATCTTTAAAACTGAAACAAATAATGTTCATAAAGCTCGTTTGATTTAAATTCTATAGCTTTCAACTATTACTATAGCCCTGTTGAAGTCTAAACAGACACAGGGGTTTTTCCCTACTCGCCAAAGAAACAGTTTCGGCTTTCCTTTACCTGAACGACAGCTTGTTTGCCGGTTCAATTTGAAACTCATTTTTCTTTTCTTTTTCTCCAATATTCGCTCCGATTTACTCTCTTTTTTCGTTGTTGCTGAATTTATTCAAGAAAAAAATCTGTTGTTCGAGTCTTGTTCATTATAGCACGGAGGACTTTATTTTCACTTTTGATTTTGATCGCGCTGATAGCCTAAGTGAGCACTGGGTTTTTTCCCGCCCTTCAAATTAATTGCTTTCAGTTTCGAACCAGCAGCGTTTCAGCAGTCTCAGATCAACAAGGCAATAAATTTGATTCTAATAAAAGCGGAGAAATTTGGTAAACTCCATGATGTTCATCAAATTAACCAGCTTAGTCCTTTACGTCACAAGGGTGATCAACATGAATTTTCTCTCAACAATATCAGTACACCGTCAACAGAAAACGATATGAGAATAAATAAATCGATCACTAATGGGAAATGCTTTCATTTTGTCATATCGAATTCTCTCAACTGATCCTCTAGGGAAATGTACGGATATCGGTGTGGAGAATTTGTATGTGGATACCGGGGCATGAAGGGTTAAAGAAACTTCTGGTAGACGAGGTCTCGCGAATCCCCCTCTAGTGCTAGCTACTTGCGAAGGATTTTACATTTGAGGGGCGGATCCAGGGAATTTTGTGGCAAATTACTTCAGTGACAGAGACAACTACATGTTCTTAATCTGTGAACGCCGGTTGCCGTCATTGGCGCGGGAAATACCGACTGCTATGCGAGCAGAGGTTATCATAGTAGGGTACCCAAAAATAATTACAATTTTTAATATCCCTGGAATTTAGTTTAGTGGCAAAATGCAACGCGCGTGTCATTAAAAAGATCGGCCAGTTATTATAAAAAGTGATATACGATCCTGTCCGCGATGTCAGAATTTTAGTCACAAACAAGCGTCAGGTATGATAGGGGGTTCCGGACCCCCGGACCCCCCTCCTGGGTCCCCCACTGCCTTCTATAATTGAATGGGTTCTGCTGCTTAATTATTTCTAATAGTGAATCAAACGTTCTCGTTTCCTTATTTTTATGTGCGGGGTACAATAAAATGCCAGAGAAAAAAAGAAGAAAGTGATCTTTAATGTTTTAATACCTTTTCTACTTTTCTGCAGTGGTCATCATGGAAAGTTAATGCGTTCGAGTTTTCTTAGCTTTAAGGTAAAGGTCAGTAAAGCCTTTTTAAAAAGATTAAAAAATTTCTATGCTTTCTGCGTATTCGACCTTGAATATGGTGAAAAGAAATGAGAGGTAGACCGTAGAAAGCCTCATTTGGTAAAAAGCTAAACATTAATCACTACAAAGTCGAACAAGAAAATGCCAATGAGCCATTTCAAGCACGATCTTCCAAGCCCGGGGGTTGGACTCCCTAAAATGGCCTAGGGAAGGTGGTACCTTTTTCGGGCGTGAGATATACAGAAAGGGAAAGGAAATCTGTCATTTCGGTCGGTAAGAAGATCCTTAACTGCAGGGCTAGCCGATATATGTCATGGCTGTGAAAATGAGAAAAAATTCTGGTTCATAGTGATTTGTTTATATCTGAAAGCTAGTAGATACAGTGCATTTGCAATGGTTAGAAGGGACGCAACGCTCTAAACTGGGAGTGTGAAAAGGGTACCATTTATCAATAGATGGTATATTAAAGGGGTACCTTTCCTGTCAAAAATGGTATATAAAAGGGTAAGGGGTTGGACCTCGGGGCGGAGACTCGCCGTATAAAACGTTATTGAGTACCCCCCGGCCACCTCAGCCAACGTTCTATAATTCCTATCAAGAGACCGTCGTCGATTAGGAAAAGACTGTCTCTTGGTAAATGCCGTTCGGTCCCAGAGGCAAAGCACGGCGTTAAGTCGCTTTTGCGTCATTGTGGTGTGAATCTGCTTGTTGTGGCTCTACGGATTTGAGGACGTTGTAGTGTTTCGTTTTGAGTGTGCCTTGCTTTCTCCTGATCCCATTCTTGGATTCTGCAAAAATTGTAAGTCCGTCGTCCTGCCTTCGAATGGTCTATCTGGTTCGATATATTTATGAATTGAACAAATTAACTGCGTCTCGGTGAAAGAATCTTCAAGGGCATTTTAGTTTCACTTTCAGTATCCTAAGCTCGCTCCACTGTAAGGAAATCCGGATTCCGGATCCGGTAAAATTTTTACCTGTGGAATCCGGAATCCTGGGCTTTGGAATCCGGAATTCAGCTCAAGGAATCCAGAATCCACCTACCAGTTGGAATCTGGAATTCAAGTTCCACTGACAACAAATCCGGAATCCAGTACCTGGAATCCAGAATCCACAACGTCGAATCCAGAATCCACGCACTTTTCTCTACGCGTCATATTAAATGCTTTCGGTTTTCGGTAAAACCTTTTGATCAGACACACTCTCTTTACCTTTATTGAAGGTTTAGCTTGGCACTCATTTTTCTTCAGGTTATTCTCCAAACTAGACCTTCGCTTCTGTTATCCTGTCATGTGCTGAAATTCCTTTTTTCGAATCTCCGACCGGAAAGGATTTTTGTTTAGGTTTGATGTGAATCCCACCATCCCCAAAGTTTGGCTAAAAGCTGGGTTTTTACCGTCTGACTTGAACATGGCGCGTTTCAAACGTCTACTAGCGGTTAAGTCCGTCTGCAAGCCAGCGCCGAAATCCTTGTTCTGTGCCCCAGCTCTGTACCGGGGTTTTCGAGAACGCGTCATGATCGGCCTGTTAAAAAAGCCATTGCCGATTTGCGAATCAGATTGAAGGGAAAATCCAAACAGACTTGCGGTAATTCGTTTGAGTCTAGGGACCCAGAGCAAGGAGCTTGGCACTGCTTCGCAGACGTTACTAACCGGGTCTGAGACGCAGGCTAAGCTTAATTGGTTAAGGGGTCATTCTAGATGGATACCTGTTGGTCAGTCTTGAAATTGTTCTCCATGACAGTATAATTCGGGTTGTGTCACAATCTTGTTGACCGTTCTGGCATTTCTGTGAACCAAGGCACCAACTTGAGCCTTGGGTTGACAAATAGTTTGTTTGAAATTGTTCACCCAGGCCTCAAACTCGTTCCCTTCTCACTGGAAAAGAATGCTGAAAAGGTCTACTATAGTACAACGATTCAATCAGTGATCGATCTGTTTCTTTCATTTATTTTTTCCTCATACAAACAAATGAGTCACAAACGCGTCCTTTAGCTCAATTTAACGTATTACACTTTTTTTAAAATTATGTAAAAGCACTCTTTCAGTGTTACGTGGGCTCTTGGTTTTGATCAGTCGGGCCACAGTAGCGCAGCGAACAACCCTTCGGATCATCCATGCCATCAAGGAAGTAGATGTAGTAGCTTCCGCCTTTTCGAATCTTTATCTCTGTGCTCCAATATCAGCAATAGTCCCATCGGAAACAGACTGTTCGGGTTACCACGCCCTCCGCTACTGTGAGGTGGCCACTAGTCATGCAGCCTGTTGCATCCGCATTACATCTCCAGTAAGGCGTACATGAAGTTGCCATTTTTGTCCCTTGCTACTCCTTCGAATCTGAACCAGCCAGAGCCAATAATTATTGTCGTCACATTTGAGCCCGTAAGTACGGCTGTACTTCACGTTGCCATCGGATTCGTTTATATTTTGATAATTTTGGCACTCTGAAAAGCGGACCATAAGAATATAAGATTGCATTGTGTAACAAATTTGTTATTAAATTTATGAAGTCTTGTGACGATCTGGTCGGTGTCAGTGGTACGGTCCTCGCTTGTTTTGAGTCCTATCTAAACTCTCGTAAGTGCTATGTCCAAGTCGAAGGAAGTACGTCCACTACGCGTTCCTTAACATGTGTGATTCCTCAAGGGTTGGTTGTGGTCCTCCTACTTTATGTATTATATACCGCGCCTGCTGCTGACATCATTAAGTCCTATACTACAGTACCACTTTTATGCTGACAACACACAATTAAATGTCACCAACTGTGATGTTGATGCAGCCCTGTCCAGGTCAAGGGTTGAACACTGTGTTGCAGATATCGACAGATGGATGACTAATCATAAGCTAAAGCTTAACGAGAATAAAACTGAGCTACTGGTTATAAGCTCCAAGTATCGATCACGGCCAATGGTCACTTATATTCAAGAAGGAGTTGAAACCATTAAACACCATTCCTGTTGTAAGAAATTTGGGAGTGATATTTGACCAGGATATAGCAATGGATAAACATATTAGTATGATACGTAAAACCTCCAAAGACCATCTTAGCTCATCTTCGAAATATAGGGAACATTAGAAAATTCTTAGATCAAGGTTCTGCTGAAACCTTAGTTGACTCCTTTGTTACGTCTAAGATTGACTATATTGTAATGCTCTTTTGTTTGACTTAACCTAAATATCCGATCAATATTCTGCAATAAGTATTGAACACTGTTGCGCGTGTGATCACTCTTGCTCACAACTCCTATAATGAAATCGCTGTACTGGTTACCTGTATCTCAACGTATTACTTTTAAGATTTGTCTATTAATTTATAAAGCACTCAAGGGCTTGGCGCCTATTTATCTATCCGACCTTTTGGCCCCTCGCTGTTATAAGCACTCACTTAAATCTTGTGCTCAGGAGCTTAATACCAGAGCTTCACAATGCACCCTTTCAGAAGCTGTTTCCGAGCTCGTCAAAGAAACGTTGCTCTCAGAAACTTGTAAAGTTATTTCTAAGCTTGTGATATGTGCGAGGTTCTTACCTGCTGCCACACGATGCGATCATGTTTTCCCATATATTTCCTTTGGAAGATTACTGGAACAACTGTAAGACCCATCGGTATTTATACATGAGGCGAAACGGTGCAAATCGCGCATACCCTGGTTGCGCACTCGTCGATATCTGAGGGCATGAAAAGGAGCGGTTAAATATTTTCGAAACTTGAAGCAAAATTAGTTAAAACATAAAGATGTAAATAAATAAACTAGAAATACGTTATCGCAAAATCTCGCGAAGCTAAAAAGGGTCAGCAGTGGAAATAAAGGGAAACAAGCCAAAGGGTAAAAATACGATGAAAATAAAATTCAGTGTGCGCAATCAGTGAAATGTTTGGATAAATCAGAGTATGTCGAAAATGCCATTTCCGAGTTCCCCTGGGCTTCTGTATCGAAACGAGGTTAAGTGCTCAGCCTTTGATACGGAAATGGTTTTTCACGCTCATGCAACTAAAAAGTCATTTTCACAAGAAAAGTTGTGCAAATCGCCTTATTTTGAAAAGTGGGTGTGTTTGGAACTCGTCTATTAATGTGTGGACTACTCTACTAATACCAGTTTGACAAACGTTTAGGTACCTTTTGACATTTTTCGATACACAGTTTAAAGTAATGATTAAAAAACGAACAGAAGTGTTTTATCGGGTTTAAAATTGAGTTAAGACCCGATAAAACACGTGACTGCGAGTTTAATTTATTGAACATCTTCGAAGACATTCTTGACAAAGAGTGTCTCAGTAGAGCTCATAGCAATAATGCTTTTATGAATGTTGGAAAAATTAGTTATGAAATTAGTATGCAAGGAAATCTAATCTCACAGTGTTTTGAATTTTTCTTGTAGTAACCGAAGAGGACCGTGGTGTCCTGTTCCAGAACTTTTAGGAAGGCTAAAAATACCGAGGAAGAGAGGAAGTTAATCTAAAATGCAAAATCTGCCAGCAGATTTTGATTTTGGAAATTCAGATGATGTACTGCCTGGACTAATGTGATAGAGAACTTTTTTAGGTCTGTCTTTAACAACTGCACTATTACTAATTTACTGCGTGTGTAATTGAAAAAACCTTACATATTCACCCACCATTTATTGTGTCAGTTGCTGTGTTGATATTAATAAATAAATTAATGTGAATAAAAATTCATAAGAGTATATATTGACCCCTACAATAGCTATATTACCTTGCCATAGTGTTGGATCTTGTTTGTCTCGGTGAAATCAATTCCAGTGTCTAAAGATTAAATTAAATGCCTCGCAGTGAGTGGAACAAAACATAATTTATGCACGAATCTTTAAGCGATTTCTTTTGTTTTACACCCCTTATAGCTTTGGAGCCGAGTATGAATTTTGATAATTCGAAACTGGCCTAAAGAGGCAAAGGGGAGTGAGATTACTGGATGAGATTAGCGGCTTAGGCGTCTCCCTCTTGAGTATGTGATTCGAGGAGAAGGCTGAATCTTAGACTAGGCTACGGTCCTGAGACGGTCAAATAAAAACTGGGTTTGGCCTTATCTTTTCTTTAAAGATGGGACTTCAGTCACCTAAACAGACTGAGACTTGCCGACTGAGAATGGGTAAAAACTCTGAAAATAAAACTGTGAAACAACTGAATACAATGCGATTGTCTGTAAACTTGTTCACTCCGGGCCTACTGGTATAAGTCGAATTTCTGTTTTAACTCTGAAAACAGCAGCTTAAGAATGCCTATTTTTGCCCCAAACATGAAGTTAATTTCTAAGTGACTGCGAGATGATGTTGACAGGTTATTTATAATTCCTTTTATTTTCAAGCTTCCCTCCTCCCCCTATCCCTACTTGTACGCGTAAATCCTCTATTGAGCCCCCCAGGGGGCTTATGTATTTCAAGCCCATTCGAGGGGGGCTTATTTGAGAGGGAGAGGGCTTATTTAATTTAGAAACGACGATGGTATCAGTTCTCCATAAAGAACTAGAATACAAAGTAGAAAAGCTCAAGGACAAGAAGTTTTAGGGCATGCAGCCGAGGATCAGAATCAAATCAGGCCTTCATTTATCAGTGAAGAATAATAATAACTTTCTTCCCCTGAAAAGAGGGGGGGACGTATTAGAGGGAGGGGGCGCTTACTAGAGGATTTAGGGTACTACAAATGAATAATTCTATTTTGTTTCGCCGCAGGACCCGCATGTACGTAACTGTCCGGTCTTCCGAAACCTGGGTATCAAGTAGTTGAGTTTTGGTGCAGGTTAAAAACATTATCCATTTGACGTAATGTCCTTTCTAAAAGTTCCTTTTAGTTTTCGACTCCCCTCCCTAAGCGTGCCTTCCTCCTGCCAAAAATCCCAAGTAAGTTGTGGGTTGTCGTTGTGAATAATGCGCTGCGCCTTTGCTTTTCTCCTAACCTCATTGCTGGTAACTGCAAGGGTTTACCAGTCCTCCGTCTATTTTGAAAGCTGCCTGCAAATGCTCTGCTGAATCAATAATGGCTAAATAAATCGAGTCAGTCTCCAGTGGTATATTCATTGTTTTAGTTCAGACCGTATTTTAGTTTCAATTCCGAAGTTTTTCATCGGCCATTTTTAGGTTCAACGTGAGATTGGCCATTGGCCTGTTTTGTGTCAAAAAGCTCTGTGTGGGAAACTGGGTCAAAGTTCGTCTCCCAAAACAGTCGCACTGTACAACTCACATAACCACAGGCGCAACCTCAAAGGGAAAAAAGAAAGCTATTTGCAAGTCCAAATAACGGAAAAAGGCAAAATCGTTGATTGGTGGAACAGAGGACTGTCATAGGGCTCGTCAAACGCTCCTCCACCAAGAACTTCTGTTAAACTGAGCTGCTTCTTCCATTCGCCCGTGAAACAAATCAGAATTTACTTATTTGCGGTCGACAAAAAAAGACTAATTAAGACTAATTCTGAGTCCTTCACTGTTGGGTGACCTGTGAATGCATGCGGGCAAAACCTAATGCCTGGTGCACATTTTGACGATTTTCGACAGGGGCGTAGCTGCCTTTAAGCAATTAAGCCAAGGCTTAACAAAAGTTTGGGTTAAAATGAGCTCATGTAATCGCATGTTAACAGGGCGTTGAATTGCACCTAAAACAGGTACCGGTGTCTGTCGCAGTGATGGGCATGCAAAATTGGTACTAATTGCACGTATCATATCGTTGTTGTCCCCCTTTATCACTTTGATTAGCTGCTAGAATCAAATAGTTTAAAATCTAGTAATTTTGAAGGGTCCCAGCTCGTAGATAACATAGAGTAAACGGATTTGTTATTATTTTTTTTGTTTTGTTTTGTTTCTTTGTTTTTTTTTTTTTTTGCTGGGGACTTACTTTATCGGAATTGGCCACTGTTTGAAATATTAGGGAGCTTAAGCGACCACGACGACGACCACAACGACGAGTTCAAAAATACAATAGGTTTAATGATCAAAACAACAGCTCTGCACGTGCATGACGCTTTTTAGTACATTTCTTTGACGTCCACTGCATTACTACGACGTGAAACCTCCTAATTTGACGCTTTATGGAGGACGTGGACATACTACGACGACTTTCCCTTCATCTTTTTGAGCCTGAATAAAATCCTTAAGAATTTGACTCCAGGAAATGTCGCCTGCATTTGACATATTGAGCGGATCCAAATAGAGGCGATTAAGTTTGAAAGAACGCAAATTCATTTTTTTTACACTCCTTTTCACTGCCGTTGTCGTCGTCCTTGCTTAAGGTCCCTATTTAGAGTACTAGCCAGAAAGTAGCTTCAGCGAAAGCGTAAATTGAATTCCCTGATTAACTCTCTTTATTTTGCTTTGATGGATGTTAAAACTTGGCTTGGAACAGGAGCCACCATGACACCATTTCACCCAAGCTACCCATGACAAACATGCCACGGCCCATGCAACCCTCAGACAAACCTTCACAACCATACCACCCATGACTAACCACGTATTACTTTGCCGAACCTGAATAGCCATTGCCCTCAAGCCACCATGACAAACCATTTCGCCCAAGCTACCGATGACAGTACATTACACTCATGCCACACATATCAAACCATTTCACCCATGACAAACCATTAAGCTCATTCAACCACGATGAACCATTTCATCCATGTTTCCTATAACAAATCATTGTACCAATGTACTTTATGTCGAATCATCAGATCCTTGCTACCATGAGAAACCATTGCAGTCATCCACCATCACAAACCATTTCAGCCATACCACCCATGACCAAACACTGCCCTCATGCCACCACTACAAACCATCTCACCCATTCCACCCATGTTAAATCATTTCACCCATTCCACTCATGACAAACAATTACGGAACGGCGTCCGTAGATCCGAGTCGCCCTCAAAATCGCGGGTTCCAGGACTATTTGCGCGCTCAAAAAGGATTCCGCCGCAAGTTGCTTCCTTTGACTCTAGACTGAAGTGTTAGCATAATGTTTTCACGATACAAACTTAATTTAACTTAAGCAAATCGATAGATCGGAGCTTTCGCGCTACTCTCTGTTTGATCAGGAAATACAATCACTTAACTTGATACTTTTTTTTTTACTTTATAACATATTTTGACGATTTAAGCCAGGAGAATGTATAGAATGCCAGAAAAACAAACTGAAGTCTGAACGGTTTCGAACTGCGCTCGAAGTTGTTTTTTATCAATATGCAAATCACCGAGCCTTTCGCTTACTTCCTATCAAACTGAAATATCCTGACTTTTTTACCACTTTTCGGTTTGCTTCGTTTCATTTTATATTATTTTGTGCAAGCTGAATTCTTTCATGTAAATTTACGCTCTCAAAAGGAAAAAGAGTCGAGGAAACTTTGGTCTTCTATCGTCTCCAAAACATTAAAGATGTTTCACCAATTTCCACCTACAAATAGTAGGAGACATTTGATTGACAGAACAATTTGCATTTACTAACGACACGTTTCTACATGCGCGATTCCGTAATTCGTGATACTATTGTACCCCATGACAAAGAAGTCGACCCATGCTACCATGAAAAACTATTGCAATCTAGCCACCGTGACAAAACAGTTATCCCATGCCACACATGACCTAAACATTGCACTTATGCCACTATTACAAACCACCTCTCCCAGGTCATCCATGACAAACTATTTTACCCATCAACCCATGCTATCCATTACAAGCCATTTTACCTATGCCATCCATGACAAACTATTTCACCCTTTCACACATGACAAACCATTACAGCAATACTACCATAACAAACTGTAAGGCCAATTCCACCATGACAAGCCATCCTACCCATGACAAATGATTAAGCCCATTCCAACATGACAAACCATTTCACCCATGATACCCGTGACAAACCATTGTATCATTGTACCCCATGACAAACAAGTCGACGCATGCTACCATGAGAAACCATTGCAATCATGCCACCGTGACAAAGTGTTTCACCCATGCTGCCCATGACAAACCATTGTATCATTGTACCACATGACAAACACGTGCACGCATGCTAGCATGAGAAACATGGGCAGAAATTGAGGAAAGTATGGCCGCTAAGCATGCGCATTAAGGATCCTAATGGCCTTTAGAAATGTCTGTCTCTAGTAAGGATTTGTATGGCGAGAGAGAAATTCTTAAAAATTACATTGAACTGAAAAGGAATTTCATACCTGCGAACATCGGTATGTTATTGTGGTAGGATGAGGCTACTTTGTGCGAAGTTTAGAGGTCCTTACTCATTTCCTCTCGGTTCCTTGGCAAATTACGCCAGCGCCATACAACAGTCATATTGATCTCGCCATACAAACACTGTATATCAGCTAAAATTACCAATATTTAAGCGACTGTACGCGAAGAGAAAGGTGCGGCCGAAAACCTGCGAACATCGCGGTACAAACTTGGGCCTATTATCTTTCATTTTAAACCATTTCTACGGCAGAATACTGCATCCAAAACGTTCCTCAAGAAGTTAAAGATATTGATGAAATTTACGAGCCAATGGCGCCCAAAATTGCCGAAGAAATGAACAGTTTTTGTCGCTTCTGCAGCACAAAACAAGAGTCCGCCATTTTTGAACATCAAAGTCGGAAAAGCTTACATGGAATATATTATTAAACGTGGGAAAACCGCCGTTTTGCATAGATAGCAGCCTCCGATTCTATTTTTTATCTGGCTATGGTGTGATGTCCGTGACAACCCATGACAACAAGCATGACTAGAACGTATGGGCATTGCGCAACTCTTTTTTTAACGAAAGAAAGCTTTTGGTGCTTTTACATCGCCTTTAAGGATATACAATATCCTTCAAAGCTTGATTCTTTAGTTTTAACAACAATTTTGTCATTTCTGTGCCAATATTTTGAAAGAAATGGAAAACAGGCATGAGCCCGCAAATTGACCGCTGGCTGTCTCTGATTTCTGCCCATGCCATGACAATCGTAGCACTCTGACAAACTGTTGCAACGATACCACCATCATGATCCATTCCATCCACGCCACAATGACAAACCATCTCACGCAGTACATCTATGATGAACCGTTTCACTCATTCCACCCACGACGAGCCATTTCATCCCTGCTATAAATGTCAAACCATTTCATCCATATTACTCATGACAAACCATTGTACCAATGTACTTGTCACAAACCAGCAGGCTCATCCCTTCCATGGGAAATCATTGCAATCATGCCACCATCACAAACCATTTCAGCCAAGCCATCTATGACAAACCATCTCCCCATTCCACGTATGACAAACCATCTCACCCAAGCTACCCATGACAAACCATTTCGCCTTTGCCATCCATGAAAAACTCTTTCTCCCTATTACAAACATGAAAAAAACAACATTAGACCCATGATGTCCCCGTGAGAAACCATTGCAATTATGCCACAACCAGAAATTCTTTCACCCATACAATCCATGATAAACCATTTCACCCATTCTACCAAATTACAAAATTATGGCAAATTACTTCACCCATGCTACTCATGACAATTTCACATGTTCCATTCCTGATAACCATGGGTCCTATTCCACCAGGACAAACCATTCCACCCTTGCTACCCATCACAAACCATTTCACCCATCCAATTCATGACATACCATTTATCCGTAAACAAAAAAGGTATTTCACCCACCTAATGTTTCTCTGCAGAGGAGTCACATTTAGCGGTCTCTCCTTTTTTGGCAATGGTTGGGATCATGTTGCAATCAATTCGTTAGTCATTCGCCTTTAAGTTGCCCGTGAATAACACAACAGCCCACATTTTTAAATAGTTAAATCATTATGAATCTCCACAGCTTCAGAATCAGTCCATGTGATAGTCGTTTGGGTTACATTGTTAGCTATCTATTGTCCGGCATGCTTTCAATCCTTGAAGGAGTTGTCCTTAATTTGTCTCATATTTGATCAATGACCAATCAACACAAGCATGATTCCCATAAAAAATGAACAATTACACTGATACCACCCACAAGAAAATATCGCAAATGCACTACCATGACAAACATGCCACCAGTTATGTAACCCTTAGACAAACCTTTACGACCATGCCACCTATGTAAGACCATTGCAACCATACCACCCATGACTGACCATGTATTTCACCCAAACATAACTTTGCCAAACCTTAATAGCCATTGCGCTCAAGCCACCATGACAAACCATTTTACCCAAGCTACCCAAGGCAGTGCACTACCCTCATGCCACACACAACAAACCATTTCACCCATGACAAACCATTAAGCCTGTACCACCTAGGATAAACCGCTAAGCCCATTCAACGTTGACGAATCATTTCACCCATGACATCCATGACAAAACATTAAATCTACCCACCTATGACAAACCTTTTCACCAATGACATACCATGACTAATGATTAGGCCCATTCAACCATGACAAACCATCAAATCTTTGCTACCATGAGAAACAATTGCAATCATGCACCATCACAACCATTTCAGCCATACCACCCTTGACCAAACACTGCCCTCATGCGTCCTTGACAAACCATCTCACCCAAACCATCTATGACAAATCAGCTCACCCATTCCACCCATGTTCAACCATTTCACCCATTCCACTCATGACAAACCATTTCACTCACGCTACCCATGAAAAACCATTGTATCATTGAACCTCATGACAAACAAGTCGACCTATGCTACCATGAAAAACCTTTGCAATCATACCACCGTGACAAAGCATTTCATCCATGCTACCCATTACAAACTGTTTTCCCCATTTACTCACGACCAGCCATTACACCCGTACTACCCTAACAAACTATAAGGCCAATTCCACCATGATAAACCATTTCACTCCTGCTACTTGTGACAGGCCATTCTACCGATGACAAATGATTAAGCCCATTCCACCGTGGCAAACCATTCCACCCATGCTACTTAAGACAAACCATTGTACCATTGTACCCCATGACAAACAAGTGCACGTATGCTACCATGAGAAACCATGACAATCGTGGCACACTGAGAAACCGTTGCAACGATGCCACCATCATGATTCATTCCATTCATGCCACAATGACAAACCATCTCACGCAGAACATCTATGACGAACCGTTTCACTCATTCCACCCATGACGAGCCATTTCATCGCTGCTATAAATGACAAACCATTTCACCTGTGCTACCCAAAACAAATCATTGTACCAATGTAATTTATGAAAAAAAAAACACCAGTCCCATGCTGCCATAAGAAACCATTGCAATCATGCCACCATCACAAACCATTTCACCCAAACTACCCATGACAAATTATTTTACCTTTTGCTATCCATACGACAACTTATTTCCCCCATTCCGCACATGAAAAGACATTGGACCCATGTCCCCATGACAAACCATTGCAACTATGCCATCATCAGAAAACCTTTCTCCCATACAACCATTTCATCCATTCTATCGTGGCAAATTACTTCCACCATGCCACTTATGACAAACCATTTCACATCTTCCATCCCCGAAAACCATGGGTCCTATTCCACCAGGACAAACCATTTCACCGATTCTATCCATGACACACCATTTATCAGAAACTAAAAAGGTGTTTCACCAACCTTATGTGTCTCTGCAGAGGAGTGACATTTTCCGGTCTCTGCTTTTTTGGCAATGGTTAGGATCCTGTTGCTATCGATTCGTCAGTCCTTCGCCCTTAACTTGCCTATGAATAACACAACACTGCATTTAGTTAAATCAATATGAATTTCCACAGCTTCAGGATCAATCCATGTGGTAGTCGTTTGGTTTAGATGGTTGGCTATTTGTTTTCTAGTATGCTTTCAGCCCTTGAAGGAATTGTCGCTAATTTGACTCATATTTCCTCTCAAACCTAAGCCTTGAAGGGAGCAGGCAGTCTATGCGAACGATGTGCTTCATGTAGCAGTCACGAAATGACAAATGTCCTGCTCTTTGCGTTACTCTTCGTCTTACCAAAGTCGATTCAGTTTTTCGCTTGTCTTGGCTTTTTTTCTATAACATGCGAAAGATTTTGAATGAAGAGGAATATTTTCGTCATCTAAGAAATAGTAGGCATGTTTCTGAAGACTATAGTCTCTCTTCCTGGGACGAAAACGCCAAAAGGTAAGAAAGCTTCTGAGTTTTGCCGACACGGAAAAATATTTATTCGCCTCCTGAAAAGAGCCTTTTAGTAGCTATAAAAGACATAAAATAGTAATATAAATTGTTAAAACTAAGAAAAAACGTGTCTGGTTTTATAAAAAAGGGAATAAGAAACTGTTGGCATGCTTCTGAAGACGCAAAAAGGTAAGTCCTCGTGTTATGATGCGTGACATTTTCGCTCACACGAAAAATATTCATTCGCCTACTGAAAAGAGCTTTTAGCGGCTATAAAACACATAAAATAGTAATATAAATTGTTAAAACTAAAAAAAAAATTCTGTCTGGTTTTATAAAAAAAGGAATAAGAAACAGTTGGCATGTTTCTGAAGACGCAAACAAGTGAGTCCTTGTGTTACGATGCGTGACATTTTCGCTCACACGGAAAATTTTTATTCGCCTACTGAAAAGAGCCTTTTAGAAGCTATAAAACACATAAAATAGTAATATAAATTCTTAAAACTAAAAACAAAAAAAAACTGTCTGGTTTTATAAAAAAGGAATAAGAAACAGTTGGCATGTTTCTGAAGACGCAAACAAGTGAGTCCTCGTGTTATGATGCGTGACATTTTCGCTCACACGGAAAATATTTATTCGCCTACTGAAAAGAGCTTTTTAGCAGCTATAAAACACATAAAATAGTAATATAAATTGTTAAAACTAAAAAAAGATCTGTCTGGTTTTATAAAAAAGGAATAAGAAACAGTTGGCATGTTTCTGAAGACGCAAAAAGGAGAGTCCTCGCAACGTAAGAAATCAGATATCTGTGTCACGTGACCACTTATGGTCGAGTCCAAGAAAGAAAAGAAAACTAAAAATGGGGTGGCGAGATGCCACCCAGTATATATTAAATACAATATTTTTGTTATTGTATCATCGTTTCTCGCTTGAATCTGGCCGGAATGGTTGACTCACGTTTTTATTTAATTAGTAATTAAGCAAAATAGGTCACGTTACACTCTTCACCAGTTAATATCTTTTTAAGAAATTAAGAATTCTCTCCGTTCCTGCCACAGAAAAAATTCGTACGGCTGAAAAAACATTTACACATGGTTCAAACTTAGTTGTAATCAACCATTCCTACCCTATTTTGAATTTCTTTTTGAATATCATTATGACGTCACGTTTCACGTGACTACATCAGTTCAACCCTAGTTAATTCAACACCTCAAAAGAAAGTTTCTCGAAAGTTTTTTGTAACTTTTAGAATTAAAATGCATGGCCGTAGAAGAAAAACAGCTTTATCTTCGCGGGGGGTCGAGACCAAAAATTGAGCCATGCTTTAACATGCTTAAGCACTGAAAAGAGCTTTTTAGGAATAAGAAACAGTTCGCATGTTTCTGGAGACGCAAAAAGGTGAGTCCTCGTGTTATGATGCGTGACATTTTCGCTCACACGGAAAATATTTATTCGCCTACTGAAAAGAGCTTTTTAGCAGCTATAAAACACATAAAATAGTAATATAAATTCTTAAAACTGAAAAAAAAACCTCTATGGTTTTATAGAAAAGATTCTCAATAACGCATAGGGTTTGTGAAATAATCTTCGCCATTTCTACATGGGTCTCAAGTTACTAAGTGTGGTAGATATAAATCAGCGCACTACTCCACCCTGCCCTTACTCTGCCCCTAACCCATCTGTTGGTAAAGAAGGGGAGCAACAAAGAAGCAGTGTAATAATAGAATTTTTTGCTGCAGGACCACTTTTGTGGCCGCAAGTTTGAAAGCTATTCTAGCCAATAGTTGGAAGTGTGGAATACCTCTCCGAAGAATTATCGAACTTTTTCTCTATTTCATGAACTAGTATACTCATCGTTGCTTATCTTCTCCAGTAATCATATGATTTCGAAGGAAAGGTGCCCCGCAACACAGGGACTGTGGTCCTCATATTGATTAATATTGATTTAGTTACCAAACCTTAGTTTTCCTTTGAAGTGTGGGAGATAGTGGCCAGTGCACCACTCTCCCCCTCGCACTAGAAATCAATAAAAAAGAGGGATTAATCTATATAACAATCTATCTCTTTAAAAAAGTTGTTTAGTAAGAAATTGGTAATCAACGTTCAAAGTCAGTCAAAGTTTTACATAAATGCAACAGAAGAGCAGTTGGTGCTGTTAAATAGATCAATTATTTTATATGTGTGTGCTGTTTGACAATGATTACTACAAATTTTTGCCGTTTAGTGACTGTGCGCCAAAACAAGTCATTTTATTGCAACCATCTGAACTTCTAACTACTTTATTGAAAACCTTTTAATTCCTTCTTCAACTTTTCTTTGTTTTTTTTTTTGTTTCCCAGCGTTGCTAAGTTGAATAACCACGATAGGTTTGGCTACCTGCAACCGAAAACAATGTTCCTTTGTGGAATGTGCAAAGCTGAGATTAAGTCCCTTGTCCAGGAAACTGTTTTCGCTCCCAAAAAATACACCATTGAAGAAGATGGAACGCATGTTGCCGAAAAGTCTTTCCTCTACAACGTAGGAGAGTTTGTGTATTATGATAACGCTGACAACCTCTGCTCCTTATTATTGCAAGTGGTAAAAGTTGTTTTTTTAGTCAACAAGGATGGGGACGTTCTCGTTATTACAGCATATCCAACAAATGTAAGTATCAAATTTCGTTATTGCCAAACAGAATATAGAATCTTAAATAAATGACTAATAACATTTAAGAAAATGATAGTGCTGACACGACTGTTCACTTTTGTTTGAACGTTTTCTGCTACCTTTACCTAAACTATAAGTACGTCTTTACGTTTGGATAACTAGGATGCAAACTAACGTGCAACTTGAGAAAAATTGAGTCTTTTCATTTTGTAATTTAATTCCTGTGATGAGAAAAATAACAAAGCGGGTTTATCGCAGTTTTCGCTTCAACGGAATCACTTGATATATTTCTTTTGTAGCTTCTAGCATAAGAAAAAATGGCCAAGAATACTGAACTCAAGAAACTGCAACTCTTCATGAAAAAGCTATTTTAAGTTGCAACCGATTTTGCAACATAAACCCTCCAAAGTTAAATATATTCATAGTCAACTAACTACTATATTATATTGCTACAAACATGTACGGTTAATATGAACTAAGTTCAAGGAACTGATCAATAGGTTCAGGGGGTAGCGTGCCGGAGTATACATTGTTAACCTTACCAGTAAGACGGATCATGCTATTTTCAGTATCAGGGGGGTAAGGGGTATCATTTTGTAAGCGTTGGATTTTTCATACTCTTTCGAAGACCTCTGCAAGCCTATGAACAGATAAATCCTCATTAAATCTCTAAAAAACAAATAGAAATCTGGGATAACGAGCAATGGAAGCTTCTACTGGTACTGAATTTTCTTGTAGGATGAGGACAATCAAATCTATAAATTTCTCGCTATCAAAGACATCTGTATTATTTAAACTACCTGACTGCGTTATCATGAAGAACTTATGTACACTTGACGTAATTAGCAAATAATCCTATGCTCTGGATCTGTTCAAGCTCACTACTGTTAAAATTTACTCCATGAATTGAAAACCTCAAGTCTAGTTAATCTCTTTATTACCATAAGAAAATACAAATGTAATGACTGCTGAAAATAATGGTTTTATTCTCTTTTGCCAATTTTTAAAACACTTTTAAAAAATTACTTTACTATGTCCATTGCTGATGATTAATGATGCTTATCCAGTTCATATTCATTCAACAACTCTTTCTGAATAATAAATTCTTAAAATTAATCTACTACTGTATTAAGAGACCACACCTTATAATATGAAAACTGAGCAAACCCTATTATATAAAAATATATGAAAGTGTTCAAAATTAATTGTTTTAACTTGGTTTCACCATCTTTCCATTTTGTAATTTTTTACAGGAGAATGAGTGGGCCAATCTGCCAATCTGGAAGCTAAGATGATTTAAGGTACTTTTCATATCCTGGAGTTGGTAGTGTGTGCTTCAGTTCATATTGTGGTCTTAAATGTCAAATGCCTACCTCAGGCGAATGAAAAAGCTAGATATATCAAAACTAAATGAGATTTCTAATGAGTGTTTGTATGTTTAAGAATAAAATGAAGCAATCGATCCGAAATCTGAACAAAGCGAGTGTCATCTTGAATGTTCTACAGTGATAAATTTACTTCTCGATTTATTTTTCGATTCGGGAAGAAATTTGAAATTAAGAACCTTGCAAACTACTATAAAAGTTATAATTGGTTTGAAGGTTTGTTAGCATCAATTTGGACGATTCTAGTTTTCCGTACATCCTTTCCTTTAAATCAGTCTTTTCATTACAAAAGTATAGATTGCTTACATTTCTAAGGCCTAGGCTAAACGTCGTACCGTTTCATGACACGAACCAAACTCTAATTTGGCTAGACCTAAATTAAGTTAGGATCGTCTGTTGGGTCAGACGTCGAACTTAAGACGCGTCGAACCAATCAACTGAATCAGACCAAGAAGCAATTTTCTTTCAAATTTAGCCCAAACGAGGCTATATAAATATACATTTTCATACAATTTTTTAGTCAATTAGTTTACTTTGTTGCATGTCAGGATCGATGTTTGTCCCGCAGACGATCCTTAGACGTTCTTTCATGTTTGCTTCGGATAGAACGTGTTGGACGATCTAAACTCATTCAGACGAACTTAACTGAGCCAGAAGTCGAACTTTTCGTGAACTTAACGCACAAGTTTGGTTCGTCTCATGAAAAGTTTGACATTTGGCCTAGGCCTAAGCGCATATTCAACAACTCTGTAGTATTCCTTTCTAGATCAAACTTGAACGAAAGTGAAAGGCACTTGCATCATCTAAAATGTCTTCAACTAATTCACCCAGGCATCATTCAGCTTTAGTGAAGAAGCGGGAAATGAAAGGACTTAACTCAACGACTATATAGGGCTGTCATAGCAGTTATTTTCTTTTGAAAAGTTGAGTTTGCTGTTATTCGGGAGTTGTAGATGAAGCAACCTTTTATGTAAAGGACGGCACATCATGTTAATTCAATTCGCCATACAAATGGAATATACATTTTTCGAGGCCAGGCGCAAAAAATGACAAGGAAGTGAAATTAAAGTAAACTTCCGAGTAATCTTCACCATTTCGTAGTTGGTGAGTCGTCGAATGTGAAAACTTGACAAACATTTTCAGCGTTGTATGGCGTACCAAAGACACCGAAGGGCAGATAGTAAGCCACATGTAAAACCCTTCTGACGTCCATCTTGTTAACAGCTTACTGACTCATTTTGAAGGAGCAAGTCAAGTTTTTGTATTATGTACGGAAAAAAAGGCACATTTCGCAAAAGATCTGCAATACTTTCGTTGTATCTCACTTTAAAATTTTGATCAGTGTATATATTTTATCGAAAAGTCTCGTTTAGCCTGTCCTCGGCTTTTCATAAATTTCAAACCTTGTGTTGATTATTTTGTGTAAACTGAGAGCAAATGGAAGATTAAATGATGTTGCTGATTTCACGACTTAAAGCCGGGAAACTTTTAATTTTACCTACCTTCATATGCACCCTAGGCCGGCGCCAAAGCAGGACAGGGATGACAGAAAAAGAAGCCTTGAAACAAATGCGCAAACCAATGATTCATCTGGCTTCATACGAAACGTGCGACAAATAAATTAACGGAAAGTAAAGCGAAGTGTCCGGAAAATAGAGCGTCGAGGAAATATTACAGACACAGCCGGAGACAAGTTTATTTGTCAGAGGGATTTGATCATCATTTGCATTTTAAAACTAAAACTGAAAGTTCTGCAATTCATAATGGACCAACGTAAAGTTTCATTTAAGATAAAACATTCATTTTTTTATTGTTTCAAAGCACTGGTGTCCCTAAATAATTCAACTCATGCGAGAGCACACTGTGAATTTGAAAAATATCAGTGTTCTGATTGGACAAAAACCAATGGCCCTACGGCTTGCTTTCTTTCCACCCAGCAGAGAAGGGCAGAGAAGCTGCTTATAGGCCACGCATGGCCAACTAGATTCACCAGTCCAAAAATAGCCTGTATCTACTAACGGATTTTAGATACTTTTAAATACTTCGAGGACCACTGTGCTGATTTTTTTCCTACAATGACAAAGGATGAAGTAAATGCCTGCCTTCAAACCCATACACGTCCTTTCAGAAGTATTAAAGGGGAGTGCTTTATCGTTTACATAAATAGACTTGATTTGCACTAGTCTTTGCATAATCATTAATAAATAATTTTAGAGCAGTTCTCTGAGAAAATGGTGCCAAGTTAAAAATGACTACAAATTTTTTGTATGCAAGTAGGTTACTCGGGGGATGGAATTAAACCACTACTTTTTGGTCAGTTAATGCATCGATGACGAGGTAACCATTCTCCAGCCTCAGGCTCGTGTTTTAACCGCAAATTTTACTCTCAAAAAGTGACTATAAATTAATGATTCTGGTTCTCTGCCGCGCCTTTAACAAATTCGGTGAAACTTTGCCGGAGGGTAGAGTAAAACTTCTCGTTTAATATAACATATAAAAAAGGATTTTTCTGATCAAGAGCGAAATATGGGATTCCTCAGGTTACTCTTCTAAGTTGTCTCTCAGCCACTTTGAGAGAGCAAAAATTACCACATTTCACGTCTCAATTTGTCTGGTAAGAAAGTTGAAGTTTGTTTATAAAATGAATTTGGAAAACAATTCATACGGCAGTGTTATTTGTTCAAATTTGAAGCTAAGTGACAAACTTCATCCCGTTCGCGCCGAAGTGGATAGGGCTTCCTTTCAGTGATGCACTCGGCCACATCAAAAGAACTGTCAGTCCCTTTTTGTTTTCTCTTTTCGCAACTTTGATTGGCTAACTTACTGAATCGTGCAGGTCGGCAAGCATTTTCCCTCGGTTTCTCTCAAAATTGTGGCTCCTTAGAGAAGGGTGATGGGAACGGGGTCATTACCACAAACGGTATATCCGCTGACGATATGAATGCATTTTAGCCAAGTATTACGTAGAGTAGTCAGGAAAGAAAATTGTAAAGCGTCGGAGTCATGCTGGAAAGAAACATGTCATTAAGGTAAAGCACTGGAACTCATCTCGTAGTTTTTCGCGTATAATTAAAAAGGCAGTATTAAAATATCAAAATGTCCCGCGTGAAAATCTATTTGCCAAGAGCTGATTTAGAGCCCAGTCCCTTCCTTGGTGTAGCAACGCCTGGACGATGTTTTTATAAAATGGCGACCTTCGAGTTTCATTTATGTGAAATGTTTGATGTTTTGTTGACGTGTATCTAAAAAGGAGAGATTAAAAATGATGCAAAATGAATTTATCTTGATTTTCTGGCCTGGATAGGAATTTTTTTAGAAAAGCGGTGCGAGTCTTCCAACGCACTTTAAAGGTAAGAGTAGGACCAGATTGAGTCACTGTTGAGCGGTAAGTGAGTAAGTACAACTTGAAATCTAAAACTCACCAAAACGGCCTCGATGGCTCTAGAAGAGAGAGCATGGTAAAAGACACAACGCAAACAAAAGGTGAGTTAATTTTATTTCGAATATTTCCAAAGAACTCCTACAGAGTCTGGGCTGCCTGTGATTGAATGATATACATTTGTAAAAGGTTCGGCAATTTGTTCATCGTTTATATTCTGGGAATATCGTTGAACCGAATATACTGTAAAAATTAGGATTCTTCCCCAAACAACAGCTGCTCTGAAAAAAATATGAATTGTAAACTAAAGCTTCACTCCTAACGATTCTACTGAACGAACTTGAGGTCGTTACATGCAGCTACATGCGCTAGAACTACTTTTTGAAATTTTCTATACACTTGCCAGTAAAAATTTACCGGAAAAAATTGCAGACAACTGATATGGAAAATCCAAAGCAAGCGTCTTGAGAAATTTAAGCACAGTAACGGCCCCCAATGTTTGGTAGTAAAATTTTTTACTGTGTAGCTTTAGTTTACAGTTCATATCAGTTTTTTTTTTCAGAATAGTTTTTTTACGGAAATTTTTCGACATTAGATTGTCGTACAAACACGGTAATTTCCCACGCGGTTGCCTGCTCGTCAAAATGGTGTCGAAAAAACCGTGATAAAGCCTATTCACTGTAACTTTTACCTGGACACAGAAATCCGTGGAAACCGTACCATCGCGAATATCGTTAAATTGACGATCGTAAAACCGGGTTTCCGCTGTATATTTGTACAGGTGATCATTTAAGACTAAATGTAAGGTCCAGAATCGATTCATGTATCACATCTTTTGAGGAGCATTCTTTTTGCATATTCGATAAACATGTGGCCAGATGATTGAAATGAGATATTGCTGATGCCATTCAACCCCTAAACCCAGGAAATACCGATTTTCTTTTCTTGTTTACCTTCGCGTTATTATTATAATTATTATTAATATTATTATTGTGAAAGGTTTGAACCCAGGAGGCATTTCAAAAGTAGCTTGAGTTTGATCGTCCAAGTGAACGTAGTCCTGAATAGGACTGTTATTGTTAACAGTGACTGACGTTTCGACAACCCGTACGGTAGTCATCGTAGGAGTTTAGTCACTCTTAAGTTGTCTCTACTTTGTTACAAGACGACAGTGGTTATGCGATTTCCCGCCAAAATAACCTCGAGTTGCATTTGGGTTGACATCCTGTTGATTGAGTTATTTTACCTTGGTATGCCTGTGGTACGGACGGACCGTCGGGCGGGCGGGCGGGCGTACGGTCACGTGATTACCAAATTTTCTCGGATGGGTAGATTACTTCATTTTTTTACCCATGGTGCTACGCTGCGCGCGAAGCAAAAACAGTAAATTTACTTCCAACCGTAAGGGTAGCTCAATCGATTTTGAAACGCAAATTTCCCTCCGTAGATAAGCCCCTCGGAATATAAGCCCCTTCAAAAATAAGCCCCGGAGCTTATTTTCGGAATTTTACGGTATGAGACAGGGCATTTTCCACATGTGCCCTTAAACTTTAGAACTGTATAATATTTTCTTAGGCTCGGTTCAGATGCCAAACTTTTCATGAGCCGAACGGCTAATACATTGAATTAAGTACATGAAAAGTTCTGTGTCTGAATCACAATTATAAACGCCTGTTTCAATTTGACACGGCTCAGTCGTTCTTTTCGCCTAACCCGACTGGGAATCTCGCCTTTGGAGCGACTTTGGAACGGCTTTGATTCAGACGCCGGATTTTCAACGTATTTTGTAAGCAGTTTGACCTAAATGAGCCTTTTTCGCCTTTTGAACTTAGCTCAGCTGCAGTTAAGATTGGCGTCTGAATCAATTCAGCCGGTCTAAATAATCTTGGTCGGCCTTAATTTGAATAAGGTTTGGCCCATGAAAATCTTGGCGTCTGAACAGGGCCTTAGACATTCGTAAATCGATCAGTGCTTGTGCTTAAAGAAAAAAATTAAAAACCTACCTTGTTAGGAAATTTATTAATAAAAGTTTAAGTTATTATTAGAGTTTAATGTTTTATATCTCCTAATTTCTATTTTTATGTATTTATTCTTATAAAATTATTATTTTTAATTTGTTGTAAAGCGCCACGAACAACCAGTGGATGTGAGCGCTATAGAAGTGTTTAATCATGCGTTATTATTATTATTATTATTATTATTATTATTATTATTGTAAGTGCGAGGGTTAAAGAAGTATCGAAACTCCCTGTGACACATCTCTCCCAAAAATGCAAAATTGTAAACCAAAGTTTGATACACCGCTAAATTATAGTTGGTGTAATGTCGAATTAACTTTCACTCGGGGAACGGACGACTGATTATCTTCAACAAAGCAACACCGGCTGTTTCTTCTTTTACTTCTTTATTAGTTGTGTAGTTCAACATTCACTGACTTAATTTACAACTCTCTTTAACCAAAGTTGCTTCACGTCATTTTATAGCGACTAGAAACCCCCCCCTGGTTAGAGCAAGATAAATATTACGCACGTTTACTGTGATCGGCTAAAGCAGACTCATTTGCGTCATGATCTTCAGATGTTTTCGTTGCCGAAATTAGGTTCTTTCTAGACTCCGTAATAAAAAGCTTGTGTTGGCTAGTCAATTGCAATATCAAACAAGGATACAGTTATGAAATAATGCAAAGCTCATACTTGTACATCTAAGGTAGTTAACTTAAGGCATGACTCAAAACGTCTATAAAATTTAGCAAACTGTACGTAATGTTCATGGGTCCTTTTCGTAAGCAAACCCAAATATTTAAAGCAACACATTTTTGGTGACCTGGCGGCCTTTAATAATATTGTTGATTCTAGTCACGTGACCAGGAGTTGAAATTTTTTAAAGTAAAAAATCTGTAGGGTAAAAAAGGTAACATAAAAGAAACTAAGATTAGTTAAATCTCTTTTTTTTTATGAGTGGCTAAGTTTAAAAACTATGAAGTTACTAATGCAAGTAGTCACGTGACTTGATGAAATGGCTTAATAACTTAATAGAAATGATATGTACCATTTTAAATGAAACATAACAAGCAATTCTTGGAAAGATCCTCCTGAACCCGAGGCTACACCTGCACATTTAAAAGAGTATAATGGATTTTTTTCCGAAAAGCCTCTTGATATAACTATCAATCTAGTAAAATGAGTATCGAGAAAGAAGAATTACCTCAGTGTTATTTATGTTCCCAATCACACACATGATATATTTTTCAACTTTAAAAACTTCTGATGAAATTTCAACAGCCGATTGAAACTTTCCCATAAGTCGTAATTTGAAACAAATTTGCTTGGAATACTTTTCATCGCTGACACTTTTTATGCGGTTTGATAGCGATAATGTATTCATTTTAATGTTTGAACTAGCTATAGTTTGTCTAAGTTTCTCCTAAAGTATTTTACTAAGTAGAAGAACGATAGAATAATTTTACTATAAGATTAATAGTTTTCTAAAAATGAAACAAACAAACAAACAACCTGTTTATCTCTCCTGATTTAGCCAAGGCAGTACATGCAGTGCACATTCAAAGTTTTTTTTACATGCAGCATGTGTATAGCAAGGTACCTACGGTGAGTCCAGGATCACACCAAAATCACACCTAAACTTATCAGGAATCAGATCGTAACCACGAAGAGACTTGGAACTTTGACAACTTTTTCGAAGTTCAAGTGGGGCGGGTTGGTGAGGGGAAAGAGGGGAGAGCAAAGGCTGAGGCTCTAATCCTTTCCCTGTAGAATTGGTTATGATATATGGTCCTCAACTGTACGCACAGTGATGCAAAGGAATGTCACAGGCACGTGAAATTTTGTCAAAAAATTACTTATTTTGGCATCCGCCATTTTATAGAATCACCATCATTACCTAGCTGCAACACTGGCAAAGGTGTACCCCCGTGGGGGGTACTCAACAAAGTTTTACATGGGGAGGCTCCGCCCCGAAGACCAACCACGTAGCCTTTTATATACCATTTTTGACAGAAAAGGTCCCTTCCTTTTGACCAATGGTACCCCTTTCACATACCTGGTTTAGAGCGGTGCATCCCCTTTTGTAAATGCAAAACAAAAGTAAAACCAGGAAATATTCTCGACTTTTTCACAGCCATAGATTCTTCCATTAGCTTTCTTTTAGATCTTTACGACGGAAATGACAGATTTCCCTAATCCTTTCATATACTGCAACTAGTGAAATCCCTACCAGTTTACATACCTGAGGCCTGATAAAGGTACCTCTCTCGGGCGGAGCCGCCCCGTATAGGCCCTTATAGGGAGTACGCCCCCCCCCTCCCCTCTGGGGATTGTAACTGAAAATGTCAAACAGGAAAAGGCAATGGGTGCTTTAAATGTGGTGGGAAAACACGGATAAGTTCAAAAACCGATGATGAGGAGCTGGAAATAGGTTTGATCCACCAGGATATTATGACGCATTTTTGGCGCCAAAAGCGTTTCTATAAGAGACAGAAACGGACAACTCGGTTACTGGGTCACCAAGGAACTATAGCTACCAACGGTGGCAGCAGTTTTATGTTTCTAGTATGTCCTGCACGGCCGTTGATTATTTCGGTTCTAATCTCTGCTCCTTATTATTAACTAGTCCTCAATTCATGTGTAATTTGCCATTAAAAAAGCAAAAAATAGTTTCAAATAGAAAACGTATGTTACATTGATTCAACAGGACCAAAAATTACAATTATGATGTTTTTGTGAAGTCCATCGAACTCCTTATCTTCCCTGAGACAAATTTTGAAACTGTCCTGAGTTGACCCAGAATATCATGCCGTCTTGTGGTCTTTGTGAATTCTCGTGACAAGGGCCATGTATAGGTCGAGGTGAGCTGAGAAACGATAGAAAATAAGGAAAAATGATGAGGAAGGAAAGAGAAGGGGTAAAAACGCTATAACTACAAAGTAAGACATGAAATGATTTCATGTAATGCGTCAGAACACCCAAACTGAAGCGAGAGTTACCGTCCTTACATTATATTTAATAATATAACATATAGATTTAGCCAGGGCTAAAAGCGAAGCTCTCGATAATATTTATAGTTTGTTCAAACAAAATATAAAATCGTGTAATTGCTAAGCGGCGAAGGCAACACCGGAGAACGGTGAAAAACAACAATAGGTCTAATTAGCAAAAAGGAAACTTTTGCACGTGCAGCACACTTTTTTGTACATTTCTTTGCAGTTGTTTTGCATGAATTCAACGGGAAACTTCCAGAAACCTTTTTTTTATGGAGAAAATTTCGTACGCGTTCTTGTTCACTTTTTTGTCACCGCCGCTGCAAAATTTTCATGTTGTTTTTCCAACAAAAAATGTCTCCTTTGTTCTCGCTCTAGATCTCTGTCGTCCTTTTTCTCGTTGAGCTTCGCTGGCTGCCGCCTACTTTCTCTTTTTCTCTGTCTTTCTCTTGCTCTATATTTTAAATTTGTGGGCAATTAATCTAAGCTTAATACTTTAGAAAATACGGATACATAAACAATTTCCGCTGTCCGTTTCGTGTTTATTGACTCTTTAGCTGCCTCTGGTTTACAAGACACGGGTGGCTATGCGATTTCCCGCCAAAATAACCTCGAGTCGCATTTGCGTTGCCATACCTGTTGATTGAGTTATTTTACATTGGTATGCCTGTAGTACGGAATGACGGACGGACGGTCGGGCACACGGTCACGGATGGGTAGATCATCACATTTTCTTACCCATGGTTCTCCACTGCGAGCGCTTCGCGCGCGAGAGCTCTTCTATGAAGTACTCATAACGCCTTGTCTCGCTTTTCCATGGTGGTAAGTGAGCATAAATTAATTTATAAATCAATTAACTTTGCCCCACTAAAGCTCCGTGCAAACGGACGCAACATCGTTGGGAGTTGTTGTGATCGTTTTCACACGAAGCTAAAAGTTTGACAGGTTTCAAAGTTAGCGCAGCAACTCCCAACAACATGGAGCAGGGTGTAATCGCAACAATGTTGCGTTTGTTTGCACGGGGCTTAACGTTCTAATGTTATCTGAAAAAAACTTGTTTGCCAAAGAGGCTGCCGAGCTAAGAAGCGGCGAGGCTGATCTGACTCGGCAGCAGATTCACAATGCCGCGCAATATATATTAGACAATTTCTCAAATTCTGCGTAACCCCTTTTTTTGGCCCATATTTGGGAGTAAGTAATACCCCATATTTGGGCAGTGACGTCACCGTCTTGCATTTACTCCTCGTGGTCGGAGGCCGAGTGATCCAGTGTGTAACTGGTAGTGGACAATGGTTGCGTTTGTGAAGTTATTACTGAGGACCTAACAGGTGAGCAAGCTTACGATTTCTTGTTTGAAAGGGCCGGTGCCATGTTTTGCTCTATAAACTGGGTTGAAAGCAGCAGCTGTATGTTCAAGGAATAAGGTTGTACGCTAAAATTTTTGTTAGAAGCAACGTGTTCTTCGCAACTTGATTTACACTGTGCCAGCCCTCAACTCCTGTGAGGAATGCAGTGCATGCGCGCATTTACGGACCTTTTGTTTTAGAGACTATTTTTATGCGTCTCGAGAGAGAGACTCTTTGTCCTGTGACACTTCCTCATTAGATCGTTGTATTTTATTCAAATTCATATATAAATACTTCGCCCCATTCTCACGCTCTTCACACACTTTACTTAACACCATTTTTTTTTCACACATATAACTCCAAGCGAAATATTTTTCTTATCCATGTGATGTCGTTGATCGACGAAAGCTGGGAATTTAATTTTTGTCTTTAATTACAGCATTTAAAGGCCTCACTCGAACAATATTTTACTTTCCAACGTTTACAGTTTTGATACAGAGGAATTTATCACGAAACATAAGAGCTAACTTGGTCCAATTTACCAACAAAGCTTCAAGCTATGTTGTTATTGTTTAATAAAAGTGGAAAACTAGAATGCGCCCACGCAAGTGGTCGTTTCAAACTTGGGTGAAATTTTTTAGCCATCCTTGTCTATAGGGAAATCAGTTGTAAACCTCTAAAATTATGTAATTATGTAATTATGTAACAATGCGAAGAACCATCTGGCACATTCCACAAAAGATATTAACGAATTCGCCATGTTGGCACTTGCCGGAAGGTACATCTAGTTTGTATTTTTCACTCTGTCAGCGGTCGTAAACGAAAAACAATCCGAAAAGTACTTCCTCTGGACCTAGTGTACGTTTGTCGTGCTCTTGGGAAAGTTAAAAGCCCAGATAATTGTTAATAAGTTGCTTAATTATTTGGTCAACAAAAGGTACCAAAATAAACATTACAGAATCTTTTAAAGGCTCTCATAGCTGATTCAAAAGAACTATTCACGTTTCGTATTACATTTTCCCCAGACCTCTTCCGCGAAACGAAGCAAAAACAAAAACAAATAACATCCAAACAACAAAGCCTATTCTTTTCCTGTCTGCCTGAATTTAATTTTTACGGCAAAATTTTTTTTCCATTTCTACCCTGGTTTCTTAACGCCAAAATCTTGTGTGGAACGTTTTTTCTAGAAGAACCTTCTAATTCGGAAGTGTTAATAAAGTTTGTCTTGTATCGTAATTAAAACACCATGCACCATTATTGAAAGAGGGTCAGATATTCAGTTCAAAACTCGCTCAAGAGGTAAAAACCTATTCTAGAGAAACTCAGACGTAAATGAGGACACCAAACTTACATGTTGAAAGGAAATCCTTTTACTTTCTGTTCCGGTGGTCCAAAAGTCCAAGGAATTGGTTCCCAGTTAAGCCCCTGCAGGAGCAGCATGTATTGCCAGAGAGTTAAGCTGTCCAGTACCACTGGAACCGTCGCTAAATTCTAAAACGCAGGCCTTAAATCCATATTGGTTTTCTGATTCCAGCTAGCAAGCGGCGCCATCTCCACCTTTTGGGTTCTTAACCCAGTGACCGAATGAAGTCAAAATCTCAAAAGTCCTTCACATTGCCCTGCACGCGAAAAGGTTTTGAGTATAGAAACTGTTTGCAAGCAAACAGGCTTCTGCCTGATGTGCTGACATTGACTTTCCCAACCTTGTAGTAGCCTTCGAAAAAGGAAAAAGGACATTGGGTTTCATTCTGAGAAAATGATTGGTTTGTTTGCTCTCACCAGGCAAACTTTTACAACTCTGACTGTGAGCTGCTATCACATGCAATTAAGTTATTTTCAAGCACTATAAGTGTTTGTAGACGTGATTCATTGCATATTTCCTCTCACCTTTCAGCACCATTCAAAAGTGTTGTAAAAGTGTAGCGGTCGTATTTGACTTCATTTTTGACTAGTATCAAAGGTGTGGTCACAGCTAACTACACTTTTGACTTCATCTTTGACGTGCATCAAAGGTAAAGTCAAAGTTACCAGCATATTTGACAACGACTTTGATAAGGGTTAAAGTAATAGCAAAGAATTGATTCATTTGACTTCATCTTTGACGCGCGTCAAAGGAGAAGTCAAAGTTGTTACCAATTT
Organism: Porites lobata; assembly: GCA_942486035.1. Classification (NCBI taxonomy): domain Eukaryota; kingdom Metazoa; phylum Cnidaria; class Anthozoa; order Scleractinia; family Poritidae; genus Porites; species Porites lobata. The sequence continues at coordinate 1,628,467 of CALNXK010000100.1, forward strand.
GACTTCACCTTTACCGAGGTCAAAGGAGTAAGCAAAGAGGTTATATATTTGGCGACATCTTTGACGCGCGTCAAAGGTGAAGTCAAAACCAATACCATATTTGACTTAACTTTTGACGCGTGTCAAAAGTGCAGTAAATCCAATTTTTCGTCCGTGTTAAGCTTATTAAAAGGCAAAGTGAATAATTATATAATTCAGGTCATGCACCTATATTTCCTTCTATAAGCAACAAAATTGTAACAAGGCTTTAATATTCAAAGTAAAAAAGACGGTTCGGTAAGTCGATTGACAAACGTCATTTGTTGGTTGCTTCACTACCTGATTGGCTAGCATATCTCACCTCATTTTCTCTTTCAATCAGAATTCAAGACCACGTATCTGTCAAAGTCGTTTCAGCGCGCGCTTCACTACGCATGTGCTTTTTTCACGTTTTGATTGGTTGATTGGATTATTTGCTGCAGCAAGTGCTCATGCCGGTTCTGACACCACACAGTTCTTTACAATGCAAATATATCTAATTTTCTTTTATAATATCCGACCCTAAAATATGACGCTTCTTAGAGTGGTTGAATCATGTTAAGTCATCGCGACAGGAACTTCCTTGGAAAGACCAAAGTTTTTTGAAAACGAAAAAAAGAAATGACATCATAAAATTTGAGCTTTGCGTAGTGACTAGGATTGCATTGAACAGGCAGATTAAGAAACTGATAAGGATAAAGCATAGCACCCTCCGTCACAGTTTTTGCTAAATGGATAAAAATAACACATCTTTTGCACTTTTTCATGAAACCATTGTATTGATTGATGACTTGTCACTGTTTTTTTTATTATTATTATTTTATAATTCAAATGAAAAATGACATTTTAAATGGTTAATCAAAAGTAAGGTGGCAAGGTATGGTAAGGAAATCTTTATTTCTGCACGATAAAATTCGAAAGGTACAAAAATATTACAAAGTTGAAAACCTCGTAAATTGACGGACGATAAAAATTACCGCGGCCGGACTATAACTGCTAATTACCAGAGGTGTGCCCGAGATCACAGTTTCTCCCAATAGTACGGACCGCCCTACGTCGGTTAATAACATTTTTATTTTTTTCCTACTGAGATTTTAATGTTTCAGGAAATTTTTACTTCAGCTTCCAACCTATGTGTGTTAAGGTAGGACGAGTTCGTCTTGATGAAGCGCGCGATCGATTGCAGAACAAAACAAAACATTACAAGGATTATGATTTTTAGCTTGGTAATTTTATATTATTATACATTGTACTCACTATCTGTCTTCTCATTGGCTAAGAGTCTGCAGCTAATTTTGGAAATCAGCGCAAACTACAAGTTAGTTAGTTATCTGTTAGGAGATAACTGACTAATCTGCCAGGTCCCTTGCGACGGTGTTTGTCGTTATTTTCTTCAAAACAATGTATAATAAAACAATTATTCGATTCCGTTTTTTGTGATATCCTAAATATAATCAAGGTCTCGGTAAGTGTTATCAGCCTCGGTCTTCAGCTCGGCTGAAAAGCCCCAGAAAAAAAAATACGGTAAGGATTTTCTTCCGATAAATAATTACTTTAAGATTAGTTCAGTCGCGCGAGCGGGATGAAAACTGCTCAAAGGCTTTATAAAAAGAGCTAATTATACATACCAATCTCACGAGGGAACACAAATGGCTTTTACTGAAAGTACTTCAGACTTAATCCCAGTTATATGCCGCGCTCCTCTTGTCGCTTTTCTTGTCGTGTATTAGATTTCTAGATCAGCATACATTTTGTTAATCTTCATTTTCCGCCAGAATAAGTTAATTAGTTTGCGTGTAAAAGGCTTCTAAAAAAATCACAAGGTTTGTCCCACTTCGAGTCCTCCTTCTGGAGATACACCGGCTTGGTGGCATTTTTCCGAATCACTCACCGTTTCTGGGCAAAGTGTCGTAAAGTATTCGATAAAAATCGTCTCGCTTTTAAGGCCTCTCGATTACGTATTCGCCAGTCCAACCGAAAACGTGAAATCGAGAGAGACATTTGTTTATATTTGTCGTGATAATGCAGTGCATATCGGTGGATTTTACTTCATGCGGCTTCGTGCGGCTTGCTACTTATGAAAGAAGAGTGCCGGATTTCATCGCTTTGTTCGCCTTTAATTTGTTGTCGAATGCAAGGCAAAAGAACCGACCACTGTAAGGTAAGAATTGAAGTGTCAGTTTGTTTCTCGGCGAAAAATCGTGCATAGAATTCGTGAAACCCGTGAGTATTATGCATCGGTCAATTCCAGCTGGGCCCAGCACCCCCCCCCGGGCTACTGCGGGGCATTTGCCCTCCTATTCAGTCCTGGGGGTGAGGCATTTGCAAACATCCGGGAGCCGGGCATTTGCCAACCCCGGGGCTATTCCCGAGCTTTTGACACGCGCGCGGTTTCCTGTCAGAATATAACTACACATAGGATATTACCCGGGAGCTATCGACGTGAATCAACGTTTTTTGGTTAATGAATCAATTTTCTGTTGATATTTTTTGAAAAAGATCCTTTCAAATTTATAACCTCTTCATAACATATAATTTTACAGCGCTCTATTAATTTTAATGTCAATAATTTTATATCAATACTAAAACCATAAACTGGTGCAAGTCTTCGCGGCGTGAAGTCTTAACCCTCCGAAGTACAAGCAAATTCATACCCCCACCGTGGTAGAAGGGGGGGTAGATGGAACCCCTCCCCGGAGTTTTTGATATGTTGCAGTATTTTGAAACGATTTTACCTTTAGTGGAAAGCCTTTGACCTTCATAACAAGATGACGTATGTTTTACGGGTGCTGGAGACCTGGCGCTGCTGGAGGCCTTTGACGTCACCAACAATGGTCGCCATCTTGGTCGCCATCTTGGATTTTACCAAGAATTGGAAACCAGGTTAAAACCGCAAGAAATGGTAAATTTTTTGTGCTTTACATGAAAAATAACACATAAATGAACATTTTGCATCATTTTAGCCACAAGATTTACTTTTATTGTTGAAAGAAGTTGAAAAAAAGATGTATTTTCACCCAAAATTGGCTTCGCCACCTGCTACTTATGACGTCATATATCGTAACCATGGAAACTGACCATCACTAAACTCGTCTCAAAATCTGCGCGAGGGATGAACGAACAGCTACTGAAAACGTCATGTGCTGATGTTTTATGCTCTAGTAAAAAAACTCAGAAAAACCTTTTTGGGGGTGGCATTCTCTCCCCCTTGTACGTATGAGGGTTAATTAGAATCCTAGTGCTATTACAAAGGAAGACGTTACTTGAAACAAAAAGTCGCACATTAAAATGTTTAAAACGGCACTTTTCGACTGTGCGATCAATGAAAAATGTTGCAGTGTTGACAGAAAACAGGGCATTTGCCTTCTGTTTTCGTCCCTACCCCGGGGAATTTGACAGCTGAAGAGTCCCCACCCCCGGGAATTTGCCATCCCAGGCAAAAAAGATGCTAATGCCCGGGGGGCAGTCCGGGGGCGGCGGGGGAGCTGGGCGCAGCTGGAATTGACTGATGCATTACCTCTGTTATACCTAATGTCATGCGATGACTCCTCGCTTTTTCGATGGATATCACTGATACAAACAATAGTTTCTTTGGCAAAGTTAAGTGTAATTTAGTTATCGATACCATTTAAGGACGATGTTTCGTTATATGCTTCATTACTTGGTTTATTCCGGTTACGTGCGAGGATTTAGATGACAATGTTTGTGCGCTTTAATTATGCTGATAATTTCTTGTTGAAAACTTGTTTAACCCTAACAAAAAAGCTCTTCTATTATGAAGAAGCTTTTTTCTTTGAAGAAAGCGCGAGCCTTACGCGAGCTTTTATCCCCGTGAGTGCAGTGTAACCCAGTGATTCTTTAGGTATAGCTAACAAACATAGGCTGTACTTTAGGTGGCGCAGCCATGAATACAGTGTAACCTAGTTATTCTTTAGGTATAACTAACAAACATAGGCTGTACTTTAGGTGGCGCACCCATGAGTGCAGTGTAAAGCAGTGATTCTTTAGGTATAGCTAACAAACATAGACAGTACTTTAGGTGGCGCAGCCATGAGTACAGTGTAACCTAGTTATTCTTTAGGTATGGCTAACAAACATACGCTGTACTTAAGGTGGCGCACCCATAAGTGCAGTGTAACCCAGTGATTCTGTAGGTAGAGCTTACGAACATAGGCTGTACTTTAAATGGCGCACCCATGAGTGCAGTGTAACCCAGTGATTCTCTAGGTAGAGCTTACAAACAGACTAGACTGTACTTTAGGTGGCACACTCATGAGTGCAGTGTAACCCAGTGATTCTCTAGATGTAATACTCATCATACTTCGACAAAGTTCGTGTATTGGTATCGAAGAATGGAATGTCATCAACGTTATCAAAATAATCTTTGAAGTCGAAGAATTTATTGTCGCGGTTCCATAGCAAAAATAAAAGAACTTGCTAATTCCCCTCGGGCAAGGGTAATTTGAAGTAATCTGAACTTAAAATAAAGTGAGTGCCAACTTCAATGTTCTGCAGCAAAATCTTTCCTTCACTTTAAAATTCTTTGTCTGGAGAAATATTTCAAGCATTTTTATGGATTCCTATTTATTTGGAAGTTCGTGGCAAACGCCAACTACTACGAAACATGTGTATCTTGATAGACTTGTTGGCTTATTATTATTTTGGTTGATTCAGTTTTCTGTATCCTTTTGTCTTAAGTCTTTGAATAATGATTTACAAGAGTAGCGACTGCCTACTATATGTTTATAAGCGCAATATCAACGTCACTCAGAATTAAATTCTAGGAAAAACTTGACCAAATTTGAAATTCCTTTGTGTTAACTACTTGACCAAGGCCACATCTTATTAATTTTTAAAAGATAAGCAGACGAATAAAATGATGCAAAACGTGACTAAATCTAGTTCTTAAGGGCTGTGTTATAGCAATCTTTTGTATTATGTAAAGTTAAGTTTGCTGTTTAGTTGTGTGAGAGTTATAGATTAAACAATCGCTGATATTAAATGACGAACGGATGTTGATTCGATCAATTCACTTTAGCATATTTTCCTCACTATTTTGATAACAAAGTTCCAACAGTTAGAGTACGATAAAATAATATAAATATGAGGTATACGTCTAGCTAATGTCAAGTGAGTACATGTAATCCTCTCCATATTTCATCAAGGAAGTCGTCTAGTGTGAAAACTAAACAAAAACTCCCAAGTGTTGCATAATGGACGGACCAAGATAATTATAAGAAGGGCAAATTTTAAGTCATAATTGTTTTTTTTTTTTAAGCCACGGGGTTTTATGTGAATTACTACTTCTGTCTATGTCGTCCATCTTGTACAAAGCTTTCTGACAGTAGTCTAAATCTTTTGAAAATGAAAGTTTGGGTTTCGTAGTTCCGGAAAATAGACATACCTCTCGCATACTCTTAGCAATATTTTTGTTGTGATTAAAATCACTTAAAAATCATGACATGTTAGAAATAATTATTTTATGACGAAGAAGCTTCTTCTTTTAGCGCTTCCGTTTTATCAAATTTAGAACCTTCTGATGAATATTTTGAGAGAAATAATGATAAGTGGAACATCGATAATGATGCTTGTTCCCGACATAAAGGTTTTTCTTTTAAATATACAGTAAACACCCGCATACAAGAAACTACCTTTTTTGAAGTCTGGCAAAATAGTTCTGACTTGTGTTTTGGGGTACTTATTCACTTTGGCGACTCAGGCTAAGGTTCTTAATAAGGTTCTTAATTTATGTGAAGGAAACAGACTTGTTGACTACCAAAAAAGTAAAGAAACTCGTGAGTTTGGTCCTTTTCAATATTTAGTCACAACTGTACGTTGCAAACCTCCTTATGCAAGGCCCATAAAGACAATTGGTTTTTGTTGTTGTAGGAATTGCAGTAACACTTTTATTAGGAATTACAGTTTGACACAGTATTTTCTTGTAATATAAATTTGCAATCTCAAAGTCAAACTCGTTCGTTAAAATGTTTATAATAATATAACTATAATCCATGGTTAAGAACCTACTTGATCTTGCTAAACAGGTTCCTTGTATTTTTGGGTATTAAAGTGGCACATTTCTGCCAGAAGGCTCTTAATCCATAGGTTTAAATATGCGGCCCAGTTTATTGTATATCATGTACCTTTTGCGTGATGCTCCGAACTGGCGCCAAAACTGGGCAAGGACTACTGAAAAGAACGCCTGGCAAAAGTGCACAAAATAATAATTCATCTGTAACTTCTCAATAACGAGCGGAAAGTAAAGCGGTGACTCCGAAAAGTAGAGCGCCTGAGATCTTCGCGTTACGTTGTAACGGTGACTCAACCACACCATGTAACGCTTAACGATTTCCCAAAATGCAATTCGCCCCAAGGCCCGCCGATACTTTTGAAACCGTATACAGAAATTACATATTTTTGAAACCGCTCTCCAAAGTGGTTTCTTTTAGATCCGACGGGGTTGGTGAATTCGTATGGACGACTGAAACTGGATATTTTTAAGTCAACTACGTCATAAACTCGGGTCCAGTCTTAAATGAAAACTTAAAAGTTCAAAATGGCGGATAAAAACAATGTTCCATTTTCAACTGCAGTATGGTTTACTCATGCCTACTAGCTAGTAACTAGCAAATGTATATCGCAGTAGCCATTCTCGTCCCAAAATCCCGTCGTTTCTTGTTCACGAGGTCTTGAAACAAGGATCTTTAGCCGAGTTGCTCTGTGGACGAGAATGCGCAATAGCATTCGTGTCGATAGTTGAATCCAAATCGGATTCGTCAGCTTAGCCGGATTCGTGTGGACGTGGCCTAATAAATCGCTGTTTAAAAAAAAAAAAAAAAGAAAAATGGCCGGTCGAATATTAAATACAGAAGAGTATTTCTGTCATTTGCAAAAACATTTTCACGTCCCTAAAAAGTTTAGTGCTAGTTTATATGATGACTTAAATTACTGGGACAAGCTTGCAGTTTGGTGAGTGCATTCTAATTGTAGTCCCTCCTCGTATTTTTGGTTCTCGATAAATAAGCCTCCTTATTCCTCTAAATTAACAAAGCCTTTACCTTTCGCTGACGACGTCAGTTACCTTTTGTGTGGATTCACCTCAACTGGTTGCAGTCTGTACTAACTGAGGAAAAGCAAAAAAGCGATAATTGAAAAAGAAACTAAGGCAAAGTGTCTTGGTGTCTATGTCGATAAGCGTCCTAGCAAGAAACACTATATTACCTACCAGAGAAACAAAAATCTCTGAATCAGTTTGCTACTATTCAAGTCTCAATTTTACTTAATTTCTTCAAAAATTTAACTTACTTTGTCCTGTAAATTAATTATCTAACTTAAATAGAATTTTTTACTTGCAACTGATATGGGGGGATTCAAATACGAACTTTGAGAGCTATCACTGTTCAGACCATCAAGCACATTCTAACTCCCTTGTATTCACCAAATTGGGAACCTGAGATATTTTTTAATAATATTTTATCATTATAATCATTTCTGATGTTGTTAATTGTTTGTTAAAAGTAGTTACTGTAAGACCATGGCATTATAACAGGTAATAAGCAAGTATCGAAAGCATCCTTTTCCTACAAATCTTAAGCAATTTGCAATTCTTAACCAAGTTCTAAACTTGGAATTCTCTCCTAGTTTCAATAAGCAGCTTGCCAAGCTTTCTAAGCTTGGAAGAGATCTTGGAGTATTTACTAATTTTGCACACGCGCGTGTAAACATGTGATTGACTACATTCGAGGTGGCCCGCAATCCATAAGGTTTCTTAAGATCCCCTCTCCAAACAAATAGGGTAAACGCTTGTAAGTATTAAAATAACGCAAATAATTGATGATGATCTTGATCATGATGATGATGATAAGGCTGAAGATAATTATGGGCCATAAGGTTCATTATTAGATTCAGAATCAGTCTGATTTTTAATCAGTACGTCTTTAGAGCAGTCTGGGCTACAAAAATTGCAGGTCAGAGAATCATGAACATTTGAAAGTGTCATCATTGTTACAGATTATTATCCTTAAGTGAAAAGAAAGAAAAAATATGCAGCCATCTGCAGTATGCCGCAACGTTTTTCCAAATATCAAGGCTTTTTAAGTTCTCCCTTAACTTTTCATTTATTATTTTTCAGCGTTGCTAAAATTAACAAGCATAATGTTTTTGGCAACCAGCCCAAAACGATGTTCCTCTGTGGAATGTTAAAGGATGAGATTCTGTTCATTGTCCAGAAAACAATCTTGTGCCCCGATGTACACACAATTGAAAGAGGTGGAACACATGTTGCCAAGAAGACCTTCCCATACGACGTGGGAGAATTTGTTGAATTTGACCAAGCAGACAAACTTTGCACACGATTATTAAACGTCGTAAAAGTTGTTTTTACAAAAAACAAGCATGGAAACATCCGGGTTATTACAGCATATCCAACAATGTGTAAGCATAAAATTTCCTTATGAGCATTTGACGCTGATTATGCAACTATTCACTTTTTCAGTCGAAAGATGTTAGTGAAGGGGGATGCATTTGTATAAATTTCTCGTTATTAGAATGATCTGTGGTATTCAAACTACCAGTTAATTCCTATAAAAGAAACTCACATGAAAGGGCAACTAATTATCCTGTTCTCTTTTTCATACACGTTCTGCATGCATTTTCAATATGTAGTTCATAAAAACAAATGCAGTCAAGCCAAAAGAATATTGAATTCGTTAGTATGGTCCTACTACCTAACAACCAATTAGTATTTTCTTATATTGTAAATGGGAAAGCCACTTACTAGATAGTTGCTCTATTGAAGAAAAATATTGAAAGCAGTCAAAGTTGTGTTCTGACTCTGAGTTAAGGTAGTGCGACTAGGTCACGTTTTCTGCTCATATTTAGGGGATAGGTCAACAGACTTTAATCTTGTGGAGAGGAGTAGGTAATATTGTTTAATACTGCCACTTTTCCAAACTCTCTTACCTACTCCTTCAAATGTGCTTACTGACCAACCAATTAAAATTTTGAAATGTTTTTCACCAGAACGGTTAAAAACCTACGAAAAAGTAATATTTTGAGTTCAGGATAAAGAGTCCACTCAACAGCCGAAACCTTTTGGCCCATTAAATAAAAAAATTTCTTTTAAACTTGCTATTGCTTGACGCTTCTGAAAAAAGTTGACGCACCATGAAATCCATTGAACAATGTTACGCTTGTTGCATTGTCTCGAAAGAACCTTGAAAAATGTCCAGATTGTGACCCTAAGGAGATGTATCATTCTCCTGATTGTCAGCATAAAATTTTCTCAGGGATAAAAGTTCGATGTCAAATTACCTTTATCCGTATTTTAATAAATTTACCTTTAATTGTGTCAAATATGAAGTTATATGAAAGTGACAAACAACCAAGTCGAACATTAAGGTATGACAAACGTACAATTAATATAGTAATACCTTCAATCCTGGACCTATGTTCGAGTACTCTGCTAAAGAAACATTACGTCCTTCTTTAAAATACAGACATAGAGTTCTTTTTAAATCAGCTATATTAATTTTCTGTTTTTACTTTCCAGAAATAAACTTTACTCTTGCAAGGGATTTGATTGACTATGGTACTAAGATGAACTAAGATGAGCCAAGATGATCTTATTTACACGAATCTACATTAGGCTACCAGTAAAGTCAAACTATGCCAGATTTCTTCTTAATTAATACGTATTCCTTTTAAATATATTATTATTCATTCAAAATATTTCTCCATTCTGATTAGCCAAAAGCACAGGCATAATTCACCATAACCAGTTACTGATGACCAAACTTGGAAAAATTTTGTGTTTAACTGGGAAATGACGTCAAAAATGCAGCCTTCTCAGGTTAATGCACCGTTAACCAAGAAGACATGGGGACCAGGTTGAGTTGTTTTCGTTGTGAAAACAAAAATGGCAGACACTTCACTCGTTTCAAGAGTAAGAACTACAGCTGGAACTAGGCGAAATAATGGCTAAAAACATAGCAAAAACAGCAAGAAGACAACTCGGAGGGCGATATCTGCTATTTGGAGAATATTTGCGGAGCTGCACAAACCTAAACGTACGCTATCGAAGATAAACTTAACGTCGATGCAGGTAAGCATGTTTTAGCTATGTTTTTAAACTAGGAATTATTTAGTTATTTCCTCGATCTGCTTAATTCTTCATACTACTCAGCCTCATTCATTGATTGCTAATTAATATATACACTAAGATCAAGTTCAAAACCTAAGGTGGTATTTCACAGTTACATTACACTCAAAATCGGCAGTGACGCAAAGCCAAAGGAGTAAAAATATAGAAACTCATACGGTAGTGGGGAAAAGTGCCCAATTCTTTTTCAAATGTTGTGCAATTAAAAGAAGAATAGAATTTTAAATGCTTTATCAAAAATACGCAACCGATTGAATTGTACTTAGTTAAAATGATGAGTACGCTTAAACAGTTTACCATCTATTGTGCACGCGCGTTTAAAATTTTTCGCTATTTGTTCTGAGTTTACTTAAAACCTACAATAAACATCAAAAGTGTTGAGAAGGCTGCTACTTTTTACCTCTTTTTCCTTTTATTCTTTCCCTCCCCTGGCTCAATGTTGAGAAAAACTTCTTAATAAATGTTTGTGCGCGTTTGTATTCGTACTTGTGACCGTGGATATTTTGCAAAAGGAAAGAAAACATCTTTTTGAAGATTTAAATGAACCACTATTAACTTTTACAACGTTCCAAAATACTTTTGTCTGGGACTTTTAAGCACTGGCCATCTTGAGATGTTTGATTTTGATACCGAAATCAGGGCTATTTTTTATTTTTATCATTACCCTTAAAAGTTCACTCACACTTTACAAAGTGTCTGTATTTTTTGGCTGGGGAGAAAACACCTCCAGTGTCCCTAGGCCTGTTCAGTGAAAATACTTTTTAAATGGGCGACATTTGCCTTACAGCCACAGACGCAAAATTATTCAAATTAGACTTGAATGAAACAATCTGAAATCTCAAGAACTTATGAGTGTCATCTTAAAAGCTTTATTCCTCACTTCAAAAGACCACTTTCGAGTTTCGAAAACCTTCGTTTTCAAAATGAGGCACTTGACCTCATTTTGACAGAGAGGCCAGGGGGAACTCGGAAATGGTCCATCAATATTTTAAGAAATTCTCCTTGAGTTAAAATACTTGCAAAGATCCTTCTTTTTAAATGTTCATGGAAGATACCATCAATCTTTTTCATCATCTATTTAACAAATAGATTCTATGTTCAGTAATAGATCACAGAAGACTTCAAAATGTGGTAAAAACATCAGTGACATACTCGCCTGCGGCTCGTGTGCCACTTCTTTGTTTTTACCACATTTTGACGTCTTCTGTGATCTATTATTGAACAGACGCATGGCAACGTGGAATCTATTTGTTTTATACAATGATCAGAAAAGAAAAAAGACCGATGACGTACCTGCCTCGTACCGCTTGACTGTTCGAAGATCTGTGCTAGTTTAGGCATTTTTTAAGTCCCAAACTCTATATTTCGTCTCTGCTTCTTCTTTTTTTCTTTATCTTACTTGTATACAGCTTCTTCGAAAAGTTTTTCAACGTCTTTTCTTGCTTAAAGCAGAATAATGGGGAAAATATTTTGCAAAACAGCGAGTCTCTCGTAGACAGGACACACGATGGCAACTGTTGTGAAGATTTCTTGTAGTTTAGGCATTCTTAAGTTGTAAAGAGCTCTTTTTCTCTCCTTTTCTCCATTTTTCTTCTTTGTAAATACGTTAGCTATTGCTAAGTTTTTTTCGAGGCTTTCACTTGCTTTAATCCGAAATAATCTCACAAACATTTTCAAAACCGGGCGCTATGTTGAACAAAACAAGGAAAACAAGTTTCCAGTGACGTCATCCATGTATCTGTACTCCAATAGATCATGGATAACGACCAATCACAGCGCGTGTAGCATTCACATCATTGTATAATTGTGTTTCGGAGGCTTATTATTATCACAGTCACTTTTAAGTGATCGTAGTTATCTGCTTCCCGTCCATTGAACGAATCGTTTCATAATATAAAGAGAATGGAACTTAATACCCTATGAAATTCGGAAGTCCAATACCATCTCCAGTTTTAAAAGATCACTTAAGACGTACTTGTTTACTAAATTCAGTAATAACGGATCATTGTTTTTATAGATTTGTATATATTGCGTTGGTTTTAATTTTTTCCCTTTTTTTATCATTATGAATATGGTTTAATCGTTGTTTAAGTTTTATTTTTTTTCCTTTTTTAGCCATTGTAAATATATTAGGATATGGTTGTAAATTTGTAAATATTTTTCAATAATGTTGTTTACATGACTGTAAAGCGCCTTGAACATAGGATAAGAGCGCTATAGAAATAAAGTTATTATTATTATTATTATTATTATTATTATTATTATTATAAAAAATATATCCGCTACAGTTATTTCTAACCACTTCAAAAATTCATTGATATTTCGGTTTCGATCAGTCGGCATATTGTCCAATTAACTTCACGGCTTTCGCGGATTTGATTACGTGTAAGGACCTTTATTGTAAACAATAAGACTCAGCAAACTGGAACGCTGAACAGTAAATGATTTAAGGGCCACTTTCCAGCTCAACTACGATAATAGACCATAATAACTACTATGACCAGAATCCTTCCGGAGTCTTGCTTTCTTTTGCAAATTTGAGCTTTTGTTATTTAAAACTCGCTGGGATTTCCAAATTTAAACATGAAAGGAAAAGTAAAAAGTATTCTGGTCGTAGTAGTAAAAAGACGCGATCGTGCAGATGGCCTATTTGCGGCGAGTTTAGCATCGGTGCCATTAGTCTACAATCCCAGAAATTCCAACATATTCAGCAGTCTTGTTTTCGGTTTCCACCGTTATGTTTTCGAACTTGAAAACATAGTTTTAGAAGCGTGCAATGTATCATGGCTGCGGGTGACTCGTGAAAAGATAAATATCTACCGACTAAAGGAAAAAATGTTCATCCAAAACGAGCAAAAAACAGACCACTCGTCAAAACTTATCCTAAAATGAAATCAGTCCATTATAATCAAGGCACATGTTGTACGTACATCCCTACCGTTTAAAGAATTAATTAGCAATATGCTTCACAAACAATTAAGTTCACTTGTGACCACATTGCTATTCCGGTACAGATAAAATGCCCACTTTTAATTTATGCGACCTTGCAATCGCGTTCGAATTTTTAACCAGTGATATTGAATATACTGGTCTTGGCCGAAAGTGAAATCCCCTAGTATCTTGTTAAATGCCGCCTAAATCTATTTTTTTAAATTTTTTTTTGATTTTTTTGGATTTTAAAGAAGCTGGGAAAATAACCGATACAAATAGAACCAAAAGGCCGTTTACGGCTCTCTATTTTTCGTGTGTGCGTTTCTTAAAGTCAAGTTCACCGTTGTGTGATATTATTAGAATTGCTGGTTTTCAGTGTCACGCCAATCAAAATAGATCAAATTAAATAAAAATCAAAACCTTTTAACCCTCGGACGTACAAGGAAGGGTGGGGGATGCCACCCTCCAACCTCGTCCCGAGGGCGCGTTTCCTAGCTACCACTTCCAAAGCCGGGGAAAAGCGCCCTGGGTCGACGAGGTTGGCCACCCACAATAAGGTTTTTCTGAGTTTTTTCCTAGAGGATAAAACATCAGTACCTGACGTTTTCAGTAAATGTTCATTCATCCCTCGCGCACATTGTGAGACAAGTTTAGTGACGGTCAGTTGCTATGGTTACGAGTAATGACGTCATAAGTGGCAGGTGGTCAAACCAATTTTGGGAGAAAATACATGTTTTTTTAACTTCTTTCAGCAATAAAAGTAAATCTTTGATCCTGTGGCTAAAATCATGCAAAGTGCTTATTTATATGTTATTTTTCATGTAAAGCACAAAAAATACCATTTCTTGAAGTTTGAACCTGATTTCTAATTCTTGGTAAAATCCAAGATGGCGGCCAAGATGGCAACCATTGTTGGTGACGTCACAGGCCTATAGCAGCGCCACCACCCCTAAGATATACCTCATCTTGTTAAGAAGATCAAAAGCTTTCCGCTAAAGGTAAAATCGTTTCAAAATACTGCAACATATCAAAAACTCCGAGGAGGGGTTCCATCTTCCCCCCACCTCTTGTACCATGGTGTGGGGTATGAATTTGCCTGTACTCCCGAGGGTTAACAAATAAAGTCCAAAATCTGGGAAATGAAAGGAGGTAAATATACAAGGACCCTCGCCAAGATTGCCAGAAGAGATATCTGAAGAAATGTTTTACCCAAATATATAGAGATTTGTATGGAGACGCCATGCTGGTGCCCACCTGGATGGGCACCAACATGGCGGACGGAAACCAACAGAAACATATGCTACCCAGTTGGTCTTGTTTAGATAGGAGAATTCCTCGAAATACGTCACTTTTTAACCTACATGACAGCACTCTCGGCATCTTGAAAATGCTGCGTTGGAAATTTAGTTTTTAGCTGCTCTAACACATCATAAAGAAGTAAAATCTCAGTAGGATCAATAGTTTTGTAGTTTGAATTTTAGTGACGTCATGTGAAAAAGCAATAAATAAAGAAGTGCAAACTTTACTAAAAAACAAAAAGTGGTGTTAATTTATTGATGGACAGTCAAGTCATGTCAAGTTAATTTTTCATTTAAACTCACTCAAAATATTAATTAATACAAATCAGTGCTTTTAAATATAATAACAATAGAAAAAAGATTGTGGGGGAAAAAAAAAATTTCAATTTTAGGTTCATTGTGCAGAGTTTGAGACACCTAAATAGTTCGTAGCTTAGAACTAATCGAGTAGGTGACCCAAAACAAGAATACGAGTGGAAGGGATATCGACAAAACAGTTATTTTAGGTAAAATGCATTACTTCATTAATTAAATAGTAGTTAAAGAAAATATAATCATAAAACTTTAGGAATTAATAACAGTCTATAGCCATCAATCATAGAAGGGAAAACGGCTTGATTTTCTTAACATCCGATCGATAGATCTAGATAACGAATTCCAAAAGTTGGTACTATATATTTTAACAGAGAGAACGTAACGAAGCCGTATTGAGTGGTATGAACCGATTTAACAAACAGATTATCATTCTGTGATTGACGTGTATAATAGGAATGAATGGAAGATACTGGTTTAAAATGATCAACAAAACAAGAAGGGCTTAAGACTGAAACTTTGGTAACAAGAACCAACGAAGGCGCTTCTACTTGGCACCCTAATACTAGGTGATGTCACAGCTCGATTGTCGCTATAATAGTTATCATTATTATTCATTCAAAATATTTCCCCGATTCTGATTGGCTAAAAGCACACGCATAATTCACCATAACCAGCTACTGATGAACAAATTTGGAAGAATTTTGACATCAAGAATGCATCTTTCTTGCGGGTTAATGCACCGTTAACCGAGAAGACCTGGGGACGAGGTTGAGTTGTTTTGGTTGTGAAAACAAAAATGGCGGACATTTCACTTGTTTCAAGGGGGTAACAACTAGGCGAGATAATAGTTAAACACATGGCAAGAACAGCAAGAAGACAACTCGAAGAGCTGCTATTTGGAGAATATTTGCGGAGCTGAACAACCCTAAACGTGCACTATCGAAGATGAACTTAACATCGATGAATCGATGGCGGTAAGCATGTTTTAGCCATGTTTTTAAACTAGGAATTATTTTGAATGAATAATAAAACAATTATTGAATTCGTATCATATGAAGAATTATGGAGATCTTGGAGGGTGTTATCCGCCTCGATCTCCATAATTCTTCATAAGATACTCAGCCTCATTCATTAATTGTTAAATATTAAAAGAATGAAGGTCAATTAGCATTTTTTGCCTCATGAATAATCTCCACCATGGTAAAATAAAAGATAATCTTCAGCATTGCACGTTGGCAGACAAAGATTATTATTATAGCGATAATTGAGCTGTGACGTGGAGCTGTGCCAGATTTTTCGTCTCATCCGAAACTGTCGAGCTACCCAGATGGGTTCTACTAAATGTTTAAGGAAATAGAGTAGCTGTTACTGTAAAAGTTAGAAAACCGTGAACACCTAAATAATTTCAGGAATGCTGGCCAGTCACAATAAAGTTCAGGTACGCAAGCAAAACTCAAAACCACAAACTTATTACCGTTGCAGCTGTTTGCGGTTTAGTTATTATCTCGCGCGTTATTGGCTGATTTCTCGCAACACAATAACATTCCATAAACATTTCTGGTATTCACGGTTTTGTGCGTTTCACAGTAATCATTAGAAGATTCTAGGGAAAGCTTTGTTTTTATAGCGAAATTTTCATATCATTCTTCCAGCCAGACTCGCAATATCTTGGTAATAAAATGTGAAAAATGAAAAGGTTATCAAGAATGTTTTACCCTTCTTGAGCTTAAGAAAACAGAGCTGAAATACGTTGGGTGCCCCTGCTTTTGAATCTGCAAATTTCAAACTTAAAGTCTTTAATTAATACCTGTGAAGGAAAACAAGCGAGCAAAGAAACCGTGAGAACGGATGTAACTAGAACAGCGGGCAGGGAACAGAAAACAAGCACGGGAAACTGGAAAATGGGAATAAAACTTAACTAAACCCTAGTCCTATTAGTAATTTTTTCCCGGGCTTTTTCCCCGTTTACCCTTTTTACATACATACAATAGACTAGACTTGCTACAAGTCGACCACTCATAAGTTCTTAAAAGTGAGCGAAGCGAGCTTCAATGCATGAGGTCGCCCAACGACCGAGCGAGGGACGAAGCCTCGAGGTTTAAAATGGAATAACCAACCAGGAAAAAAGGACTTTTAGAAAGTTTAAGAGACTGACCGTGTGCTCTAGATAATATGAAATTCTCCTGTCATTGGCGAGATTATCTAAAATATATTTTGAAGGGTCACTATGAAACAAATGTGTCTCATTAGCACATTCTCTCTTAAGTATACCTACCTTCGCATGAACCTCTGAACTGGCGAAAAAATTCGGCGAGGACTACCGAAAAGAGAGCTGGTAAAAAAGCACCAACAAACTTGCCAATAACTAGCGGAAAGAGTTTCCAGGGAACAGGCAAATGTTAGTTGTTTGCAAACTTTTACCTTTTTTTAGAAACTATGCAACCACTTGAATTATTATTATAATTGGCTCGTAGGGACAAAGCCTTGCCATAATCCAAGACACTTCCGAGAACTCAAAATCACTTTCCAGAATCCAAAACACTTTCCAGAATCCAAAACACTTCCCAGAATCCAAGAACACATGGTTCTGGGAAGTGTTTTCGATTCTGGGATTCTGGCACATATTTTTGGATTCTGGGAAGTACTTTGGATTCTGGAAAGTTTTTTCACGATGGGCCCAAAAGCCATTCCTCAAATGTCTTATTAAGGCTAAATTTACGTATCTTTTACATTTCTTTTCATTTCTTGACAAAGCTTGCCAGATAGACTACGATTGTTGACCAAGTGATATTACGTTTTTGTTTGACGCGAAATACCAATGGGTTAAATGCAGTTTTTAATTTCAAAGTTAAACTTGTATCATCTGAAAGAGCTTTAGGAGAGAAGTAAAACAGCGAAAACCTTTTCTGCCTACGACACGTAAAACACGAGTTATGGGACTTCAAAGAAATTTGAGTACACTCCCGGAACCATTGATACTTTTCCTCAAAAAACGATCCGTATGATATAGTTTTTCACAGTTTTTTACAAAATAAGCTGATTTTCCGGTAACACAAACTTTTTATAGTTGGCCAAAATCGTATCATTGTAGATTTTCGTTTTTTGACTCAAAAACACTAATTTAAGCAAAAAAAAAAAATGATCACGTGACATTTTATGACGTCACAAAACTGTTTTCCAGGTTTTTGCGCAGTTGGGAAAATCTTTTTTCAAACGTCTCTTTTCCCTTTAGATTTCGACAGTAAAGATGTGTTATGTGTAACTTAAATAGCCAGAGCGACTTGACATTAAAACTCTTAAATTTAGACTTATTTTACAAGGGGGGACCCCGTTTTTGTGCTACGAACTTATCCAAATTTAAAATGTCATCTCTCAGCTCATATTTGAGATATTGGAGAGATTTTTTCAGTTTTCAACTTCCCTTAAATATTTCTATCAAAAACGGTATAAAAATTTGGAGTTGAAGGATGTCAGCAAATGTGACGAGAAAATTAAATTTGTCCTTACGAACCACAGTAGTTCATGCAGTTTCGACACCAAAACTTATGTTTACTTGAGGCCATAAGGGGAATAATACAAAATCATGCAGTTGATTATGGTAAAGTAGAACTTTGGCTTGCTGACATGCGACTATGTTGGCTATTTTCTCGACTCAAATTAAGTTTACGTTTAATGAAAATGACAACAATATGCTGTTTTTGTGCCCGAATTCTGATGTAAGTTATATATGCCAGCAATAACATTTGATTAGATCGGTCATTATCGTTTAGTCCTGACTACTCACGTATACTGAAGTATACTGAGTTGATTTCAGAAACGCGTGACCGAACAGATACAAATTTTATACCGCTGCTTAGAATGCATTTTAGAGATCTAACGGTACTGTGAATAGCCTAATATATAGATTTAGCCAGGGCTAAAAGTGACGCTCTCGTGAACAAGGTACTTATTAACAAAAACTGATGAAATCGTGTAATGCTTAACGACGACGGCAATGAGAACGACAACAAAATCAACAGATCTAATTAGCAAAAAACAAATTTGCACCTGTAGCGCACATTTTTGAACATTTCCTTGCCGTTGTTTTGCACGACTGACACATCAGTCAATTCCAGTTGTGCCTAGCATCCTCCCCCCTCCCCCCTGGCTACTGCGGGGCTGTTGCCCACCTTGTCAGTCCCGGGGGTGGGACATTGCAAATTTTGCGCTGCCCGGAGGCCGGGCATTTGCAAACAGAGCTTTTGACAAGCTCGTGGTTTCCTATCAGAATATAACTACACAGAAGATTTTATTGGAAATACAAGCAGATTGGCTCATCTGTCAATGACGGAAAATTGCAAAGGCATGTTCTCGATTTTATGCATTCAACTCTTCATTGCTCATCAAGCCAGAATTACATGGCAAAATAGGGAGCTATACACGTGAATCAACGTTTCTTTGGTTATGGCATCAATTCTGTTGATATTATTTGAAGAACATCCTCTCGTATTTATAAAACTATTCGAAACAGATAACGTTACAGCGCACTTTTGTCTATTAAAACCATAAACTAATTGGAATAGCGCTACTACAAAGGAAGACGTTAATCGAAACAAAAAATCGCACATTAAAATGTTTAAAAAGGCACTACTCGACTGTACGAATAATAAAAAATGTTGCAGTGTTGACGGAGGACGGGGTCTCGATTTGCCCTCTTAGCTTTTTTCATCCCCACCCCAGATACATTAGTCATAGGCCTATTTTGAATCTATTTAATACCATACAAATAGTTCAGAAACTAATACAATACAATACAAAATTTAATGACACTCCCTAAAGAAGGCTCTTCAGTGACAATAATAATTAACTTACAAGATAATACGTCAAAACTAAGATTGCTTGAGGTAAGAAAAAAATGATATGATATGCTTTTTTTTTTACATTTTAACCAGCCGGTAAATCAATGACTAAGAAGCAATATACAAGCACTTAGACGGAACAGTAAACACAACGATCTGTTGATGTTCCGGCTTCACACACACATACACTCTTGAAAAGTAATACCGCTAAGCATAGGCATCACAGCCTCCCAACACTTTTTCTTTGCCTGAAAAAGGGTCTTACTTTTTACTGTTTTATCCCGTAACCGTCGGTAGCAATTGAATGTGCCCCAAGTTTGCCAAAATGTGCCCAAAAATAACTAAACAGCTGCTGGAAAGAATAGTTTCTGGCATATGGCCTTTCTTATACTACCCCCCCGCCCCCCTTTCTTCCTCCAACTCATGACCGTTAAGGTTATGGTTCATGTTTGGAAGGAAACGTATAGCGGAGGGGGCATTGCTATTTAAGGGACATAATAAATAATTCCTTTTTTTTCTTAAATAACATTACAAAGCAAAGTTAATTTCAAAATGAAGGTCGATCAAATACAAGATCGCATTGTAAGTTGATGATGAGCTCCCTGTTTTGTCGGTACTACAGTAGCGTTACCAGCAACCTCCAGTGCTCTTGAGGTGGTGGACGTAATAGGAACCACAGTTCTTTACTTTGATGTTGGTGGAAAGAGAACAACAGTTTGACCGGTGGAAACACGCTTTCCTTGTAACCTGACCATATGCCAGACTAAGGTGCCCGCCCTTTAGCCAGCCGGGTGCGTTTGTGTTACACTTGTATTTAGGTGATCATGACGTTGGTATTCTTGTCCCGGCCGCACCTTCGAACCTGTACCACGCGGTGTCTATTGCAAATCGTTTTACACTCTGTTCCGGTGGTCCAAGAGTCCAAGGAATTGGTTCCCAGTTAAGCTCCTGCAGGAGCAGCTTGTATTGCCAGACAGTTAAGCTCTGCAGTACTACTGGAACCGTCGCTAAACCGCAGGCCTTAAATCCATATTGGTTTTCTGATTCCAGCTAGAAAGCTGCGCCATTGCCATTTCTGGATTCTTAACTGAGCGACAGAATGAAGTCAGAACCTTAATTTCCTGCCCACTGCGAAAAGGTTATGAGTATAGAACTTGTTTGCAAGAAAACAGGTTTCCGCTTCCGCTTCCCCTTCCGTCACGGCCCTGCTGAGATAAAGATTTACTTTTACTGTTTACAAAAAAAACATTTTGTGTGTGAGGAAGTCATAAAGCTTCAGACTCTGGCATCGCTTCGTTAGGATTTAGATAAGAGAGCTTTAGATTCTAAGACGAGGACGACTACGAGAACGAGATTTTCTAAGTAGGTGCGCACGCGTGAACCAGCGTCATTTTGGCGGGAAAATGTGGTAGCCGTCGTCATTCTACTAGCTACTGACAAGCGAGAATGTCGTAGTGGCGGGAACAAGTTATCAGATGTTAGGAATTTTATCATTTAGCGATCGGGAGAGGGCTTTACCTTCTTCAACGGAAATAAGCGTGCTAACTTTTGTGGTGAAAAAAAGTACAATAAAGCTTTCCGGGGTGTATATTTTTAGAGCATAGGCGAGAAAACTTAAAATCAAATGTGGTCCTCGTAGTCCTCGTCCTCGTCCTTGAGTCTTGAGCTCCCTATTATCAGGCTTACAACGTCAAAGCTTAGCCTAGAGCGGACGGTTGTACACTACAATGACTAAACATCTCAGTAAAAGGAGGGTCTGGATGGGGTTAACTGACAACTGACATTTGCCATAGGGTTTTACTGACAACTAACAAAGGACCTGATTGTCCTATATTTTCTACAAAACCATTTTTAAGGCCTTTTATATTAATAGCATTGTCCCACTCTTTTCGTCAGACAACGTGATCAAATATGCGTTTATATGTGTACTAATCTTAGCAGGCAGACACTTAGGGGTCATATTTCGTTGATGATTTACTTTAAAACCCATGTGTGTCATGTACCATCTGTTGTAAAAGACCTATGATCTCAAATTTACGCTCCTCTGAGAACACGCCAGCATACACGATGGTTGCTAATGAGGACGTTATAAAAGCAATTGTAAGTTTTTTTATCGACATGATTCAGATACGGTCTTTGTCTTTTTTACGATCTACGTCCCACTTACCCCGCGAGCAGAGGCCCTTCGATCTTCCTACTTCCTCGGCAATATTCTGAAGGTATAAATTTTGATTGGCTTTAAAATTGTTGGAAATGCTGGATTCTGGCCAGTAAAAACGTTGTGTGAAGGAGAGCTACATAAGACTTAAGAAACGGAGGGCCACTTGAAATGCTTTCAAAACCAAAACGGATAAATATTAAGGTACTATTGCATCAGATTTAAGGTTTAATTTCCATTGCATAATGCCTTTTCAGCAAGATTTCTTATCAATAAATAGACAAATTAGTTTCATAATTAGTTATTAAAAAGCATTTATCTGACAACTGACAAAAAAGACAACTGATAACTGGCCAAAATTTTACAAATGACATTTGTACCCACCCCCCTCCCCCCTCACCACCATTCACACACCTTAATCCAGACCCTCTAAAGGTTATTCATTTAGTAGCAACTGAACATGATTTGCCTGCTCAAGAAGAGACAGACTTGGTTAAGCTAATTCATAAGCAGTTAATCAAAGGAGGAATTACAACTTACAATTTCCATAATTCGTGTAGCTTCCTTCCCTTTTAAAAATTGGATCTGTAAGTTACTATCCGTGAGAAATCAACATCCTGCAAGCAACACGAAATAGCTGGGTCCAGTGTGATGGCAAAGCATAGCTGGAAACTTATTACATTCACAGACAAAAAAGCTACATGTACTGCATGTACCCCGTAATTTTTAGGGAGTTATTATAACTCCAAAAATGGAGTAAAAATTTTAGGTACAGAATAACCCCTTTTTGGGGGTTATTTTAACTCCTAATTTAAGTCCGAATTTGGGGTCATTTTTACTCCTGAAAAAGAGTTCTTTTTACCCCCAGTCTGGAGTTAAGATATTTCCGAAATGGGGTTACTTTTATTGCATGTACCCCGTAATTTTTACGGAGTTATTATAACTCCAAAAATGGAGTAACAATTTTAGGTACAGGATAACTCCTTTTTGGGGGTTATTTTAACTCCTCAATATCTGGGGTCATTTTTACTCCTGAAAAAGAGTTCTTTAAACTCCTTTTTAGAGTTAAAATAACTCCCAAAAAATAACTCCACTGTAAGGAGTTAAATCAGCCCCACTAGAGGGGTTATTACAACTCCCTGAAAATTACTGTGTAGTTATGTTGATCCTGGCACTTCAGACAAAACTAGCAATAAAACTTTTATTAAAAAATTATTTAGCCACGCCATCAGGTTAGAACCAAAAACTGCATGAAATCATCATCCAGGAAACATACAGACTTCCAGCCCCCCTCCCTCCAATATGAGACAAATAGCAAAAATAGAGCATTCGTTCAACACCAAAAATCCTCCACCCTGCAAAGCCTAGCCTGCCGCTAGAGAGAAAAGAAAATGAACAAGTAATAGCATATTCAATGTGATGAAAGTCGTGCCGGCCTACCACCAACCCCCTCTTTATGACTATCACAAACATGACCAAAGTAAATAATGCAAAAATTTTCAATTCTTCTTCGTTCTTGTTAGATAGGTATCAGTAGTTATGTAAACTTCCCTTGAATACGTACAAAAGTTAGAATTGCCTTTACTTCTATTTAATATTGATACTACGCCGAAGAAAAGAAACATAACTTTGTATTTCTTTGTCTACTTTCTTTCTTATCTTGAATATATACCTGGTTTTTTGAAAACCGGCCTACTAAAACATGTCAGTCTCTCGCACTGATTGGTAATTTAATGCCCCTTCTTACTTGAAAAGTAAAGTCTCACCTCAGAAAGAGATTCTTGAATACATGAGCTACCATTTGATAGAAACGTCTGTCTTGAAGGTAACAAAGGTGAAGCTTTCCTCATTAGTCTGGAGAAGAAGACATTTTAAGGGACAATTTTTAGCGTTAACGTCACCGATTGCAAAGCCATCTCCTCAGTTCACCCCATTTTTCATTGCAACTGGCCTCCCCAAACAATCTAAACCAACACTGCTCAACAAAACCAAGTCCAACAACCACCAACTTAACTGCTTGCTGACTTGGAACATTATCTGCGGAGTGGGTAATTGCTTGCATGCAGCACGCAAACAGCACAAAAAAACTGCATAACAGTGCGAAAACAAATCAAACTTTACAACAACGCCAACCCCCTGGAATTTCACCAGGCTATCTTTGCAACAACATGACTCCCAGCTAGAAACAAAACGCCCTCAATTTGGAGGGAGACACTGAGCTTTGAGGACAGGGGTAGCCCCAGTACAATAACTCAGCAATTCCACACTCCTGCACAAAGCATAGTCTTTAGAACAACCCCACCCCTTGGAATTTATCCAGGCTACTCCAAATGCATACCAAAAAAAAATAGCTGGCCCTACGGCCCGGCCTGTTGACCCCCTCGTGCACATTTTCTGGAATTTCCACTGATTTCTGTCAATTCCAGGAAGTTATTTGGAGCCCATGATAAAGAGCTGAAGGTGGTTAGTCCTGAAGAGGGAGATTTATATTTTAACACTAAAAGCATCACGGCTTGAAGCAATTAACTGTTGAAAGATTACCTGCAATGTGCTGGACTTGACTTAAGATTTCGGGCAACCCGGTTTTCAAAAGTCCAGGTAGATATAGACTGTTTGGTAGCAACACATTTGTTTAAATTAAACCAATCATCACTAGGATGACCCACCCTCTAAAGTTGTTAAGCTATTTTTGTTACTGCCCTTTTCTAAAGAAGTACAGTTCTAATAATTGTAAAGTATATAAGTAATAAGCCAAAACAACACTGCTGTTTTTATTATAATATAGGCTACCGCTTTTAATAGTATCGTCTGGTATCAAATATAAAGCCCTGAAAACAGACAGTGCTTTACCCTTACTACTTATTATATTTCCATCAATATTAATTGTCAATTTTTACATAGTTAGTTTTACAAAGAGAGAATAGATCATTCTCTCTTGGTTTAGTAATGTTAAGCGATAACCTTTTTGCCTTGAACCATAAAGATAACTTACTTAATTCCTCAGTAGTTATTTCGATTAAATGCCGTATCTTTCTTTAATATGTTGGTGTCATCTGCAAAAGGTGTGAATTTAATAGTACAGGCAGAAACAATGTCATTGATATCAATTAAAAACAGAAAGGGGTGTGAAATAGAATCTTGAGGAACTCAACATATAATGTCGAACATCCCAGAATTTGTTCCATTATAGTAAACATGTTGTCTTCGGTTGGTAAGAGTTTGTTGCCACAACAATTACGTGTTTCTTTGATGCCTTTGACAATGTTTAGGTTTGTTAAATCCACGAAAACACCTATGATACATTCCTTTTAATTCTTGTATTGAATAACTATACTCTGTAAGTTTTTTTTCCGTTGAGAAGGTAATTTAAGAGTCTCCAATTTTCTTTTATGTTTTTATGTATGGAAATTTCCTACTTGCCATAAATATACCTTCTAATTTCTAACTGGTTATTAGGAATAAAACTGGCACCTACTACGCAGGCCAACTGGTTAGCAAAAATAATCCTTCGTAATAACACTAGTTTTATAGATTACACACTCATAGAAATATTAACCCAATCAAAAATGACTTGCAATAAGGCTTAAGTTTTAAAGGTATCATTAAAGATGACTCTACAAGAAGTTGTAAAAACAGGAATAGTTTATACTATAGACACCAGCCCAAAATTAGACGGAGATCGAGATCCAAAATTCTCGGAGGCCAAAATTTAAACTCGCCGAGAATCCCTCCGAGATCTAGGAAAAATTTTGCACTGGGAAACTTTCCACTTCCCTATTTGTTTTAAACAGAAAAGGGATATAAGATTAGCTAAGATCGATTGCTTCACTTGTCATGTTCTAGTTTTAAACCTGGTGTTCAACCCGGGTGTTCAGATTCTGATTCCACAAAAAATGAAATATCAACAGTTGGAAATATCATGTCTAGCTGACTCGAAATTTGATACCGTTTGTCCCTTTTTTCTGTCGCGGTGCATGTTTATATAATCCATCGGTTAAAGTTACGTTTAAGAAGGATTAAATTTAAACCAACGTGCCCGAACTGTTTCAAGCAGGGGAGTTGTCTGCCCCCGTAGACTGTGATTATTTTCTTTCTTTTCTTTTCTTTTTCTTAACCCTTCTAACTCGCGTTGGTAAATGAAGGCTGTTTTGTAAAATATAATCTGATGCTGCATCAGTGGTTTTGTGTGCACTCTGTTTTGAATAGCATTGAATTAGCTCGATTCGATACGTTTCAGTTACGCCTCGGTTCCTTTTTAATATCTTGAATCTTCCGGCAATACCGTTTGCAAAGCGTCATTCATGAATGTACGGCATTATTTAAATTAGTAAGCAGTAAATTGTGGTCGAATAATATTTTCGTTTTAACTGCAAATTTATCACGAATCTGAAAAACAACAGATGGATGAAATTATGATTTTGAAATTCGCTATACAATAATTATATTCACGGTACGGTTCAGCTAACGTGTTTTGATGTGACATGCAAAATCTTTCTGACAGTAAGCATTGTTAACATGAGCTATGATTGGCTGTTGATAAGGATTGCGTCCTGGATAATATCCAGTCACAGTTGATTCTAACAATGTCTATTGTCAAACAACCAATCAGAGCACTTTGTTAAAACTCTGGAAAAGCAAAATAACATGCTGAGACAAATTAGCGACTCCACTTCACTGCTCGAAGCAGAAAAAAGATGGCACATAAACACGAAGGCTAAGCGAGAGATAAGAAATTAAAAGAACTGAAATGTACACAAGTATATAAAAAAAATGATGATCATCAATAAATTCCGTTATGTCTTTTAAAAACAGAATGTAAAAGTCAGTGTAAACGTTACGACAGGCAGCTACACCAATCAGAGTTACGAAGCACAGGAAATCTGTAGAAGCCCATAGAAAGCACCACTACGGATCATGAAACAATATGTCATGGCTAGAAGCGATAAACAATAGCCAAAATTAATATAAAAAACTTCTGTACAAGTAGTTGTTCGGTGAAAAGATAACAAAGTAGAACGGGTATTGTAGGGTAATCTTGGCAGGTATCATACAAATTTTGTAGATGAATAATATGGTAAGAGTTTTATTTTTCATGACTATGTGGACTTTTTTACATATATATATCTAGCCGGATTTATGAAAACCGTAACATCGGACACCAGGAGCCCACACACCTTAAACTGACTCAACTAAAGTAAATATCGCCAAGAAACTCAGCTCTTACCCATGGTTCTCTTAAGGTGACTCTCTTCTTGGTTCCTGATTAGCAAAAGAAACATTCAAGTCCATCAAAAAGACACTCTGGACTTGTCCATACACTCTAGCTGCTTAAAGGCCCTGAATGACGGAGGACGCTTGAGACTTCAGCAAGTTCTAAGCAGAGAATTCAAGGTTAAGTCACCCCCCCTGACTTCCTCCACCCCCCAGCCTAGCACGTGCTTGAGGGGAATGCTTTCATTGGCCAATGGGCCTCAAACGTCACAAGAATTTCACATGACAAACTAAAGGCAGACGTGACCAGTGCACTGACTCTCCCAGACCAGGACTAACGGAAGGTACAACGCTTTTGCAGCAGCCTCCCCCTAGGGATTGACGTGGAGGCCCCTTTCCAACCCATGGCGAGTTAGCTCAGGGACTGAACTTGACAATGAGACCAAGCAGGACAGCAAGCCCCTATGTTTTCTCTCAGCGCAGTGACCAGAAAGCTGGCTATGGCCAGCTTTCTGTGCGAATATTCTGGTGCATTTTCAGGTAGGTTTTCAAAAATTCGGCTAGATGTTGACGACAAATGCTGTCTTTTCCAAGAAGGAGGTCACCTCGGGCCAAATCTGCCTCCTCCCAACCCAGTTTGGCCCCATTTCTCCCCTCCCGACAGCATTCAACGACATCATCTAGCCGGATTTATGAAAACCGTAACATCGGACACCAGGAGCCCACACACCTTAAACTGACTCAACTAAAGTAAATATCGCCAAGAAACTCAGCTCTTACCCATGGTTCTCTTAAGGTGACTCTCTTCTTGGTTCCTGATTAGCAAAAGAAACATTCAAGTCCATCAAAAGACACTCTGGACTTGTCCATACACTCTAGCTGCTTAAAGGCCCTGAATGACGGAGGACGCTTGAGACTTCAGCAAGTTCTAAGCAGAGAATTCAAGGTTAAGTCACCCCCTGACTTCCTCCACCCCCCAGCCTAGCACGTGCTTGAGGGGAATGCTTTCATTGGCCAATGGGCCTCAAACGTCACAAGAATTTCACATGACAAACTAAAGGCAGACGTGACCAGTGCACTGACTCTCCCAGACCAGGACTAACGGAAGGTACAACGCTTTTGCAGCAGCCTCCCCCCTAGGGATTGACGTGGAGGCCCCTTTCCAACCCATGGCGAGTTAGCTCAGGGACTGAACTTGACAATGAGACCAAGCAGGACAGCAAGCCCCCTATGTTTTCTCTCAGCGCAGTGACCAGAAAGCTGGCTATGGCCAGCTTTCTGTGCGAATATTCTGGTGCATTTTCAGGTAGGTTTTCAAAAATTCGGCTAGATGTTGACGACAAATGCTGTCTTTTCCAAGAAGGAGGTCACCTCGGGCCAAATCTGCCTCCTCCCAACCCAGTTTGGCCCCATTTCTCCCCTCCCGACAGCATTCAACGACATCATCTAGCCGGATTTATGAAAACCGTAACATCGGACACCAGGAGCCCACACACCTTAAACTGACTCAACTAAAGTAAATATCGCCAAGAAACTCAGCTCTTACCCATGGTTCTCTTAAGGTGACTCTCTTCTTGGTTCCTGATTAGCAAAAAGAAACATTCAAGTCCATCAAAAGACACTCTGGACTTGTCCATACACTCTAGCTGCTTAAAGGCCCTGAATGACGGAGGACGCTTGAGACTTCAGCAAGTTCTAAGCAGAGAATTCAAGGTTAAGTCACCCCCTGACTTCCTCCACCCCCCAGCCTAGCACGTGCTTGAGGGGAATGCTTTCATTGGCCAATGGGCCTCAAACGTCACAAGAATTTCACATGACAAACTAAAGGCAGACGTGACCAGTGCACTGACTCTCCCAGACCAGGACTAACGGAAGGTACAACGCTTTTGCAGCAGCCTCCCCCCTAGGATTGACGTGGAGGCCCCTTTCCAACCCATGGCGAGTTAGCTCAGGGACTGAACTTGACAATGAGACCAAGCAGGACAGCAAGCCCCCTATGTTTTCTCTCAGCGCAGTGACCAGAAAGCTGGCTATGGCCAGCTTTCTGTGCGAATATTCTGGTGCATTTTCAGGTAGGTTTTCAAAATTCGGCTAGATGTTGACGACAAATGCTGTCTTTTCCAAGAAGGAGGTCACCTCGGGCCAAATCTGCCTCCTCCCAACCCAGTTTGGCCCCATTTCTCCCCTCCCGACAGCATTCAACGACATCATCTAGCCGGATTTATGAAAACCGTAACATCGGACACCAGGAGCCCACACACCTTAAACTGACTCAACTAAAGTAAATATCGCCAAGAAACTCAGCTCTTACCCATGGTTCTCTTAAGGTGACTCTCTTCTTGGTTCCTGATTAGCAAAAGAAACATTCAAGTCCATCAAAAAGACACTCTGGACTTGTCCATACACTCTAGCTGCTTAAAGGCCCTGAATGACGGAGGACGCTTGAGACTTCAGCAAGTTCTAAGCAGAGAATTCAAGGTTAAGTCACCCCCCCTGACTTCCTCCACCCCCCCAGCCTAGCACGTGCTTGAGGGGAATGCTTTCATTGGCCAATGGGCCTCAAACGTCACAAGAATTTCACATGACAAACTAAAGGCAGACGTGACCAGTGCACTGACTCTCCCAGACCAGGACTAACGGAAGGTACAACGCTTTTGCAGCAGCCTCCCCCCTAGGGATTGACGTGGAGGCCCTTTCCAACCCATGGCGAGTTAGCTCAGGGACTGAACTTGACAATGAGACCAAGCAGGACAGCAAGCCCCCTATGTTTTCTCTCAGCGCAGTGACCAGAAAGCTGGCTATGGCCAGCTTTCTGTGCGAAT
Organism: Porites lobata; assembly: GCA_942486035.1. Lineage (NCBI taxonomy): Eukaryota > Metazoa > Cnidaria > Anthozoa > Scleractinia > Poritidae > Porites > Porites lobata. The sequence goes on from CALNXK010000100.1 coordinate 1,658,217, forward strand.
ATTCTGGTGCATTTTCAGGTAGGTTTTCAAAAATTCGGCTAGATGTTGACGACAAATGCTGTCTTTTCCAAGAAGGAGGTCACCTCGGGCCAAATCTGCCTCCTCCCAACCCAGTTTGGCCCCATTTCTCCCCTCCCGACAGCATTCAACGACATCATCTAGCCGGATTTATGAAAACCGTAACATCGGACACCAGGAGCCCACACACCTTAAACTGACTCAACTAAAGTAAATATCGCCAAGAAACTCAGCTCTTACCCATGGTTCTCTTAAGGTGACTCTCTTCTTGGTTCCTGATTAGCAAAAGAAACATTCAAGTCCATCAAAAGACACTCTGGACTTGTCCATACACTCTAGCTGCTTAAAGGCCCTGAATGACGGAGGACGCTTGAGACTTCAGCAAGTTCTAAGCAGAGAATTCAAGGTTAAGTCACCCCCTGACTTCCTCCACCCCCCAGCCTAGCACGTGCTTGAGGGGAATGCTTTCATTGGCCAATGGGCCTCAAACGTCACAAGAATTTCACATGACAAACTAAAGGCAGACGTGACCAGTGCACTGACTCTCCCAGACCAGGACTAACGGAAGGTACAACGCTTTTGCAGCAGCCTCCCCCCCTAGGGATTGACGTGGAGGCCCCTTTCCAACCCATGGCGAGTTAGCTCAGGGACTGAACTTGACAATGAGACCAAGCAGGACAGCAAGCCCCCTATGTTTTCTCTCAGCGCAGTGACCAGAAAGCTGGCTATGGCCAGCTTTCTGTGCGAATATTCTGGTGCATTTTCAGGTAGGTTTTCAAAAATTCGGCTAGATGTTGACGACAAATGCTGTCTTTTCAAGAAGGAGGTCACCTCGGGCCAAATCTGCCTCCTCCCAACCCAGTTTGGCCCCATTTCCCCCCTCCCGACAGCATTCAACGACATCATCTAGCCGGATTTATGAAAACCGTAACATCGGACACCAGGAGCCCACACACCTTAAACTGACTCAACTAAAGTAAATATCGCCAAGAAACTCAGCTCTTACCCATGGTTCTCTTAAGGTGACTCTCTTCTTGGTTCCTGATTAGCAAAAGAAACATTCAAGTCCATCAAAAAGACACTCTGGACTTGTCCATACACTCTAGCTGCTTAAAGGCCCTGAATGACGGAGGACGCTTGAGACTTCAGCAAGTTCTAAGCAGAGAATTCAAGGTTAAGTCACCCCCTGACTTCCTCCACCCCCCCAGCCTAGCACGTGCTTGAGGGGAATGCTTTCATTGGCCAATGGGCCTCAAACGTCACAAGAATTTCACATGACAAACTAAAGGCAGACGTGACCAGTGCACTGACTCTCCCAGACCAGGACTAACGGAAGGTACAACGCTTTTGCAGCAGCCTCCCCCCCTAGGGATTGACGTGGAGGCCCCTTTCCAACCCATGGCGAGTTAGCTCAGGGACTGAACTTGACAATGAGACCAAGCAGGACAGCAAGCCCCCTATGTTTTCTCTCAGCGCAGTGACCAGAAAGCTGGCTATGGCCAGCTTTCTGTGCGAATATTCTGGTGCATTTTCAGGTAGGTTTTCAAAAATTCGGCTAGATATATATATATATTGCCACGTACGAACGGTTTTTCCCGTCGCCTTAACGAGTCTTTGAAAAGTATGATTGATTGGCAGTATCTTTCCTTTTCTTTCGAACAAGGCGATGATTCTTTGGATGAAAATCTCGTGGAAGAATCAAATACTAATGGTCATGTGACAGGTCATGTGATAAATTGGTGAATTTGCCGCCAAAGTTTCTTTGTATATATTGGCGTTTCGGAACGGGATAACCGGCATATGTAAAATTATACGTTTGAAATGAATGAATAATATAATAGTTGTATAAACTTTTAAGGAGAGTTTTTCTTTTTCCATTTAATCATTTTGACAATGGTATTGATTTCTTCTTTGCACTGTACGATTTCAATTTATAAGGTGATTTTGATACAGAATTGCTTAAACAGAAGAAATGTAACCCTTTTTTTGATGACCCTGAGACATCTCATTTATTAATGAACTCCAACCTTGATCCCGACGCTAACTTTTTCGCAGCTAGTTCACAATTACTTTCTAACTGCCTCTATCTAACCTCTACAGAATTTAATAAAATACCACCGCTTTGTTCTGATACATTTTCCTCACTTCATATTAATATTCGTAGTCTACCTAAACACTTTGATGACTTATCAGAATTTCTTCTTACATTGAACAGGTCTTTCTCCATTATTGCTGTTTCTGAAACCTGGTTACATAGGTCTAAACCTGATTTATTCCATTTGCCAGGCTACCATTTTATCTCTAGTCACAGAGAACATAAAGCGGGTTGCGGGGTTGATATTTATATTCAGTCTCACTTAAAATTCAAGCTTAGAACTGATCTTCAATCCTCTGATAATGCACTGTATGAATCAGTCCTTCTGGAAATTATACAACCACGCAGAAAGAATATCATTGTTGGCTGTTTTTATCGACCCCCTGATGCCTCGGTTGCTGATTTTAACAACTCTCTCGAGGGCATCTTATCAACTATCAGCTTTGAGAAAAAGCTATCTTATCTCATGGGTGATTTTAATATTAATATCCTTAATTCACAATCCCACCAACCTTCTAATGAGTTCGTCAATCTTGTGGTATCTAATAGTCTATATCCTTTGATTTCTAAGCAAACTCGCATAACTTCCACAACTGCAACTCTGATTGATAATATATTTACAAACAATCTCGAACACTGTATGAATAGTTGCATTTTCTACTCTGATTTATCTGATCATCTTCCAATTTTCCAAGTCACTCATCTAAAATTAGATGCTGAAACGCCTTGCAGAAAGAGATTGGCACGCCTCATTAACTCTGCAACATTTGCAGCATTCAGGTCTAATAAGTCTTGTGGAGTTGATAAAATACCTGCTCGTTTACTTAAAGAGACTGCTGACACATCTGCAGTTCCTCTGAGTATGCTCTTCAATTTATTGTTCAAACAGGGACGCCTACCTAAATTATGGAAATCAGCTAATATTACACCCATTCATAAGGATGGTGATCGAGACCCAGTAGAAAATTATAGAGGCATTTCACTCTTAACTATCTCTGGGAAATGCCAGGAGAGAATAGCGTACAATGCTATTTATGATCAAGTTATTAGATTCATACATGATTCACATCACGGGTTCCTCACTGGTCGTTCCTGCACTACTCAACTACTCTTAGTACATCATGATTGGTTCAAAGTCTTGGACAAGAGAGGTCAAGTTGATGTAGTATTTATAGACTTTTCAAAGGCTTTTGACCTTGTCTGTCATAATATTCTATCAACCAAACTTTACAAATATGGTGTCCATGGAGACTTGCCAATTTGGTGTAGAGATTATTTAACAGAACGTCAACAGCGTGTTGTAGTGAAAGGAGAGGCTTCCGACTGGTTAACCGTAACCTCTGGTGTCCCACAAGGTCTTTGTTGGGACCATTGTTCTTCATAGTCTACATCAAAGAATTAAAGGGGGTAATTAGTAAGGACAGTTCAATTGCTCTGTATGCTGATGACAGTAAAATGTATAGGGTTATTAGTACTCAAGAAGATCTGTCTACTTTTCAAAGTGACATAGACAATATTTCAGATTGGTGTAAGATGAATAAGATGAGAATTAATACCAAGAAATGTAAGATCATGCGAATAACCAGGAAAAAGTCACCATTAGTTGGGGAGTATAATATTGAAGGTCAACCTTTGGAAAGTGTTGATGTGTATAAAGATTTAAGATTATTTACTACTAGTAATCTTTCACGGAACCAACACGTAGATAAAATAACTGCTAAGGCTAATAGGGTTTTAGGGTTGGTTAAGAGGACTTGTAGGGACTTAAAGGATATTGATACCATGAACACACTTTATTGTAGTCTGGTGAGACCTTTATTAGAATATTCATGCGAAACTTGGAACCCTCATACTAAACGTAACATTGATAAACTGGAGGCTGTTCAGCGAAGAGCTACCAAATGGATCACTAGGTCTGATGATGATCATGATACTAGACTATCTAAGCTAAAATTGTTGTCATTATCTAATAGGAGGTTCACTAGAGATGTTACATTTTTTTTAAATGTAATTAATGGACATTATGATATTGACATTTCAAATAAGCTCATATTTTGCAAGGACAGAAATACAGGTTATAACTTGAGGAAAAATGACACACAGGACCTTGTTCCAAATTTAAGTAGAACTGATGGTTTTAAATATAGTTTTTTTAACCGTGTTATAGATGAATGGAATGGTTTACCCAATCATATTAGAGAATCAAGCAGTATTGCAACTTTTAAAAGAAATGTGTTAAGCTTTATTAAGGATAACTAGAACATTTATATTTCTATTTGTATATATTTTTCTTATATGTTAATTAGTGGGGGCATCCCTAGTATGGCGCATTGGTGCTTTTGGTTGTCTCTTTCTCCACAACTTTTTTGTTTGTTTGTTTGTTTGTTAAAGTAGTGTTAGCTTATTTCATTTCATTATTTGCTTGTTATGCAGTGGAATGAATCTGTAATAAATAAATTGGAAACCATTGATTGGTCTGTTATCTATAACTCTGACTCTACCAATGACTCCTATGACACATTCTCTAGTCCTCTTATTTCAGCATATCATAAGTCATTTCCACTTAAACCTGTATACCCTGAATCCGGGCGTTCTTTTAAACCCTGGTTTTCAAAAGGTCTCTTTGTATGCTGTAACAGGGAGAATTCTCTTTATAAACAATTCCAAACAAACCCTACTGAATCCAACAAATCTAGATATAGCAAGTATCGAAATGAGTACAATTTTCTCATTAGAGTTGCTAGAAAAAAATATTTTCACGACAAACTAGTCTCGGCTAGCTCAGACCTGGGGAAGACTTGGTCAGTTATTAAGCAGATTATTTCTAAACAGAAATCTGAACAACATTTTAGTAATATGAAACACAGTACCGGTGTCTGCTCAGACCCTTCACGAATAGCTATTAACTTTAACAATTTCTTTGCTAACATAGGACCCTCTCTGGCCAGTAAAGTTCCATCTACTCAATTTTCTCATAAAGATTTCCTTGTTGGTCACTTTGCTGATTGTTTCTTTCTAAATCCCACTTCTCCTGCTCAGGTTGCCTCTATTGTTCATAGTCTAAAAAATAGCAGATGTAAGGGTGTTGATGATATTTTTATGTCTCCCATCGAAGAAACAATTGATTTACTTGCTGCTCCTTTATCTCATATTTGCAATCTATCATTTGAGCGTACTGTCTTTCCTGATAAACTCAAAATTGCAAAGATTCTCCCAGTTTTTAAAGTGATGACCCTTCTTTGTTCTCAAACTGTCGGCCTATTTCTATTCTCCCCCGTCTTTCTAAGGTCTTCGAGAAACTTTTTTACCTGAGGTTATCAGGATCTCTCACAAAGTTGAATATCCTTAATCATCATCAGCATGGCTTTAGGCCACATCACTCTACTGCTATGGCTATCTTAGAACTTGTCAACAATATTTATGAAGGTTTTGAAAACAATCAGTACACTGTTGGAGTCTTAAGAAAGCATTTGATACAGTCAACCATGAAATACTTCTGGATAAACTAAATTTTTATGGCATTAGAGGTATCCCCTTAACCTGGCTGACTAGCTATTTGTCTCACAGACAGCAATGCGTCATGGTCCATGACCATACCTCTTCATATAATTCGGTCGTTTGTGGGGTTCCCCAGCGTTCAGTTTTTGGACCTTTAATTTTTCTTTTATACATCAATGATCTTTTTCATGTCTCCAACCACTTGTCTATCATTCTCTTTGCTGATGATACAAATATCTTTCTTCGTCATAATGACCTGGCTACCTCAGCAACCATTCTTAATGTAGAGCTCTCTCATGTTTCTTCTTGATTTAATGCTAACAAACTCACTGTTCATCCTGCCAAGTCTAAATTCAACATTTTTCACCCTCGACGTAAACAAATTAGCTCCTAAGATATAAACATAATTAAAAATAATTCTCTCATCACACGTGTCCAGGAAGACCAATTTCTTGGGATTATCATTCATGAAAATTTATCTTGGAAACCGCATATCTCAGCTGTCTGTGATAAAGTCTCTAAAGTAATAGGAGTCTTATGCAAGTCAAGGCGATTCTTACCTTTGAATACTTTGAAAACTTTATATATTTCTCTTTTCTTACCTTACATCAATTATTGCAGTTTAATATGGGCATCTACTTATGCCTCTTACCTTAAACCCCTTTATGTACTTCAAAAGAAAGCTGTTCGTATAATTACTTTTTCTCCTCCGAGCACATCCTCTAAGCCTCTTTTTTCTAAGCATAATGTTCTTTCACTCTACTCTATCTGTAAATTCCATATTCCTTGTTTTGTATTCTCACATTTTAATAGCCTTTTACGCCTGTTTCCTCGATCCTTCATTTTAATTCTGAATATCACGATTATATGACTCGTTCACGTTTTAATCTGCATAAAACCTGTCATAAGTATCAATTTGCTATCAGTTCGCAAGCTCCTATTATTTGGAATGACATTCCGTTAACTGTGCGCAATAATCTCACAGTAAGTAACTTTAAAAAAAAAACTTAAGGCTGTATTTTTCTGAGTAATTACTTAGCCTACGCATAATCTGTACACCCTATGGGACTATACTAGGTGTATTTGTTTGTATTTGTTTGTGTGGTTTATAGGAATTATTAGTTCTTTAAATATTTGAAATTAGTTGCCAAGTATTGTATTTCAGTTGTAAGTTTTTTCTGACTGACCTTTTCTTTCTTGATTTAATTGTATTGTAATTATTTTAGATAAAGCCTTCTTCTATTCCTGTAAATTCTTCACGTCTTTTTTTGCTGACCTTAGGCCATTTAAGCCCCCTGCTTTAGCTGTTCTCGTGTATTTTTTCTTCCAGTGTGTGATATGTATTAATAAAGTTAATTAATAAAGGATATTATGCTTTGAAAGATTGTCTGCAATGTGCTGGACTTGACTTAAAATTTTAGGCAACCCGGTTACATATCCACGTAGATATTTCCAGTTATTGACCTTTCTGCATCTTAACTGTCAACTCCTACTAAAATTTTCATTTTTTACAGCAAAACAGGCATTGGTGAATCCCTGGAGATATATAATGTACATACTGAAATCAACTGAACATCAGTAGGAAAACTTATATTTGCAAGCAATTTGATCTGTGAAGATTAGGTAATTTACAATCTACGTGGAAGGTAATTAATGGTAAATTGATAAAAAGGAAAATCGACAAGGGCCAGACCATGGCACAACATATACAAACAATGCTGATATCGCTGATCAGTTTAACAAACGTTTTATTAATTTCGGCCCACTTCTAACCAGCAAAATTGAACATAGCAACGAATATCCTATGTAGTATATTAAGTCATCTTCATTTTACTGCAAACAAATCGTTAACTGATATACCTAACCAATAAATAAAACTAGCTGCTGACCCACTATCAGTACCTTTGACTCAAATTCACATCAGTCAATTGAAACAGGCATACTACTTAATGTACTGAAAGTTTCACAGGGCTCTCCAGTTTACAAAATCGCTCATGTCACTGATCCAGGCGACTGCAGGCCTATTTCAGCGTTATCACCTTTTAATACGGTGTTTTGAAAGATTAATCTACAATCTCCCAGGAAAAACGTATCACTTTGTACAAGTACCAGTTTGAGTTTTAGGAAAGGGTACTCAGCTGACAAGCTATTTCAGAAATCACTGATTCACTTAGATACGCCATGGATAAAAAATAACTGGTTACTTGTGGTTTCTATGTAGACTCTCCAAGGCGTTCGATAGGGTGAGTCATGGCATTTTGATGTCTTTTTAACTTTCCCATTATGATGTACGTGAAATTCTGCTTCAGAGACGGTTTGAAAAGTACTGGATCGCACCCAGTTTGTCAACATTGGTGATAAATCCAGCTATGAAACTATTGTCAGTGGAGCTTGAACCCCACATGAGTCTGCCCTGGGTCCACTTTTATTTTGCTTAATATAAATGGATAAAAAACATTTCAAAAATAAGGCAGTCAAATTTGTTCTGACACTTTCTTAAGATTCTAAAACTTTGTGCGATGTCTTCAGGCTCCATATCATGCTGCTCTCTGAGGTGGTTTCCGATTGCCGATCCTTTGTGTTCTTCAATTCGTTGGTGTAGGTGTCGGCACGTGTAGCCGGCTAACCCTAACCCTAACCCTAACCCTAACCCTAACCCAAAACTGATTTCATAGATTTTTCTAAGTTAACAGACATTTCCAAACACAGAATCGAAGACTGACGCTTGTAAAGGCCAACTGACGGCAAGATGGAAATATACAAAAACAGGAAACTTCACATGTTCGGTCTTATTAACGGGTGCCATTTTATTACATATCGGCAATCAAATGTCGCGTTACTAAACCGTGAAAGGGATTGGCACTAGTATAATTTCTAGATTTGATTTTTGGCGGCATCCATTGAGAATGGCGGTAAAAAATCCAGAAAATCTTATATCCCGATTGATCGAGAAAAAGCACCTATCAAGAGACTCTTCTCTCGAATCTTATGATGATAATGCGGTTGAGTAGGTTATTAACAAATCGACCACAATTTTCCATGGTCTACACTCTTTAGACCACAAAAATCACGTCATAAAATGCTCTAAGTAAAATTCAAGTTTTGAACATTTGAAGAGAGCTCAAGTTTTGAACATTTGAACAAAGCTCAAAGTTTTGAACATTTTATGGCGTCATTTCTATAGTCTATAAGAGTATAGACCATGGAAAATTGTGGTCGATTTGTTTTTTACAATAACATTTACGAAAAACCAAAAACAGAACAACCAGCAGTGCGTGACATGTCACGGTCTATGACTATGGTCTATACTATGGTCTATACCCTCATAGACCATAGCTCTCGACCAATCAGGGCGCGAGGATTTACTCAGTCATTGTAAAAACGTCTTCGGATCAAATATCCCTTTATTTAATTCTCTAACTCCATGCATGTGTCAATCGAAACCTATAAGTATAGTTATGTTTACCTCATATTTAGCTTAAATAACCCGAAAACAAAACTCAAAGCACAGGAATAGGGCTAAATCAAAGTTGAGAAGATATGTCTGGTTTAATAATATAGTATATAGTAACCGGTAAAAGAGGCAACTTTAGGACGAAAACCATTAAATAAAAAAATTTCATAAATCTGTTTTTGCATTACCTGGTATTGTTGGTTGAACTGGAAATACTCTGGAATATTTTATGTTATTTTATTTGGCATTGAATCAGATAAAAAGCTGATGGCTATGATTTAATATTCTACAAATAAGAAGTCTTCATGCCTCAGAAAGACTTTTCTATAATATAGAACTATCCATCCGTAATTTGTTCTTAAAGTAGGTTTTCAAAAATGAGGGAATATATGAGGCCAGAAAATAAGATAATTAGCTTCTAGGCCTTATGCACAAAACATGTATAGCAATAATGTTAGCTTAAGAATAATGTAGAAATTTTTAACAACGAGACATATAGATCCAACAAAATTCTGTAAAAGAATGCTCTATTTGCATGATTACGCCAGTTTTTAATTTTTTTCATATTGTAGAGAATAATGAGGATTAATAATCTCACAGGCTTATAGAAGTCTTTAGAGGAGTATTAAATATTCAAGACCCACACTGACTTAGACTTCAAATATCATGGCCCATTCTAGAGACCTTCGTTTCCAACCCCCGTGCTTCGAAACCCGTCTTCTCTGTCCTTAAAAAAGCAAAAATAGTACTAATGTCTTTTACAACTCTGTTTTTTTTTTTAGAGTGGCTCGTTATAACAAAGAGAACAGAATTTATAACATCATAAAGACTATGTTTTTATGTGGCATGGCACATGAAGAGGTATTAGAAGTGATAAGAGTCACTCTGCGATCCCCTGATGAGCCGACATATATACAGGGGGATGGAGCGCTTGTAGCTATACGAAACTTCGGATATCCCGTCGGGGAAATGGTGGAGTTTGATAGACGAGGACATCTCATAACGTGGTTAACGACCACGGTCAAGGTGGTGTATACAGTTCACGAGCATGGTGATTATGAAGTCATCACATCATTTCCACTAATAAGAAGGAGGGCGAGGGAGGTGAGAATAATCTTTCCTAATAGCAAAATATGGCCTTTTAGTATGATAGTATCATGATTTTAATTTACTTGTTTACTTATTTTGCTATAAATCTCATGGACATTCATTATTTCCAAATATTGTCAAGTGCATGAGGCAATACTTTGAACAATTACTGGATTAGGTTTTTGTGATATCTACAATAATCAAGGTCGAAGTAAGTGTCAAGGCCTCTCTGAGGAAATCAATTGCCCCGACCACGATTATTCTGGACATCATATGACCAGATCTAATACATAGTTGTTTAATTATACATTGTTTCGAACAAAATAACACACTGTCGCAGGCAACACAGCTGATTGCTCTTGGAAATCATGCATTGCGCGCGCTACCTGCAGATTAGTCAATTATCTGCTATCCGAAGGTTCCGCTGAATTGAAAAATTAAGAGTAACCTATCAGCCAATGAGAAGACAGATACTGAGTACAAATTTTTATTAGTAGTGTTGAGATATGTAAGCATGAGTCATTAATGCTGAATATGCCATGGCTATGGAAAGGATGACTATTATAAAAGCCTTAGGTTATATAGACTAGAGGCTTCCAAAAGTTACAGAGTACCCTGTGAGCTCTGAGTACTAAATATATAAACGAGTTATTTGGTTTAGAAAAGGATAAAGGAAAGAAAGAAAAAAAAGTAGTATAAAAACGAAACAAATTAAAACTGGGGAAACTAGAAGAAAAACGAGAGTATTTTATTTATTTTAGATGTGCCTCATATAATCCGTGTATGATATCATTATATCATAATTACATAACTACCTTCTTCACAGGGCCACGTGAACGTTACCTGACTAAAAGGACAACTACTAATGAGATGTTTTTTTTTTTTTTTTTTTTTTTTTTACCGTAGGCTATGGCATCTTATTGGAACCACTGACAGCATTTGTCATTGGCATTATTATATATTTTTTTCCTCTTTTAAAATCTTTTTAACAATTGTTGTCTTAATAATATCTTTTAGCACGTGATATTTACGGCTTTCTGAACAGAACAATTTTTTTTTTCAATAAAAAACTTCAGAATCATGTGTTTCTTTTTTTGATTAACACTACGAATTAAAGTGGTTTTAGAAAGTTAACGTATGACGTACTCGGACAATAATAAAACAGCCACCAGGTGACTGCATGCAACTAGGCGTTGATAGTTTGTGCCAGCATAATTTTTTGGCATGATTTGTTGTTACTAGCCTTATTTTCATCTAGCCTTATTTTCCGTGAAAAGCACTGCAAGCTAGTTTTGCAATTGTAGCACAATATGATTATCTATTGATCATGCAACCACTTTTTTGGCCAGAGATCAGCATTAAAGGAAAATTAAGGAACAAATTTTGCCTGGTTATTGACTATTGTGACATTAATGGGATCTGAGTCCCACAGCAAGTAACCCAGGTTCACTGGACTCGACGCATGCGCATAACTACAATAGCTCGATTACCCACGATCCTCGGTCCACGGCGTGCTGGTGACAGTTTTATTGTTTCAGTTCTTTACCTTCCTACTTTAATCTATCACTACGCGCAAATACTATGCAAGGATCTCCGTTTTCGAAATTATAAGTCAGAATATGGTACAGGTACGGTTGACTTGTTCCGACACCGGTCACTTTGATTTAGCCTAGAACAGTATATCGGTCGAGTGTAAATCATTCAAGTCAAAGCTATCTCAATATTGCCATTCTTGCTCCGAAATCATCTTCAGTCGAACCTGCTGAACCGCAGGGGCTTCTGTTTTACAAATTTGTTCGTTCGATGGAGATAGGAATTGCAATAATGCAAATAATTGAACTTTGGTATCATTGTGAACGAGCCTTCGGGGGTGTACATTACTATATTTTTTCGCGGCTTAAGCCATATTTGAAATTTGAGTTTTCGGTTTAGAAAATTGGTATTAAGTTACCCCGTAGAAGTCTGCAGTAATTTCGCTTTTCATTAATGTTTTTTCCGGCGACTTTACACGTTTCAAGAACCCAATGACGCCGGCGTTCCTTTAAGCTCAGAACAGAAAACATTCCTCTAGAGTCATGGATGTTTATCTAATCAGCTATATTCGACTGTTATTAATATCTTAGTGACTAGACACTGCGTTTATTCAAGGGACACCGTCGTAAGAACAAAATGTAAGGTTTAAGTAGATTTGCATTGTACAGTCGCTCAGTAATACAGAAATTTAAAATGCTAAACGTGCCGTAAATCAGTCATAATTAGCGCCAAATGCCATACTTGTGCGATATAGTGTGAAAAATTTGTTGTCGGCATTCAAATCTAACGAACTCAATGATTTCCTTAATTTATAGTAGGTATTTTCCAGGCCTCTGGCAACATACCTTCCGTCCGTTTTCAAAATACGCTACACGAAATTTTTGATTTACACCAAATTTACTCAGAGCTAATATAGTGCAATAAAGTGCAAACTAAGGTTAAATAAAGGGCAAATTAAAACATTGTAAATACCGCATTTGCCCACGAATTTACCGCGTGTAAACTGTTATGCAAATACGGTATTTACCATCTTTGATTTTTACTTCCTCCTCGTTAGCACTTTTTTGCACTATATCTTCCCCAAGAAAATTTGTGTAAATCCAATTTTTCGTGCAGGGGTACCTAGGATGAAATAATCCGTGCGCACGGTTTGATAAAGCTCCTGTATCGTTTTTTTCATTTCTATCTCTGGCGCCCAGGTACTGACGTCACCGCCCAGCGTACTGACGTGATCCGCTAAAAATATATTTACGACTTTGTTTCCAAATTATCATGCCATCAAGCGATAAGAAATCCTTAAGTTCATATCCCAGTGTGGGTGTACGACAGACAAGCAACCGGTGTTCACACCTTTCACAAAAGATTTCAAAAACAACCACGAGGCAAAAACAATAGGTTCAATAGCCCATTGCGGCTCTAAATTTTTAAACTATCTAATCCTACCACAATATGTTAATTTGCGGTCAGTTACTTCGCTGTTCAGTCCCTCATTTATCTTGTCGGTTCTATGAGAGCAATGAGTGAAAGGTTTTAGAAAATTTTCATTCAAATGGTCCTAGTAAATTCTTACTTAAAAATTCAGCGACCTTCAAATTGACCATAATCCCTTTTACTTACAAAGCAGTCATCGTTCATTGGCGCCAAAACTGTTTGCCGCGAACGAAAAGTTTTGCGAACTTTTAAGAACTTATGTTATATAGATAACTTTGGTGCAAAAGTAAAGTTTCAGAGAACTTACCAGATTTATCTTCCTGTCCCATCGTTACTAAGAATTCTTTCAGCAGATTCACTTCACCGTAATTTACTGTACTCATTCTAAATCATGCACTTACTTTTTAACGCATGGAAGGTTGAGAGAAATGCCTTTTCATTCAACTGTTTTGATTGGACAATCGGCATAACCAATCAAATGTGTATTCCTGTTCTGTATTGTCCTATATGTTTAAAAAACGTTTAGACGAGCTACATTAAAGGAAATCACTATGGAAAAAGAAAAAATGGCGGTGGCAGTCACCCTCAACCAACGTTTGCTAAGTATGACTGAAAAAAAAAAAAGAAAAAAAAAGAAGACATGTAAGTCAAAATAAAATAATTGACAGAAGTTGACAGATCTCAAACAATTTAATGATGTCAAACTTCATTCATTTATGTTCTGTTGCCGAGTAGTTTCAGCTCGAGATTCGTTTCTCCATAAAAATCTCAATAAAAGTCCCATAAATAATCATGAAGCGTCTCACAATAAATGGCATTGGCCTGTCCGAACTACATTAGGATCTGTTGGTATATTGCATTTGCATGCATGGGTGTAACCAGCAGCAAGCTAAAATGTAGATTCAGCTCCACTATAGCTTCAAAAGGCGTTGTTAGTAAAATTTCCAGGGGCGAGTTTTGTTTTCATAGTCATTGTGAGATCAGCGAGTCACAGCAACCAATACACATGCTCAGTTATGCAAACTGTCTAGTTTAATGAAGCTCTTCCATTTCAACGAGGATGTCCGTGCAAAAATGTGTTTGGCCCAGAAACGTAAATGTTCTGGAATCAGTTATAATACAACAAGTGTTGTAATTGTTACTGAAGTCTCTGACTTTCTTTTATTAACTTATAAAGCATGGGCTGTTATAAATGGATTAATGGTTGTAAGTGGGTAAAAAGGATCTTGCAAAGGGCATGGTACGAACAAATTTTCCTACACCAATACTAGAAGCTGAAAAACGTTGTCTTCAACACTTCGCCGCTCGTGAGAATTTCTTTTTAATCAACGCCACAAGCAAAGACAGGGGCACCCAACGTCAATCTTCGGAAAATATCTGTTCGGAAGACGATTTGAGATCTAGAATTTTCGGAACATTTGTTGTAAAATTTCTTGCTTGCCTGCCTCTCCTAGGATTTTCGAACTTCTAAAAAATGGTATAATTGCCCATTTTTAACGGATTTTTACCGTAAAAAGGTCAGCTAGAATTTTCGGGAGCCTTTTTTCTGGCTGAAATTTTCGAAAAGGTAAGTTTTGATCCCTATGATTTTCGGATCACTGGACTTTCAGCTAGGAAATCCGAACAGATGAAAAATGTTTAGGGGATAAAAAAAAGCCTATATCCACCGTTTAAATGCTAAAATACGTTTAACAATGCTATGTTTAAGTGGTTTTGAACTATATTCTCGTTGGGTGCCCCTGCAAAGAGTTTTGCTTTTTCTTTCTCTCATAAGCAATTGCATTTTTTTTGTTGCTATGTTTTTATAGCTTGAACAATCGACGGGAGTTTTAGTGTAAGAACCCTCAGCTTCCCTAAGGTTTGCATAACTGTCTCGAATTCTCCCAACACCCTCTCTTGTTTATTATATTAGGTAATGCAAACACACAGAACGTTTTCACTAAATTGCTCATCTAATATCTAGGGACATTCACATTTTTCTCTGCGCGCTCTAATTCGTAGTGTGTTTGCATGCGAGTAAGTAACACAAATGTGACTTTAGGATCTTGTGCGCGTGTTAATCACGCAACACGCTTTTTAAAATTAACAAATTGACAGATAAAAAAAAAACTAGCGTCAATTTGTTAATAATACAATAGCAAAAACACCAGAAAAGTCAAAATGACGGTAAAATGAAGAGGAAAGAAGAACTTGGATTCATTAAACGATTTTATTTCCTTTACTGGTAGATTAAATCTCGTGCCTCTTAGATACACGATTCATATTAAGTTACTTCATGAATTTCTTAAACAAGCACAATGTCATTTTCAATAACTTTCCATACTCGTTCTGTAGCTATTTGAGATAGGTGATGAAGTTTCATTGCCAAAAAATTAGTCTTGTTTCGCCTTACGGGCTCTTAAAAATATCCCACGATAATACACAGTAAACTGTCGATGATTGCCAACAGTTCCTATGTCTCATTAATGCGGAATTCGGTGTAAAGGTCTTGATCTAAACATCCACGGTCAACGACAAACAAACAAAAAATGGATTCCGAACTGAAGGGGTTCTCAAACCGTTCAAATACTTGATACCAGTAACTGTGGAGGGCACAGAAGTGAATTTTATTGTGACTGAAGCTCATCTCGTTAACAGCTTGTGACATTCTTTCTAATCTCGTTAACAACTTTCTTTAATAGCGCTTTTATTTAACTTTGAAAACTTTATCTACAGCCCACATATATGATATATTTCCTATATTCTAAGTCAATACCGGCGAATTGCACACTTTTGTCTTTAACAAATACAATAAGTGACTTAATATTCTGCAGTTTGCATTTCAATCATCCTTAGTGTTCAAATTGTACACGTTAATGAGGGCAAAGGCAAACTATATCAGTAGCTTTCCCTAGCGCTAAACATAATTTCCTCCCCCTTTCCTCGATCCTCAATTCAACAATTTCGCTCCTGTTCGATCACCACATTTCTATTGTTTCCCCTCCAACACGACCAAAACCATCGCTCACGTTTGATGAGCATGACCGGCCGTGATTTACCAACTATTTAAAGCTGTTGGTTTGTTCTGCATAACGAGGTTGTGGCATACAATCTTTAGCAATTCCGAATGTTAGCCAAATATTCCATAGCCACGCACCAATAACTGCATACAAAGTTCTAGCCAGTGCTGTCTAGCTTCTAATAATAGAAATGGAGCTGTGTTGTGAAACAGGTCACCGGCTGATGAGGTCAAACAATCAATTTATTGGAAGATTTTAAAAAGAGGAAATTGAGAAGCCACACCTTTAAAAGCGAACTTATTGCGTGATTATAAAGATTTTATTGACGGAGTCTTTGCAAAGAAGATTTATCTATTTGTCATTGATAGTTTTAAAACTACCGTAAGTTTGTTTATGGTCTAGAGTCCTTGACTATTTGAAATACCTGAATAGACACATGGTGTTAATTTTTTACAATTTCTTACTTGCCTTGAGTTCAATAGCTAGCAATTATAAGGACTGAAAGTTACAAAATGACTTAATGGAGCCGAAACCAATTGTGGAATTGCACGCATTTTAGGCATCCTACTGATTAACAGTCGCGACGCGTAGATATATATATATTTTTTAGCGACTAAGATGATTTGCAGTCTGTCTACTTTGAATTAAATAATATGCAGTAAAACTAAATCTTCGTACCTATTATGATAGTTGACGTTGAAAGTTCGTAGATGTTAAAGAATATTTTACCCCAGATCTTTTTAATGGGGAGAGAGCGGGGTAAAAGTAATGTAACCTATAATGATAAGAACATTATTATTAACTATTATTGTTGATATTATTATTATGACTTAGATTACGTTTAGGATACTTTAGCAAATAGTTTTTTTTAAAATCGAAGTGATTGTTTTCTGTAATTGAAATAAATTATTTTTTTAATTCGAATAACTTTTTTGAATTGAAATGAGTTTTTAAAATCAGAATTAGGTGTTTTTTTTAATCGAAATGAATTGTAAATAGTACTTTCACTCGACAGTTTTTTTGAGTGAAATTTAATTGTCAATAGGAGTTTGTAGTTAGTGTTTATTATTATTATTATTATTATTGTTATTATTTATTTTTTTATTATTTTTTTTATTACTATTATCATTAAGCACTTAAAAGGCCTCTTAAATAAAAATAAAATTTTCTATTGTGAAGTCATTGTTCAATCAGACGAAACGTTTATGAAATATTTGGTGAATTATTTCCATAATATCTTATCCTCTCTTGCTTAATTAAAATAAGAACTCAATTTAAGCATTCAGATTTATATGTTTAAGAATTCGGTTTTCGACGCCATCTTGACGAGTAGGCAAACGCGTGAGAAATTGCAGAGTTTGTATGAGAATCTAATGTCGAATAATTTCCGTAGAGTGGCTGTTCTAAAGAAAATATGAATTGCAAACTAAAGCTTCACTCCTAAGGATTCTACTGAAAAAAAAATTGAGGGCGTTACGTGCGCTAGAAGACCTAGAACCAATTTTTTAAATTTTCTATACATTTGTCTGTAAGAAAGGCCTGGGAAAAATGTATGGAAAATCTAAACAAGTCTATGGAGAAATTTAAGCACAGGTACGCCCCAAAAATTTTTTAGTACAATCCCTTGTTTTGTAGCTTTAGTTTACAAGTCACATTTTTTTCTGAACACAGGGGCACCCAACGAGAATATAGTTCAAAACCACTTAAACATACCATAGTTAAACGTATGTTAGTATTTAAACGGTAAACGTAGGCATATTTTTATCCCCTTAAAATTTTTCATCGGATTTCCCAGCTGAAAGTCTAGTGATCCTAAAATTATAGGGATCAAAATCTACCTATTCGAAAATTTCAGCCAGAAAAAAGCCTCGCGAAAATTCTAGGTGACCTTTTTTAAGGGTAAAAATCCGTTAAAAATGGGCAATTATACCATTTCTTAGATGTTCGAGAATCCTAGGAGAGGCAGGCAAGCAAGAAATTTAACAACAAATGTTCCGAACATTCTAGATCTCAAATCGTCTTCCGAACAGATGTGCTTTCCGAGAATTGACGTTGGGTGCCCCTGAGAACAACCGTTTCACGGAAATTATTCGACATTAGATTCTCATAATTACACTGTAATTTCTCACACGTTCGCCTACTAGTCAAGATGGCGTCGAAAACCGTGACAAGGTCTATTGTTATGGGTTTTATAGAAAACAAATTTTAAATCATTTAAGCGTACCTCGTTATTCCAAAGGAACGTCTTAACCGTTCGCTGTAATCCAGTTGCATTAGGAGAAACTGGTACACCTCAACTAACACCAAAGAATCATGACCTTTTTCTTGCTGCGTAACCTGCCCGGAATTAAACTTTGCAGGTTGAAACAAGAAAATTGTCTCTTTTTAGAACACAGAGTTGATCCCCTTTCTCTGGAGATTATAGTTTCCATTGCGTTGTCTTCGAAAAACAAACATAATAAAACTCATTTTAAACATCTTAATTCTGGAAATGAAGGTCTCACATCCGTAAAATCCTCGCCTAAAATCGAGAAAAAATATCCTGCAGTATATCATGTGGAAGCCATTTTTATCAACATCAATGCATTTTCGGTCAGCGGCTTTTTATTTACTAGTGAAGGCCGTGGAGTAACAGCCTCTCATTTGTCTTGAGAGTTCGAGGTGAACGGCGATCGTTCTACCTAAATGGTAAGCCCACCTTTCATCACAGGATTTTTAGTCGAGCTCATAATAATTATATAGAGTGATTTTACTTGACGCATGAAACATACTAACAAATCAGTACTGAAAAAATCAGGCCACTAGTAAACAAAAGAAGACAATGGAATTAGTGAATAATAGTGCCTAGTATTGTTTACTACTTATTTCACGGGGTTAAGTAAAATCACTCTATGTAAAGATCTTAGTTATTGGTCGCTAGTGTTCGCCCGCGAAGCACATAAAAAGAAAATCATGACAACATACAGCAATAAAATTCAGTAAAGTTCACTCACCTCATGCGAGCTGCTTCTTTGACAGTTAAAGCCACAACAGTAGCTAGTCCGCCTAAAGCATATGTCATGCTGATCCGCGGGGAGGTGTCATGAAAACCTAGAAGCTATAATTCTCGTCACAGTTGTTAAAACATGGTATGGAAAGGAGGATACCTGATCCTACATTCCCGCCGCTTTTTTTTTCTTTTTTTTTTTTTCAAGTAGCCTGCATAACAGACGCTTTATAAAGGCTAAGTGAGGCGAACGCAGCATTCTGCGCGAAGCGCGAGAAGAAGGCGCCGCCTCGCTAGGCTCATAAAGCGCCTGTTATGCAGGCTATTGGAAAAAAAAAAAAAAAAAAAAAAAAGCGGCGGGAATGTAGGATCAGGTATCCTCCTTTCCATACCATGTTTTAACAACTGTGACTGTGAAATCCCACTTCCCACAAATTTTTTTTCATTGCTTTCCCGAACTCCTCTTTTGTTTCCAAAAACAATATAATAAAATAGAAATAAAACTGACAAGGCAAACTCTATAGTTTGGTTTGAAAGGAATCAACACTTGACGCGCCCCTGGTTAATTTAGCATTTGTCGCTCATACGTATAGTTTGCCGAATTATCAACATACAGGCAAAATAATCCCGCGCGCGTCCCATGCTTAAATTTTGGCCAATCCCGCTTCCCGGGTAGCTGTAAAATCCTTTTTTCCGTTAACATAGCTTGCTTTTTTCCGAATCCCGCACTGTATTTTTTGGTCAAATCCTGGATCCCGAAAATGCCCTTTGAGTCCATAGTTACCCCCCCCCCCCCCATTATAAATGTTGATTCACGAATCACACATTTTGCAAAATAAATTTGGATCTCAACAATCGGGCAGGAGAGCGGTTGAAGTACACACAGGAAAAAGCTGGATAAACGTTGGTTGAAAAGGCGTGACTTGTAAAAAACTCAGTTCCAATGCGATGTTTTAACGAAATTTGACGAGTATCTTTGGCACAAAATCACCTTCAAACGTAATATCAACAAGCATTTTTATTTGACTACAACTATTTGAGTTAATTCACAGATTGATAAAAGAACCTCTGGGTCGGAGGGCCTTATGAAGCTTCTTGATCGTGCCTTAAGTTGCCGGAGATAAACGTTTTAGGTAAGCCATCAAATCACACAAGATGCGTGCGAATCTATAGTAAAAGACCAGAATAACCACATTGACAAACGTGTGTTGCAGTGGGGGATCCAGGGGAGGGGACTGGGGGGCCTGGCCCCCCTTAATTATTTTTAGATTAAAATGAGCCCCGAAGGGCCGAAAAAAATTTTTTTTGAGGCCGGGCTCCCCCCTTATCTCAGGGTCTGGATGACCGCCAAAAAATAGAGTAAAACGCGTGTAAAACGCGTGTAATAGAGTAAAACTTACACAAAGTTTCGCCATTTCCCCCATTTTCGCTGTATTTTGGCTCGTTCGTCAGAAGGAAGCTTTTAATATTAGCGCTCTGGACCGTAAGAAGGTCCCGGATGTGTCGCGGCATTCTGGGCGATAGAGGTAGAATAATCACTACGGAGTTTTTTCAACAACAACAACAAAGCTTTATTAATGAACATGTAATATTACAGCTAAATTTTTAATGTTCCCAATCACACACATGATCTATTTTTCAACTTAAAAAAACACTTGTGATGAATTTCAATAGCCGGTTCAAACTTTCCCACAAATCGTAATTTAAAATAAATTTTCTAGGAATACTTTTCCGCATCGCTGACACTTTTTATGTGGTTTGATAGCAATAATGTGTTCATATTTATGTTTAAACTAGCTAAAGTTTGTTTAAGTTTCTCTTTAAGTATTTTACTTAGCAGAAGAACAATAGTATAATTCACAATAAGATTAATAGTTTTCTAAAGAAATAAATAAACAAAAAAACCTCATTATCTCTGCTAATTTGGCCAGGGCAGTGCATGCATTACGTATTCGCAGTTTTTACATAGATGTCTATAGTAAGGTAGCTACAGTGGGTCCAAGATCACACCAAAATCACACATAAACTTATCAGGAATCAGATCGTATCCACGAAAAGACCCGGAAATTTGATAACTTTTTCGAAGATCATGTGGGGGTGGGGAGGGGAAAGAGTGGAGAGCAAAGGCCGAGGCTCTCACCCTCTCCCTGTAGAATTGGTTATGATGTATGGTCCTCAACTGTACACACAGTGATGCAAAGGAACGTCACTGGCGCGTAAAAGTTTGTCAAAAAAAATCACTTATTTTGGTATGCGCCATTCTAGAATCACCATCATGAATTAATTAGCTGCAACTCTGGCGAAGGTGTACCCCCGTGGCCGGGACCCGGTAAAGTTTTATACCAGGAGGCTCTACCCCAAGGTCCCACCCCTTACCCTTTTATATACCATTTCTGACAGAAGAGGTACCCCTTTCATATACCTTCCATTGACAAATGGTACCTCTTTCAGGTACCTAGTTTAGAGCGGTGCATCCCTTTTAAATGCTGTCAATGCGCTGTCTTATATATGAAATTAAATATAAATAAATCACAAAACCAGGATATATTCTCGAGTTTTTCACAGTAAATTCTTCTATAAGCCCTTTCAGGTTTTTTCTACGACGGAAATTTCAGATTAAACAACAGATTTCCCTGCCCTTTCATATACCTGAGGCTTGAAAAACGGTACCCCTCCCGGCCGGAGCCACCTCGTATAAGCCCTTATAGGCAGAACCACCCCGGGGTGTATCAAATGTGTATCAATGTCAAACAGGAAAAGGCAATATGTGCTTTAAATATGGTGGGAAGTCAAGGACAAGCTCAAAGACCGATGATGAGGAGCTGGAAATCGGTTCCCTCAGCATCTTATTAAGATTTTTTGGCACCAAAAACGTTTCTATGAGAGACGGAAACAGAACATTCGGTTACCGGGTCATCAAGCTACCTACCGTTGATTATTTCGTTTCTAATCTCTTCTCTTCTCTTCTTATTTGAAAGTCCTAAATTTAAGTGTTCTTACTTGCCATTAAAAAATTAAGGATAGTTTCAAATAGAAAACTATTTGATTGATCTTAATAGGACCGATAATTACAATTTTAATGCTTTTGTGAAGTCCATCGAACTGCCTGTCTTCCCTGAGACAAATTTTGAAACAGTCCTGAGTTGAACCAGAATATCATGCCTTCTTGTGGTCTTTCTGGCTTCTCGTGACAATGCCGGGCCATGTATTAGGGCGAGAGGAGCTGAGAAACGATAGAAAATAAAGAAAAATGATGAAGAAGAAAAGAGGTAAAAAAGCAATAACCACAAGGTAAGACAATAAATGATTTCATGTAATGCGTCACAACACCCAAACTGAAGCCAGAGTTACACTCCTTACGTTATAACTCATAATATATGAAGTACTTACAACGCCTTGCCTCGCTATTCCATGGTGGCAAGTGAACATAAATTAATTTATGAATCAATTAATTTTGCCCACTAAAGCCCCGTGCAAACGGACACAACATTGTTAGCGAACAACTTGCAACATTGTTGAGAGTTGTTGCGTTCCTTTGCGCGTAGCTAAAAGTTTGACAGGTTTTAAACTTTGTGCAACAACTCCCAACATTAACAATCAACAACATTCAACAGGGTGTGCAAACGGACGCAACATGTAACAACCAACAATGTTACGTCCGTTTGCACGTAGCCTATGACGTTGTAATGTTATCTGAAAACAACTTGATTGCCAATTAAACAGGCAGCCGAGCTAAGGAGCTGCGAGGCTGATCTGACTCGGCAGCAGATTCATAATGCCTCGCAATATGTATTAGAAAATGTCTCAAATTCTGCGTAACCCTCTTCTTTTGCCTATATTTGGGAGTAAGGAATACCCCATATTGGGGCAGTGACGTCACGGTCTTGCACTTGCTCCTCGTGGTTGGAAGCCGAGTGATCCAGTGTGCAACTGTTAGCTGTGGACTATGGTTTGCGTTTGTGGAGTTATTACTGAGGACCTAACTGAGGTAAGCAACCTTACGATTACTTGTTTTAAAGAGCCAGTGCCCGGTTTTGCTCTATAAATTGGGTTGAAAGAAGCAGCTGATTAAGGAATAGAGTTGTATGCTCAAAATTTTTGTTAGAACCAACGTGTTCCTCGCAACTTGATTTACATGAGCCAGCCCTCAACTCCCGAGCATTTGCGGACCTTTTGTTTTAGAGGCTATGTTTATGTGTCTCAAGAGACTCTTTATCCTAGGCCTGTGACACTCCCTCATTAGATCGTTGTATTTTATTCAAATTTGCACGTACTTCGCCACATTCTTACGCTTTTCACACGCTTTACTTTAACACCAATTTTTTTCGCATGTATAACTTCAAGCGAAATGTTTTTCTTATCCCTGTGATGTCGTTGATCGGCGAAAGCTCGGAATTTAATGTTTGTCTTTAATTACAGCATTTAAAGGCCTCACTCGAACAATATTTTACTTTCTAACGTTTATAATTTTGATTAAAAGGGATTTATTATGAAATATAAGAGCTAACTTGCTCCAATTTACCAACAAAGCTTCAAGCTGTGTTTTTATTGTTTAATATAAGTGAAAAACTAGAATAAGCCGAAGTGGTCGTTTCAAACTTGGGAGAAATTTATTAGCCATCCTTGTCTATAGGGAAATCAATTGTAAACCTCCAAAATTATGTAACAAATTGGGAAGAACCATTTGGCACATTCCACAAAAGATATTAACGAATTCGCGATGTTGGTACTTGCCGGAAGGTACACCTAGTTTGTATTTTTCGCACTGTCAGCGGTCGTACGTAATCGAAAAACGATCCGAAAAGTACTACCGCTAGACCTAGCGTACGTGTGTCGTGCTCTTAGGAAAGTTAAAAGCGCCGATAATTAATTAAAGTTGCCTAATTATTTGGCCAACAAAAGGTACCAAAATAAACCTTACAGATCTCAAGGCTCTCATGGCTGATTCAAAAGTTGCCCCCTTGAATTATTCACTGTTTCGTATTATATTTTCCCAAGTCGTCTTCCGCGAAACGAAGCAAAAACAACTGACAAATAACATTCAAAAAAAAGGCCTTTTTTTTTCAGTCTGTGTGCATTTAATGTCTTGTGCCCTGGTTTCTTAACGCCGCAAACCTGAGTGGAACGTTTTCTTAAGGTTGAGCCGCAGTTCAATCTGAAAAAAAGGGGGGGGGGGGGGGTGTTTACGGCTTCCACCTTTTATAGGTTCTTCAAACATTCAAAGACTGTACTCACTCAAGGCTGCGGTGTGCAGTAGCGAAAATTATTGTCACTGAAAAACCTTCTATTAAGAGGGTGTTAATAAAAGTTTGTCTTGTATCGTAATTTAAATACGATGCACCATTATTGAAAGAGGGTCAGACATTCAGTTCACCCAGGAGGTAAAAAGTTATTCTAGAGAAACTCAGACTGAAATAAGGACACCAAACGTACATGTTGAAAGGAAATCGTTTTACACTCTGTTCCGATGGTCCAAGAGTCCAAAAAAGCGGTTCCCAGTTGAGCCCATAAAGAAGCAGCTTGTATTGCCAGCCAGTTAAGCTCTGCAGTATCACTGGAACCATCGCTGAATTCTAACACGCAGGCCTTAAATCCATATTGGTTTTCTGATTCCAGCCAGAAAAGCGGCGCCATCGCCACCTTCTGGTTTCTTAACTCAGTGACTGAATGAAGTCAGAACCTTAACTTCCTGCACGCTGTGAAAACGTTCTGAGTAAAGAACCTGTTTGCAAGCAAACAGGTTTCCGCTGGATGTACTGACATTGAGTTTTCCAACCTTGTAGCTGCCTACGAAAAAGAGAAAAAAGGCACTGGGTTTCATCCTGAGAAAAATATTGTTATTTCCTGTTTTTTCATCAAGCAAACGTTCGCACCTGTGAACTGCTATCACATCTAGTGCATTAAGTGACTTTGAAGTACTTTAAGCTAATAAAAACTGAGGCCAAGTGGATAAAAAAGTAGATATTTCGGGTCATGTACCTGTAATTCCTTCGATTAGTAACAAAAATGTAAACAGTAAAAGAGACATTAGGAGACGTGGAGTGGTAGACATTTTGCCCCAACCAAAAACAAAGCTTTTATATTCAAGGTGAAAAAGAGGGTTTGATGAGTCAATTGACAAACGTCGTTTGTCAGTTGTCTCACTACCTGATTGGCTAGCATATCTCACCTCATTTTCTCTACCAATTAGAATTCAAGACCATGCCTCGGTCGCAGTCGTTGCTAACTTCGGTTCTGACACTCCTGAAAGCCTTTGGGTACCGTTCTTTACAGTACTAATATATCCAATTATCTTTCATAACAACCGACCCTAAAATGCTTAAAATGCGACGCTTCTTGGCTTTTCTTGGAGCGGCTGAATTAATTCACGTCATCGCGAAAGGAATTGAAAAAAGATGGACTTCCCTGGAAAGGGCGAAGTTTTTTAACAAACTTAAAAGGGAATGATATCAAGTTAAGAATAAAAAATACGAATAAAAAAAACAAAAAAATCCCTGTGTTAGCACCGACTGGCTTCAACATGTTTAAATGGTCATTTGATTAGTTCTAATTTCTGCTTTTTCCGCTGTATACAAAGCTCCAAGTGTTTCAAACAACTTATTTCCCTTGTGCTGTATTATTTCAAGAAGTTGTTGTTGAAACCTCTTTGAATTATCAACATAAAACATGTAAATAAAACACCGGCATCTTCCTCACAACTTCTTTCTATGCGTACCCCAATTTAATTTATATTAATTAAATTAGAAAATGATGGATGAATTGTCACTGCTGATTTTATTCCCTTAATTTGACCTTAACTAACTTTAACATAATGCAAAAAGTGTAAACTGCTCTATTTAGAGCATATGTTTGAAACTGTAAAATACCTCAAAATTTATCTGATAGAAATTTGTGAAACCTCTCTTACTGAGATGAAGGTTATAACCCAAAATACCTGTGGCGTAGAACGTGTCAGGATCGAGATAATGTTGATAAGGGCTAAAAAATTTCGATTCAAAACTAAAAACAATCACGTTTTTGGTCAAGCTTATATCAGGCTTACAACGTCAAAGCTTAGCTGGGTGGACATCTCTCGCCACAATGACTAAACAGCTCAGTGAAAGGGTTACTCATTTAGTAACGACTAAAAAGAAGCCAACCTAGAAACCGAGGAGGTTTGTTTGGAAAACTGAAACCATGATTTTACGCTAACTCAAAAAGTGGCAGACGTTAAGCTAATTCATGAGTAGTTAACCAAAAGAGGAATTACAATTTACAATTGATCCCACAATTCGTGTAGCTTTCTTTTTCTTTTAAACTTGGATCTGTAAGTTACCATCCGTGAGAAATCAACATTCTGCAAGCAACACGAAATAGCTGAGTGCAGCGATGGCAAAGCATACCTGGAAACTTATTACATTCACAGACAAAAGAACTACATGTACCGGAGCACTCAACGGGAAATTTTGAGAAAAACACCTAAAAAGCATTTATGCATTTTGGGAGATTGCTGGGAAAAATTCATTTGTTTCTCTCTCCCAGCAAGACTGATGGGAGAGTTCCCAGCCAGCAAAAAGCACCTACAACCTGCAACCTGACTTACTGGGAAGTTTCCCAGCAGCCAGCAGACGTATGTCCAGACATTACTGCCCAGTTAGGGTGTGGGCTAATAGGGTAAAATTCAGCAATTCAGTAAGGGGTGGGGGGAGCGGTTGCTGACAAATACCACATACCAGCTACTCTAGACAACAAATCCCCTCAGACACGTACCCTGGATTGGCCATTTGCCAGCAATCGTTTTCCTTCCAAGGCAATGTAATTTTATCAAATCTCCCCGACAGCAAAAATTTACCTAAAGAACAGATATTTTGAGGCTAGATCCACTGGATACCCCTGCATGCAAATATGTTGATCCAGGCGCCTCAGACAAAACTAGTACTAAACCTTTTATTAAAAAGTTATTTAGCCATAGTTAGAACCAAAAACCACATGAAATCAATATCCAGGAAACACGCCGACTACAACACCCACAATATAAGTAAGTCAAGGAGCAAAAATAACGCATTCGTTCAACACCAAAGCTCCTCCACCCTTCAAAGCCTAGCCTACCTGGTAGGGAGAAAACAAAATGAATAAGGAGGAGCATATTAAATGAGATGAACTAAGTCGTACTAGCTTCTGTACCACCAACCCCCTTTTCACGACTATCACAAACATGACAAAAGTAAACAATGCAAAAATTCTTAGTTCCTTTTCGTTTTTGTTGTATAGGTGTTACTATCTATGTAAACCTCTCTTGAATACATTAGTTAGAATTCCCTTTACTTCTATTTAATATCGATACTACGCCGAAGAAAAGATTGAAATAGAACCTTTTGTTTCTTTGTCTGCTTCCTTTCTGATCCATATGATAGACTGTGAGGTGGCAACACGTTTGTTAAGTTAATTAAACCAATCATCATACCCATTTATCCCATTGCTTTAAAAAAAAATAGGATAACCCACCCCCGCCCTCCGGATAACACTAACCTAGCCTAGATGATTTGTGTGAAGGAAGGGATACTTATTAAATAATATAGGCTTCAAAAATATTTATCCCTGAAAACATCCAGGTCTTTACCCGTACTATTATTATATTTCCATCAATATTAAAGTTCAATTTTTGATTCAAAATGATTTTTTCTGATTGAGAAAAGCATGTACATGGTTAGTTTTAACAAGAGTAAATAAATTATTCTCTCTTGGTTTAGTTATGTTTAGCGATACTGAACCTTTCTGCCTTGAAACATAAAGCATAATTTACTCAATTCCTCATTAGTTATTTCGATTAACTACTGTATCTTTCTTAAACATGTTGGTGTCATATGCAACAAGTGTGAATGATAGTTTACTAGATACAGAATAAATATCATTCATATTAACAGAAAGGGGCCTGAAGCAGAGTCTTGAGGAACTCAACATGCAATGTCGAACATCTCAGAATTTGTTCCATTGCAGTAAACATATTTTTGTCTCTTGGTGAGGATTTTTTTAATTATTTACCACAACAAAGGCATCCCCCTAATGCTTTTGATAATTTTCATGTTTGTTAAATCCAAGAAAATACCTCTGATGTATTCCCCTTTGTCCATTGCTTCATGGATTTTCTCAACAAAATATAATATATAGCAAATGAAGTGGAGCGCCCATACCTGAATCCATATTGATTGAAAATGTGTATGTAATATTTATTCAGGTAATCTATTTATCTTTTATACACTGTTTTTTCTCTTATCTTAAATAATGATGGAAGAATAGACAGTTACATATAAGTACAATAAGAGTGACGATCACCAGATTTATAAAGTAAAGCAACTTTCCTGGTAAGAAACCTGTCTGAAGTGATAAGCTAATCATTTCACTTAAAGGAACTAAAATATTTAAAATACTTTCTTTTTATGAAATTTTTGCTGATTCTACCAAAGCTGAAACGTTTCTTATTTTTATATAGCATATTGATAGTCTCTATTTCTCAGGGTGTACAGAGCATGAAAAATAACCCATTTTAGTGGCTGTCCTTTAAGTATACCTCATAGCTAACATCAACTACTGAAAGTTTATTAGAAAGATTTGATGTACCAAACTTATTTTGCAATTGTGTTAAAATCACTATCTTTTGAATTACTATACTGCTTTTAAATCTTGTGTTGATCGAATAATTTACTATCCTCTGTGTGTGTGGTTTTTTTTCGTTGAGAAGGCAATTTAAGAGTCTCCAAGTTTCATTTTATGTTTATTCGAAATTTAGTACTTGCCACAAATATACCTTTTAATTTCTAACGCAGGTTAGCTGGTTATCGAAAATATTCCTTAGTTTGTAGTAATACTAATAATTACACACTCAACGAAATATTAACCCAATCAAAACTGACTTGCTATGAGGCTTAAGTTTGAAAGGTATCATTAAAGATACCACTACAAGTTGTAAAAACAGAGTTAGCCTATACTATAGAGACCCGCGCAAAAATTTAACCAATTTCGAGATCCAAAATTCTCAGCGGCCAAAAATTAAACTCGCCAAGAATCTCACCTAGATCTTGAAAAACGTTTGCACGGGGAAGCCTTCTTTTTCCACATTTACATTAAACAGAAAAAGGGGAAAAGGGATATAAGATTGATTGCCTCGCTTGTCGTGTTCTAGTTTTGGACCTGCTGTTTAACCTGGGTGTTGAGATTCTGATTCCACAAAAATTGAAATATCAATAGTTGGAAATATAGTGTCTAACTGACTCGAAATTTGTTACCGTTTGTCCCTTTTTTCTGTCGGGATGCATGTTTATATAATCCATCGGGTAGAGTTAAGTTTACGAAGGATTAAATTTAAGCCAACGTGCCCGAACTGTTTCAAGCCAGGAGTTGACTGTCCCCGACTGTGATTATTTTCTTCTTTTTTTTTCTTAACCCTTCTTGTTCGCGTTGGTAAATTTAATCTGATGCTGCATCAGTGATTTTGTGTGCACTCTGTTTTGAATAGCATTGAATTAACTTTTCAACACAACAGATCTGTCACGATTCGATACATTTCAGTTGCGCCTCGATTCGTTTTTGATACCTTGAATCTTCTGGCAATACCGTTTTCATAAATGTACGGCATTATTTAACTTAGTAAGCAGTAACTTGTGGTCGAATAAAATTTTCGTTTAAACTGCAAATTCATCACGAATCTGAAAAACAACAGATGGATGAAATTATGATTTTGAAATTCGCCATGCAATATATTCACGGTACGGTTCAGCTAACATGTTTTGATGTGACATGCAAAATCTCTCTGACAGTAAGCATTGTTAACATTGGCTATGATTGGCTGTTGATAAGGATTGCGTCCTGGATATTATCCAGTGAGAGTTGATTCTAACAATAACTATTGTCAAACAACCAATCAAAGCACTTTGTTAAAACTCTGGAAAAGCAACATGACATGCTGAGACAAATTAGAGACTCCACTTTACTGCCCGAAGAAGAAAAACGATGGCACATAAACACGTAGGCTAAGCGAGAGATAAGAAATTAAAAGAACCGAAAGCTACACAAGTATATAAAAAAATGATGATCATCAATAAATTCCGTTATGTATTTTAAAAACAGAATGTAAAAGTCAGTGTAAACGTTACGACAGGCAGCTATATCAATCAGAGTTACGAAGCACAGGAAATCTGTAGAAGCCCATGCAGAAAGCACCACTGCGGATCATGAAACATGTCATGGCTAGAAGTGATAAATAGTAGCCAAAATTAATATAAAAAACTTCTTACAAGTAGTTGTTCGGTGAAAAGCTAGCAAAGTAGAACGGGTATTGTAGGGTAATCTTGGCAGGTATCATACATATTTTGTAAATGAATAATACGGTAAGAGTTTTATTTTTCACGACTATGTGGACTTTTTTATATATATATTGCCAAGTACGAACGGTTTTTCCCGTCGCCTTAACGAGTCTTCGAAAAGTATGATTGATTGGCAGCATCTTTCCTTCTTTGTCGAGCAACGTGATGATTCTTTGAATGAAAATATCGTGGTCAAATCAAATACTAATGGTCATGTGACAGGTCACGTGATCAATTGGTGAATTCGCCGCCAAAGTTTCTTTGTAAATATTGGCGTTTCTGAAGATGACAACCGGCGTATGTAAAGTTATACGTTTGAAATGAATGAATAATATAATAATAATATTTATAACAAAAGTTGCTGACATATGTTACTTTAATCCTCATCGTGTAGATTTCCTTTATGGTATCTGTTGAAGAACTGCTCACCAACTGAGCGCATGCGCCTTTATCAAACCTACCATATAAGGTGCCAAAACAATAATCAGGTCCCAAGATAAAGGAAAAGTTTTACCGGTTTTTTCTTAGACAGTTCTTACATTTATGTAATCTAGAAAAACTTATATCCTCGTATTTAGGTGCCTAATATTGACAAAATTAACGAACGAAGAATGACCTTGTCCCATTTTGCAGAAATGCAAAACAGTGCGGATGGGAGAGAAAAATGCGTCAAGGCTATTAATTTTCAAGCGGCCGTTGTGCAGTGGTCGCGTGGCCCAGTGGTATGAGGCCTTCATTTTTGCGCTGGAGGAAGTTTGAGGCGCAGGTTCTAATCCCGGCGGGGCTACTACCAGGTTTTTAATTTTCGTTGTTTTTTTCTTTAATCATATTTTTACCCTTCTGTTTGTTTCTGTTTATTCTCACTGGTGACCCTTTTTAGCTTTGCGAGATTTTTGCGCATTTCTAGTTTAGAAAGCATGGTGGTGGATTTAGCTTCGGTGGTGATCCTGGTGGTTTCTCCACCAATTATCATCATGGCTTTGTGCCAAATCTCTTCACTCTCTGTATTTATTTCTAACAGTCCTAGATCCTCTGAGCACTCTTCTCTTTTAAACAGTTTACCTTTTTTAACGCTGTGTTTATCTTTTGTTATGGCTTTGTCCTCCCTCCTGTTTTACTGGCCGAGAACAGAGACTAGTTGTTTTTTTCGTGCCCAGCTAAAGGCTGCGCGTTTGCGATAGGAGGGGTCTCGTGACTTTGTTCGCTCCGTTACCGTTTTAAAAAACGTGGGCTATCTCAAACCCTTCGCAGCGCATGGAAAAATTTGCGCAAACGAGCTCTTATGCAACATTGCACTTTATTATGTGACTATAAGATTTGGTCTTAGTATTAGCAGTATGTACGTCGTAATAGATGCTTTCGTAGTTATCGGATCTGATCTTGAAAGTAAAAAGTTGACGCAGAGCTACTAAACTGCTGACTTTTTGTCACTAAGAGCTGCGGTTCCTGTTTCTTTTTTTTTTGTGGTTAAAATTCAGTTCGATTTTGCAGAAAACTTGCCTAACTTTTCGCTTTAAGGTACACATCTCAAACACCATAAAAGGCAAACGAGTTTCCCTTTTATGGATTTTGACGAGTCATATTATAAGTTATTCCCCAAGTTGCATAGCGCACAGTATGCTGAACGTTTGATCCTCAAAAGATCAGGCAGGGAAAATCAAAATGGCGCATCGATATCGTCGATTGTATCGACATTTGGTAAAAGAGAGCCACATTGCCAGAGATTCTTCTCGCACTGAATGGGAAGACCTTGACTATCGGTAAGAGACAAGAACTACATAAAACGCAAATAGATCATTCGGAATTTTCTTCGAATGAGAGCGCTTCGATCCATCTTAAAGATGGATGATAACAACCAGTTTATCATCCAGGACGAAAATCATTTCAGTCGGCCCACAAAAAACACAATAGCAAAGAATATGCAAAAGGGAATGAGTATAAAATTACGCGCGCAAATATTTTCGTAAGTACGCTTTGAAGTGGAGAAGGTCTAGCGGATTTTACATGCGCGTGAAAGAAAAAAATCTTGGCTAAGGAAACTCCAACGTTCGATGTTGGTTTGTGTATCAACTGTTACTTAAACGAATATATTTTCCACTCTAAATGTTAACTTGCCTCCTTTGATATGGGTGCAATCTGTCTACTCGTGCACAAGGGCTCATATTTGGCCCCATGTCGTATCTGAATTAAACGTTACCGCTTTAAAGATATCATGATAAGATTGAGCTTTGATTTCGCGTCAAAGTTCTGATGCTGATGACTC
Source organism: Porites lobata (assembly GCA_942486035.1). Lineage (NCBI taxonomy): Eukaryota > Metazoa > Cnidaria > Anthozoa > Scleractinia > Poritidae > Porites > Porites lobata. The sequence continues at coordinate 1,690,922 of CALNXK010000100.1, forward strand.
GCAACTTTGCTTGCCTTTTCAGGCAACAATACTTGTCGATAGGGATGTCTAATACTTATTATTTGGTATCATTGGTTACTGCCTCATGACATTAATTGAGTTAGTGCACAAAAACAATTCTGAACTAGAACACCATCCTAACCTTTTGCCGAATCTGAATCAGCTACTCAGCCACGCAAACCACACACGACCAAACCAGCACAAACACCGAACTTCATTTAGGACTTCAACTATAGCATACTGGAAAATCTATACTAACAAATTCTTATAGAATATGCAATTGTCAACTTCTCCAAGCGTATCAACTGCACAAACTACACACGACTAAGCCACCGCCCATACTACCTCCACCACCTCGATCAAATTGCATTAATATCATAGATAATAGAAACTTAACGAGACTACTCTAACCTCACTGAACCATTTCAAACTTTACTTACAACAACTAAAACATCTCCAACTACACCTAACCTTTGAACCTATACCGCTACGCCTTCACAGAGACTTCCGACAAAACAACTGAGCCATTCGCATTACCCATACCAAACTGAAAAAGCCACTGCGAGTAATCCAAATGCAGCCTTTAAACCAATCTTGCAAAGCTGCGGTCCCTACACTGAAAGACGCAAAGATTCAGTCGAGACGATATTGACCAACAACAACAACCAACCACTACACGAGAAACTAAAGCACCTTCTCAAAGTACAAAGTCAAAAACCTTCACCAGACAGTCCCAACATTATTGGCACAAAAACTGCATTAAAATTTCGAGGCTATATATTAAACTGCAACATTCACTAACAGCTGCAGGTATTTCAACACCATCAGATTAAACTACACTATCCTACACCAACTACACGTCCAGGAAATTTAGGTACCAACACCAATAAACTATTTCTTTACTATAACGTTACTTTTCACAAACTACAAAAATACACCATCCGCACGGTAAACAGTTGAAATCAGCAGGGAACTAAAGAAACTCCTTCATCTGCACCGACTCAACCATTTTAACCGCACACCCTGTAATAACTAGTCCAAATACACCAAATAACAACGAGTGAAACAGCTCCTGCGCATAACGCTAAGAAACAAAGGTACCAGCGGTGTTATGGCCCTCAACTAACAACAACTAGTTCTTAAACAACAGCTGGTTACTATATATATATATATATATATATATATATATATATATATATAATATAATATAGTAATATAATGAATTGAAGATTTCATCAGCTATTAAAGTGCTCAATAGGTAAACTAGAGTGATGTGTAGATTTGCAGAGTTGGATTATTTGGTCGAAGACATTTATTGCTACTCAGAGTTTCATATATATATATATATATATCTAAATTGCAACAAACTACCGCAGCTTAATCAAACTATAACAATTACTCAGTACCAACTGATTAATTCCCTAAAATTGCGCAAATATTGCCAATCTTTATTTCCTTATCTTATCAAAAACCTAATAAATATTTTTTGTTTATTGCTTATTCAGTTAAAAGTTTAGTAACCGATCGAGTATGAAACTTAGAACAAATTTATTTTATCTTCCAAGGCAATTAAAGTAGCTCTCCAAGCAATCTGCTTTTTGCAGTATAAATTAAGAAAATTGCCTGTTGAATTAATTCCGACTGCCCCTTAAACTGAATCGGATTAGTCTCACTGTAGCCTTTTATTGTTAGGAGTTCACTTCCTCAACTACAAGATTGATTTACAGCTAGTTATAATTTTATCTAAACCTTGCATGAAGCCCTTCTCAGTCCTTTATTGTTTTCTTTTTGGCAGCAATGCAAAGTTCAATCACGACAATTACAATTATCCTCGGAGGGTGAAGACGCAGTTTTTACATGGAACAAGTTTAAGAACCATTCAGAAACTTGTTAGAAAAACCCTGAAATCTCCAGATAGTAGGAAGAACCAAGATCGTGGCAAAAGAGCATTGACAAAGCAATTTAAACATACCATCGGGGAGTATGTATTTTTCAACTATCAAGGGTACATTCGCAGAATACCAATCAAGACACTTAAATTAGTGTACAAACCCAAAAGAAATGGTGAAGATGATGTGTTTATTACAGCTTACCCGCTGTTCTGAAGACAAGAGGTACGTACAATCTTTCCCAATAAAACAAACGTTCTTGTAGTTATACCCATGATCATAATAATTTGGACGGTACTGGGGATAGTAGTGACGATGATGACGTTACATGCACTATATTTTTGTTGTTTATGTTTGCCTAAGCTAGCCTTCCTGTTGCTTTCATGTTTTGCTGCCGTCAGCAGTATTATTGGCTGCTTTCATGACTTTCGGTATTATTTATGTTATTATTTTTATCGCTCTTGTTATAGGACCACTAAAAACATTTAATCGTTACCTCAAAACCAAAGGACATCCACTTCGACTGTCAGAGGTTTTCACGGGCTTCCTCTATGCTCAGGTGTTTGTTGTCAGCTGACTCTGAAGAAACGAAAGCAGGGAAATTATGATGTATATTTTAAATTTTGTCTTTTATCTTGAATGTCATATAGTAAAGGGTTTTATCAGTTGTTATCTTAATACCTAACAATTCTTAATACAATGTAAGGACATTTTCTCGGGGCGCTTTTCTGCTGACATTTACTGTGAATGGTAAAATAAAAAATAATGCATAAATAACATTCAAGTTCTTACTGAAAGAATCAATATTATGAACCTAGAGAATATTTATCAACTGCTAAATTAGCTCTTAGGATAGAAATCAGTTATTTGCTACCCTACAAGCAGCGGTTTTTCCAGGCAGGAAAGGGAGAGAATCCATCGAGCATGCGCGTCCACGTGACGGCTACCTCAAAACGTCAAATGTCATGTCAATGGGGAGGTCTTACGAGAAAATAAAAAGATAGGTTTAATGAGCGACACAACAGCTTTGCACGTGCATCACAGATCCCAGTGTCAACATACACGTACTGTCGCAATTTGTAATAATCATCGCACTTTGTAATACCTGTCGCAATTCGTAATAAATCCATCGCACTTTGTAATACCTGTCGCAATTTGTAATATACCGTGTCGCACTTTGTAATAAAAAAGCTGTCGCAATTTGTAACAACCGTCGATCGCACTTTGTAATAAACTAAGCTGTCGCAATTTGTAATAATTCCATCGCACTTTGTAATAACTTTTTGAGAGTAATTGAACTTACTTCGTCAACATTAATATAATGCCAAAATGTGCATGGTACTTCATAAACAAAGATGATGACGTCTGCTGGCACGTAACACCTCCGCTCATTCAAACATTTAACTTTATTCACAGTCCTAAACATTTTTTTCAGATTAATGTTGATTAGTTATCTGACTTACGAAATGCTGTACTCTTAAACCTTGCTATTGTACTAGGTGGTTTTCATTCAGTGGTTACCCGGCGAGTGTACTTCCTTATATGGCCAATACGGGAATGTGCCTCTAGATAGGTAAGTACCGCCTGATAGGGTATGGTTTTTGAGGATCTCGAGCCTTTAATAGGGTATCATTTTTTACGTTGTTGGCCTTGTGTCTTTGGTTTGATCCTTAGATAGGGTAACTCAAGTAGTAATGGATGGTTTATTCCATCCTTTCCATTTTGTAGAAAAACAGTAATCCAGAACACGCTCGAAAGAGTTGTATATACGCAGGGAAGGATAATTTTTTACTATCCCGGCCCCATGGTATTTGCTTTAGAGGACTCCGTATAGAAAATAATTGTTTTAAGATAGAATGAGTACTCCCTTTGATCCTATATGGGACCAAATCAAGTGAGAATAATGGGCCAAATGCCCAGCCGGCTCAGTGTAAGACCCCAAGTGAGTGTTATAAAAACAGGTACATAAGAAGGTATTGGCCAGCGACTAATTGGATTTTGTTTTTAGGTTTCTGTTGTGGTTCGACGGTTTGCCACTGGTGACATTTTTTTTTATTTGCAGTAAAAATTTTGAATCTTTCCAGGCCTCGTTTGATTAAGTTGGCCAAAATATGGAAGCCACTATTACTTCTTTAAGATTGCGCGTTAGACAAGGACGGTGCACAACGTGTTGCATCGACCTGTTATAAGATCTAACAAGGAAAGCTTGAACTCTCGTGGTGTCCTTATTCGAATGATGTAGGATGGATGTTACGATTTGCGGAAATTAAATGCTTTTTAATAATGGTTCGTTTGTGTCTAGTGTGTCTAGCTCTGTCGAGATCCTGTACTCTGACAATGCTCTGTCTATGTCTAGCCCATCCATATATGGGATTACCCCCCCAAGACTTCACGTGTCACGTGGCAAGCAAACATGGATTTGGACGACGAATGCCAGGTTATTCATGAATTTTCTGTTGTTAAATGTTGCTTTTGTTATTTAAATATTCTTGATTTTAAACATGATTCATATCTTTTTGGTTATATGTCACAGGAAGTTTCATGTCTTTCATAAAAGCTTTTCTAGTTGGTCACGTGATTAATCAAGGCAGAAAAATTTATAGCGGTAGACATGCATGTTTGACCAAAGAAAATGTTACGGAGATATTACGTGCTAGCAGACGTCACCATCTTTGTTTATGAAGTAGCATATTTTGGCATTATATTAATGTTGACGAAGTAAGTTGAATCACTCTCAAAAAATTATTACAAAGTGCGATGGAATTATTACAAATTGCGACAGCTTAGTTTATTACAAAGTGCGATGGACTGTTATTACAAATTGCGACAGCTTTTTTATTACAAAGTGCGACACGGTTTATTACAAATTGCGACAGGTATTACAAAGTGCGATGGATTTATTACAAATTGCGACAGGTATTACAAAGTGCGATGATTATTACAAATTGCGACAGTACACACGTCCCACTAAACTTTTTGCCGTTAAATCAAGTTGAGTGTTAACATGCACTTTATACCCCAATATCAACTTACATACTCAGACGTACTAATATTTATACATTTCCTTACAGAATACGTTAAGAAAATTGGCTAAAAACCAACAGTTTTCTACTGGTTGATCATTTTCCTAATTCTCATAACCTTTTCTCTTGATTATGTTTCTATATTGTTTGGAGAAAATTGGTGTTGGTTACTCTTGTGGCTTAAAAGGTTAATGCATGAGATATTACGGCCAGTTCTCTCAATTTTCTTTTGACCGCGGTAGGATTAGCTCAGTCGGTAGAGCGCTTGACTGCAGAGCGGGAGGTCGCGGGTTCGATTCCCGGGGCCGGACCAATACTTAGGGTCTTAAAATAACTGAGAAATGAAGGTACTTCCTTTGCCCTGCGGGCGGCTGGACCTTCGCGTGGCTCGGATGACCACGTAAAATGGCGGTCCCGTCTCCATTAGGAGACGTTAAAATGAGGGCCACAAGTTTATCAGCCTTTGGCTATTAAGTGCTACCCTCTTTAAATGAAGGCTAATTTTTTTTTTTTTTTTTTACAGTTCTAAAGTGCACACAACACAATTAGAAGCTAAGTTTAAAGACATTTGATTTCCTTTTGAAACGTGCAGTTAACTTTTCGAATAGCGAGAAACTTGGACCTATTTTTAGAGGCGAAGTTTCGGCTTAAGAGTTTTCGTGATTTGCTCTGCCAATCCTTATCTCAGTGAAATCTTTCCAGAAACTTAAAACTAATTTCGAGAAAAAAAAATGAAAAATTCAGCCCTCCTTTGAAGGGCAAAACATAGGCATGGCCAGAATTATTTGCATTTGGCGCCAAGGTCCATTTTTCTCGGTTTTACAGTCTGTGAGCTTCTAAGAAGCTTGGTAACGATAGGGGTGGTTACAAAGGCGTTTTTTAAAAAACAAAATGGCTGCCTTACGGCGAAATTATGCTTCTTGGCTTTGAAGTTTCTTTCACCGTTTTCTTTCTATGTCACTCATGGAGGCTGCGAAAGCTATCGAAAATTACGCGGTAACATTTCGCAAAAGCGAAACAGTTATTAATTGTTTCAGACCTCAGCTCATTCTTGTTCAAAGGATAAGATTGTGTATATATATGTGTTCAAACGACGAGGGAATTGGATCGCAAATGAGCTCGTCTGTGCGTCATTTAGAGAGAATGATGGAACAATTACTGCATTGCACCCCGGCTTTTTACACTTCTGTCAAGTTCAAAACCGTAACAGCTAAGAGTTCAGGCGTGGTAAGTTCTGTGGCGCATGAGGTAAACCAACCCTTAGTGAGATGGAAATGCAACTTTTTCCACTTTCAAGAAGAACAAAGCGGTAGGGATCATTTCAATAATTTTCTCCGTCTATTATGCTATAATATACGAGACCTCTTCTTACTGTGTTATAGTTTCCCCTCATAGCTACAAGACAAAACGACTGGAACCCCTCCAAATCCTCTCAGCCGTCCCACCTATTTCAATCCTATAAATTATGATGGCTCGAAAATAGGTCAAACGAAAGCATCCATTTGTTGTCAGTAAAATATATAGGAAAAAACCTATAAAAAGGCAAATGCAATGTCGGATACAAGTGTAAAGTTGGAAGGTAAAGGTAAAGCTGGAAATTTATTGCTTCTACTCATCGAAAAACTAGCGGAATATATTTTTGTTCAATGTCTGTTCTAGAGTGTTCATTGGTTACTGAAAACGAGCGATGAAATTTAATTGGCTAACAGATGACGGGTTGATTCGCGTCGCTGCCTTGAATAAATTATCGAAAATGGAGCTATTTGGGAGTAGAATAAACATCTAAACTGCCCGAGCCGGGGTGTAGGAGTTTAAACTTCTCCCAGGAAAAACCGAAAAAATTGAAGCGATTCACGGTGGTACTGTCCAATGTCACGAAGAGCTGTCTTAGAGACTTGAAAAATGATATACTCAGAGCAGAAACAAATACAAGGCGGGCAACTCTAACACCTTCAAGTTACCGGCCGTGCTAGATATTTTGCCAAATAAAAGCATTTATTCCTTTTTTTTCCTTTTCGTTAGCAAAAGAACATAATTCTTAGTATCATAAGGCTACTACTTTAGTATATTAACTTTTTTTTCCTCGAAGTAGTGAGTCTTAAGATCCAGAAAAACGATCGAATCATCGAACTGAAACGTTTTCGAACTCAAATGTATTCTGGTGCAGTCGGCACCAAAGGGAAACTAGTGGCCATGACGAAATCTTCTCTGGGATAGGTAGGAATACACTAGGCCGTGGACATGTCAGGACATGTCCTTCCAACGAGTCGGGGCGACAAACCACCGTCTACTGCTCTGGCAACAAGCTGCTCTCACTGGTTTCTAGTACACACGAGGAGCAATTTGTTGTTGCGACGTGTTACTGCGACATGTTGGCTAGATTGTTTCGAGCTCAGTGAACAAAGAACAAATCTTAGAAATAATTATTCCTTTCAAAGACTTTTTCTGCCTTTCAGCCCGATGCACAAGTATTTGGAAGATCTCAGTTTTCCTTTGGTTTCCGAGTTTCACAAATTAAACATTGTCAGCGTATTCCTCTTTTGGTGATTTAGAGCTACCCTTTATTTATTTAAACGGTGATGTTCTCAAGATTAAAATGACTTGTATATCTTTCTATAGCGTAAGTTCACATCACAAGATATGGGAACCCTTTTTACCTGTGCGTTTGAAGGCTTATACTTAGGCTTATACTTTTGGGCGCAAACTGCCACCTGCCTTCTTCGAAATTACTATTCTCGTTAAAAAGTGAGGCTTACTGTAATGTTGTTATGTTCTCGAATACCTAATTGTAAATTGTAAAGAAGGAGATAGATAAATCTTAGCGTTCTTCACTTGCAATAGCTATTTCAAGAGGGCTATTTAATACTAATCTGTGGTAACCTTTTAGATTGACCAGTTTCGAACTTACCTTTAGTCCTCTTTCAGTGCCAGCATCAGCGTTCCCTGATTACATAGTCAAAAATAATAATTGAACTTATAAATATTGTAGCTGGCGAGAATTTGCCATTAAATATCAATTTGAAACACATCTTTTTTCCTGAATGAAAATGCCTTCATTACTCAAAATCTCCTACATGCCTTTTTTGAAAAATGTATATACTGTACGTTCTAACAATAACTTTGCGTTTCGACACGAATACCGGAAGACTGTTGAGTCACGTCACGAACAGCTATTGGCTGCTTCCTCTTAACTATCATTTTCTGCAATTTTTTTTTATTCACTTTTTTCCTTATCAAGCTTAGTTCACTGAAACGCCTATTGAAGGAAACCGAAAAGATCAGCTTGAAGGTGATCAGGAATCTCAGTTTTTTCGCGAGACAACTCCAGACAATGCTTTGCGACCACGTGCTCTCAATATATCGATTACCATCGCGGGCATCTGCACTGCCCGACATTTTCGGAGACGGCAGAAACTAATAATCGACCTCCATAAGTATACATTTTCGTTATTTTCCCGGCAAGGTCAAGGAAAACTTCCATATATAACCTGTCGTTTAAAGATAAGGAACTGTTGAACTTAAGTCTGATTGTTGTTTGATGTAGCTAAAGTATATAACTTTCTGGTCACTGCAAAGTTTTCAAAAAATTAAATGTATAATCTTAAGTGTAAGATGAAATGACGAAATTCAAATTTATGATCAACTAAAACGTGCTCAATGGGTTTACCAGAGCTTTGAATAGATACGTAGACTTGAACTAGGTCAAAAACATTTACTTGCTACTCAGAGTTTCATGCTTCATGAGAAGCAATCACTATAAAACACCATGTATTGTTTCTGGCAATGTATTGTTTCTTTTTCGCAGTTGCCTGATGATTGCTTCTCATGAAACATGAAACTCTGAGTAGCAAGTAAATGTTTTTGACCTAGTTCAAGTCTACGTATCTAATCTTAAGTGTATATATACGGAGAAGCTTTTATACTTTGCAGTTTCTTGATACGACACAAAAAGTCTCATTATCACCTGAAAAGATGTTAAGACATTGCTTCCATTTTCCCCCGCAAGCCGTAAGAAAGTATTTTTTGTAGATTCTTTGCGTGCTAATTTTGTGTGGTCACGGAACAACAGACAAGACTCTGCTCCCCTCTGGACCTCGACAGAACAAACACCTATGACCTATCTTAATTTTTTAAATAAAACTATGATTAAAACCTCCAAAATGTGTAGTGACTTAAAAATCAAAATCAAAAATCAAAACAAAACAACAGCTCACAAAGTTGCATGGTAAAAAAAATGATAGTAAAACTGTTTAAAAAGTGATAATGCTAACAATAAACATAAAACCCAGTAGACCACAAAACCGCGCCACTTGCTGTATTTTTTATGGGGCCGTTACAGTTGGATTGCTGTAACTCAGCCGTATAGCTGTTTGATTCAGTAGAGAACAGTGAGTTAGAAGCCACCGAACTTCCATTCAAAGCTTCCTAAAGGGCTACTTATTATTCCACAACTGTCTCTCTCTAAATTGTGAACCGGATCTGACTAATTTCTCACAAATCCAGCAAAAACCGTTTAAATGTTACCGCCAAAGGTAATTTGCATTTAATCAAAAGTTTGGAGCTACTTCAGTGTGCGTTATAAGTAATTTGTTCTAAAGCAATGTCCAGAACACTTACCATGCCGACTCATTTCCACGTATCGTCTTGACCAAGAGTTCATTCAACAGATTTTTTTTTTCACTATAAAGTCCGTTAAATCGTCTGCACTGCTTTAAAGCGTGGGTACGTAAAAGGAAAATGAGGTAAATTGACCCAAAGGTCACTCAGACTAAATTTAATATAATACTAAACCTTATTGATTGGACAATCAAGTGTATTGTGAGTTCCATTTCACTATGGAAACACATTACTTAACCATTACATTAAAAGGGTAATCGGTACCACCAGCTGTAGTATTATAATATTCTATTTTAGTGGAGCAGAGCGGGTACCTGCGAGCAGTACAGGGGTCTGGAAGAGAATAGAGGAGGGTGTATATAAACCTGCAAACGCAGATCAGATTTAGACATTTTTCTGGCTCTCACCTAGCGTTTGGTTTCGGAGACTATTAGAGTGGGTGGTAACGAAACAACAGTCGCTGTACTTACTGCTTATCAAAGAGCCCACAAAGCGCTTTGTAAAAGACGTTCCACTTAATGTAAAGGTTTAAGATAGACATATCAGTCTCTGGCAAAACTCAGGGTGCAAAGAAAGTCACTTTTTCAGCTTGCCATTCGGGCACTAGCAGTATCTAGCATAGGCTAGCTTCATTTCAATTCACTAGCCCGATACCAAAATCCACTTTTCCTAGGCTATCGGACTCTAATTTCTTTGTACGCTAAAACTACATGTAGGTGATGGCGGAAAAGAACGACAATTACGCTTTCAATTTATCTAGTACTTTCCAAGCGTGAAAGGACCTGCTTTTATATTTGTTGGTATTGTTCTCAGTATTATACAGCTCTGAATGGAAATTTTAAAGTGGAAGACCGCATGCGAAGTTTCACTGGTTTAGCTACCGTAATGGTATGAACAGCTAAGTTTGGGTGAAATATACAGTGCGTACCGTGGTATTGCCAGTATGTTTTCTTTTACACATTCATAGCTATATAGGAATTTATAGTGAATGCCTCAATGTTATTATATATATATTGTCTCTCTTGAGCCAAGAAATGAAAATTGTACGAGTTATCCGATTGTTCACAAATTACAGACCTGTATCAGTTTTACCGGTTTACCGAATCGTCTATAATCGCCTTATTGTTTTTTAAATTAATATGAAATTCTTTCCCGGAATCAGTTTGGATTCAGAAAAAAATTATTCTACCACACATGCTTTATTCCAATTGTATGACAAGATCTCAAATGGACTTGATACTAAGGCCTTTGATACAGTAAATAAAGAAATTTTGCTGAACAAGTTAAAATATTATGGAGTACGTAGTATTGTTTTACAATGGTTTAAAAGTTATCTTTCTTGCTGAAAACAATTTGTGCAATATAATGGCTATAACTTTTATCATTAGATATTACTTGCGGAGTCCCTCAGGGCTCTCTCTTAGGTCCCCTATTCTAATGATCTACAGTGCATGTAATGTGTCAAAGTTCTTAGAGCTGATAGCACTTTTGCTGATGACACTAATATTTTCTATTCGCATACTGATCCTTCCTATCTAATTCAAAAAGGCTATCTATTAATGATAAGAAAACCTAATTTTATCATATTCAGACCAAGACAAAACAAGCAAACACTTGATCAAGATTTTAATGTTAGTAATTATTCGTGATTGATCGTGTTTAGGAAGCTGCTTTTCTTGGTGTAATGTTGGATGAACATTTAACATAGAGATCCATATACATAATTTTGCAAGGAAAGTGTCTAAAGCCATATTATCTTTAAATGGATGCCACGTAAAGGTAGCTCGTACCAGTTTCCCTCTTTTTTGACAGTTAAAAGGACAGAGCAAAAAAGCAATCCAAAGCCATGACAGCACTTTTGTAGAGTTGGATTATACAACGAATGCTTGACTTAAAACTACCATATTTCGTCATTAACATTTACCATGGCAACGTATCTTTAGGATTATTTGGACCTACTTTTTTGCTTCCAGCACTGATAACTAGAAAACTTAGCCGGTGACCCCTCATTTTTTTTGGATTACAACTTTTGGCATTAGAAAAGGAAAATACACGGTGATTTTAACAAAATTCTACAGAGCGGATTTTTTAAGAAAGTGGAAAACAGGACATTTTTGTTCAGTAGAACAGGTTCCTTCTGTAGAATTTTTTCATTTTTTTCTCTGGCGTTTCCTATCAACTCTGACAAAATATTAAAGGAATAAAAATAGGGGTCAGCGGAATAGTTTTCTTGTAAAATACTTCGAGATTTCACAAATTCAGACGCGTGTTTCAGTTCTTGTAAAATCTGAATCCTATAAGAGCATGGGTTACTCATGCGCTATGTTGATTACCGCTGGCTGTTGCGTGTACACTCGCAGGCATCCATTGAGTTTGTTTAGAGTCATTGCAGAGAAGAAAAAAATTACATGCGTCCAATTTACGCATTGTTACTAGGTTTTCCGGTTCAGTGTAAAGTTTAGTAACTTGAAACATCGCCTTCTGGGCTCACTTTTTAACAGCAAGCGACAAAACGAAGTGGCAAAGAAAAAATTGTTTGCGGGATACTGTCGGGAAAATCGACTTAAAGTTTTCAGTTTCCTTCGTCGATCTTGTAAGCAGGCTATACCGTAGCTTTGGGGTAAACATGATCCAAACGACGAAATTTTAGCCAAGAAGTTAAAGTGTGGTTAATTGTGGTATTATTCTAGTTTATTATTTTTGTAGTTTTGCTAGTACGTAGAGTGTCATTGGTCTTCTAATCCCTGTCACGATCGATGGTAGTGCACATCGCATGCAAGTATTCCTTTTGAAACTCACGCAATGAGCGGAGAAATAATTGTCTTCTTGAACATATATAGATAAAACAGGATTTTACAGTGTATACAGAGTTAGATAAACACGAATTATATTTAAACACAAAAGTGACCTCACACGAAAGTATTAAAACTTGCACAAAAATAGCCGCGCGTCGCCATTTTTATTTTTCTGTATCTCGCGCGTACAAAGTGGAGTGGGATACGCGAACGATGGACTCCCGAAGCCAGAAAACTAGTACGAGCCACCTTAAGGTAAATTAAGCGTATGCTAACAATCCCTTAGTGTCTATTCTTCACATTAACTGACGTTACTAACAAAAGGGTGTCATATATAAAGTGCAGCTAACCTACTCAATACTCTGACTACATGTTGATCTTTTACTCGGTACTACAGTAGCGATACCAGCAACTTCCAGTACTCTTGAGGTAGTAGACATAATAGGAACCACAGTTCCTTACTTTGATGTTGGTGGAGAGAGAACAACAGTTTGACCAATGAAAACACGCTTTCCTTGTAACCTGACCATCTGCCACGCTAGGGTGCCCGCCCTTCAGCCAGCCTGGAGCGTTTGTGTTACATTTATATAAAGGCGGACATGACGTCGGCATCCTTGTCCCTGCCGCACCTTCGAACCTGTACCATGTGATGTCTATTGTTTTGTCACATTGTACTGAAACTTTTCCGTACGTGACTTTTCTGTCAGCATTGGTAATGCGTCGATAATTTACACATTCTAAGTAGGAGAGAGAAAGAGAGAGAAAATAGTTAAGAATCATTCATCATTCATTGACTAGTGGATGAACCCTCAAAGCATTTCATAGACACTGCATGATGCGAGCAACTGGTTCATTTACCAGGGACATTGAAAATTGTCAACCATGTGCAAAGTGTTGTTTAGGGACTAATCGCAAACCAACCAGGAGGCAGTTTGGCCTCGAGGTTATAGCGCGCGGTCGAGCTGAGCTGGACTTGTAATCCGGTGCCCCCGAGTTTAAGTACCACCCTGACCGCTAGCTGGATTCCTTCTTATGGGGTCAACACGCTTGTAACACCGCAAAATAATATCATCATGGAACGACGAAACGTTGTGACAAAATTTTACTTTTATCTGCTTGACAATATTTAGCGATTATCAACATTAGGAGGGACCAAAGGATACAAGAAATTTCGAAGAATGTCTAATTTTGTAGAGAAAACTGGAGGCCAAATATTAGCGATGAGCGTCAAGTATATCTCATGAGGGATACAGTAAAAGCGTCCGGATGAGCAAACAAAACTTAAGCATCGGAGAGCAAGACGAGAAAGGTAGCGTGCGTTGCATCTTACAGTGCAAGGCGGGATTCCTCAGAGTTAACTATTATTTCTTGCTGAAAATTGCGCGGCGCCAAACATCAAACTCAATAATGGGGCAGAATAGATGCTAATAGAGAAAGAGGCGGATTGAAAGGACTGGAATATTATTGCATAGGATGGTTTGGAGACTGCTTTGAATGAAAAATATGGTGATGGAGCTGGCAGTATTGCATGAGAATGTACCATATACATTCATCTCGAATTATCGCAAAATCAACAAATGCAATGTCAATCGATTATTAAATTCGAATCGCTTTTGCGTAGACAAATTCCAAAGAATATATCTTTACAACTGGTAGCTAGTGCACAATTTAGCTCAGAACAACTAGTACTCAGTACCCTCTGGCAGACAGGTGTTGTCTTCCGTGTAGCTGTGGCTACAGACACAGTTATGTGAGCCAGGAATGTTAACGCAGTTGGCGAAATTTGGAAAGCAGTCATGTGATCCTTCCACGCATTCATCGACATCTTTAACATTGAAAAAGAAAAATAACGTTCATAAAGCTCGTTTGATTTAAATTCTAGCTTTCAACTATTACTATAACCCTGTTCACAGTTTGTCTTGTGGTTCTGAACTATTCAATAGAACCTCCAAATGCGAGCATCTCTAGTAAGATGGACCAACTCCGGCATTAGCAATCACCTATCCAAAACACCCAAATTTTCTCATTTAAAGACCTATAACTACAACCCCCAGTAAACGACAACCTCTTATAAGCAACCGCGACCACCTTTTTGTCTTACGGTTTTATTCTATCGTTTTTAACCCCAAGTAGGCGACTATTTGACGCATGGCGTTGCCTTTTTGTTCACTGTGCGTACTACGCCGCTGCAAAAATACGAATAACTTTCAGTGACAACATAAAACAATACTTATACGTAAGTTAGAAATTACGTACATGCAATAAATTCTCCGCCAAAAAGTAGATATATTGGGACATAGCTCTCGAAAGAGACCCCCTGTGGGGCAACAACCTCTCGCATTTTGGGAATGAATTGTGGGTAATTTTGGACTGTACTCCTATAGACTACATACAGCGGTCAGGGAGGTTCTGACCATGCCGTGGAGCTGTGTGGTCTGACGATTATTACTATACCTTCGACCGTCTATGTAATACCTCAGTATGAAATTCGTTATTCCGGTCACAATGCTTTCGTTTTCCTACCTTGGCAGGTTTTGCCATCACCCGAGAATCCGGTCTTACAGGTACAGAAATAGGATCCTTGAATATTGGTGCAATTAGCATTGACGTCACAGACGGGAGGAGAGGTGGAGCATTCATCGATATCTGAACAAGTAAAATTATTGAATGAATAGACACCGATCACCTACGTGAGGAAATCTGGATGCCGAAATCCTGGAATTTTGGGGGGGTTTGTTGAATTCCGGAATCCGTGAAAATTTTGCTCGTGGAATCCGGAATCCTGAACTTTGGAATCCAATTATACAGCTCAAGGAATCCGGAATCCCACAAGAAGAAATCAGCTTACCGTTCGTTACTGTAAAAAGGAAAGAGAAATAAGTAATCCTGAATTCAGTTTTCACTATTAACAAAGACTGGAATACAGTACCTGGAATCCCGACTCCACTGCGTGGAGTTCAGAATCCAACAAGAATTTAAACCCTTCCAATATTTTAAGAAACAAACCATTTGATTGTAATTGCAATTGAATTATATAAATTCCTGTGGCGCACAGTAAAGTACGAGCCGTACAAATCAGGTGACAACCAAGACTGACATTCGATGGATAGGGCCAAAATTTTAGTGCTCATAATGCTCTACTGAGTATAACTTAAGTCACCTTCAGTTTCCATGTCACAATGAGCCAGAATAGAAGACCCAGTTTTTATAGTAGAGAACCAATATTTTCCACTGGGTACTTGACCCTCACTCGACTTGATTTCATGACACGTTTCTGCAGGCAATTCGGCAATGGATCCTAACCGAACTGAAAAAAAAAAAAAACAGGATGTTTTGCTGTAATTGCATGCAGACAGTTAGTCTTTCTATTATCCATGGTTAGATCTTAAATGGTAAAATGTTCACACGCTCATGTCATGAACCCCTGGATGTGCAAGGTTTCTTGTCCATCTTTTTATCATGTTAGAGATCTTTAGGTTCTAAGACGATGAGATCTTCTTTATACTTAAGAAGTACGCATGCGTAACCATGCAGCACCATTTTGGCGGAAAAACATGATAGCCTTTGTCATTCTACTACGGGTTTTAGAGAGATTGTCTTAGTAGCGGAAGACACGTTACCAAATGTTCAGGTGAATGTTGAAAGTTTTATCATCTTGCGATAGGGAAGGGAAGGGCCTGTTAAAACAGGCGTTCAAAAGAAATAAGAGTACTAACTTTTCTGGTGAAAAAAATATATATTAACAATGAAGCTTTACAGAGTGTCTATTTTTTGCGAACACGCCAAGTCGTAGTCGTTCTCGTTGACCTCAAATCTACACGTCTCCATTGCTGCATGCAATACAAATTAAAAAGCGATCGATTTTGAGCGTTTTACCACCTACGAATAAATTAAACCTCTATTGTAACAAATTAAATCATGTTGTTGTGGGTTGCAAAAAGTTGTACTAATCTCTACTTACCACGATTCCTATCTCGTTTGAAATAAAACCTGTCTTCGTTTGGAATGAAATCCTCGGGTCTGGCTTCCTTTGTTTTGTTGCTGAACTCGCAAGTGAGGAGAGAGATTACCCAGTTTAAGCTTTGGCATCGATCATCCTTGTAACAGGCAAATATGCATGCGTGTGGAAGATCTGCCAGCATGGTCTTATAGATGTGTCCCTGCAACATCCAGCCGAAGATAGATTCCTTAGATAGTCCACCAGTACATTGCTGATCGTGATCACTCACTACTCCATAGAGCACTTTACCCAACGCAAAGATAACTGCTATGCGAAAGAGCTGTTTCTTTTCCATTCTCTTAAAAATACATCACCTAACGAGTAGGCATAGACAATATACTTTCATTCATTAAGAGGTTTGATTTCTGGAGTGCGAAATAAAACTATTACTTAAGTAACAACATAAGTTTGATTGCGTATCCGCACGTCCATATTTTTTTTTTTTTTCAACGAAGCGAGATGATTGAATTAATACCTGCTAACTAGGCTGTAAAAGCTTTTAACATAGAGGCAAGCGCTCTTACCAAATATATTCAGCCTTGTCCGTTGATACAACCTTTGCCAATTTTGTTGCTACAAGTTATGAAAAAATGGCGCATAAGGCGCTATAATTTAACTTCAAGGGCCCGGATGAATAGAAAAAATAACAATTGAAAACTCTGTTTGAATTCCACTTCTTTACGCAATACATCTTCATGTATTATGCAAGTAAGCGTCACTAATTTATTTATTGAGCGTAACTTATGAGATGTAACTATTTTAAGTTCATCTCTAACGATAGTGTTGGCCGCTAATAAAAACTTTAATGAACAATTGCCTAGAGACACTTTATCTTAATGGGAAACCCTTGATGAGAAACTTCAAATTGATTTTATTTTATTTTATCTCCTTACATTTATGCACTCCTTCGCCAACAATGTGCGACATTTACTAGGAACCCACACGTTACAATATTCAGATCCCCCTAAATTTGTCAATAAAACTAACCTGATATCCTTTGCAGACTGAAACTGATTCATTTTTTCAATTATTATTATTATTATTTTTTTTATCCTAAAACTAACTTAATCTAAATTAAAGCTAGTTTTTAATTTTACATGTATTGGCTTTTACAGGTGCACATCATTTGAAACTGAGAAAATAAGCATGAAAAAACTCTTAAAGGGCCATTTCAGATTTAAACGGAGTATTTGGCCCGTGTTTAACAAAACCGAGTTCTAAGCCATTTTCAGTTTCCCAGCGCTTTTAGCCAATCGCCTTTTATCGTTAACAATTTCAATCTAGCATATAGCGTACACTGCAATGGGTTTTCTGAAATTAACCCACTAAGAAAGATATCTGGAGGTCCAAGGATTTCTTTAACTGCGGCTAAAGTTAGACTTCGTCTAAATAACCGACCCGCTTAGAATTCGGTCCTAATAAGAAAATTTCAAAAGTGGGCGAAGATCACTTGCTGAGCCTGCGGTTTTTTCGAAGAAAAGAGTCACCGCATGGGGGCATAAATTAAATTTCCTAGAGTAACTACAATTGTTTTTATATAACCATTCACATATAGTAAAATAATGATATCTGAAATAGCGAAAGTCATGCGAAAGTAGCTTTTGTACATTAACGAACCTTTAGGCTGCCTTGGAAAAGTAAATCGCTTCTTACATTATAGAAGTCCCTCACTGGCTTGTACTGGTGCTCCAATTATGTATTTATAGTATAATTATATTTATTTTTTCTAATATGCCGACTTAGTTACTTTTTTGTTTCAATCGAACAATAACTAGATTGAAAATCGAAAGTGGACGCCCACAATATCTGGTGAAATTTAGATTTTCCTAGAGATTTCATGCACGGTTCCTGGTGGACATAATGTCCCTACTTTTTCAGATCTTTTCATTGCCGAAAAAGAGGCTTTGAAATTAAAATTAAATTTCAAAGCAGCGAAACTAGTCGATCTAAGCATCGATCTAAAGAAAAATGAGGGTGAGATTATGCACATCAATTCTTTTGTCTAACGTAATTTTCAGGCTAAAAAAATCCATTCTCAGTTCGGGTAATTAGTTTCAATGTGTGCCCTGGCATAGTTTTTCTCTGGCAAGTGAATAATTGCCCAGTTGGCTTTCTTGATACATTATTAAAAGCTGAAGTATTTCCAAAAAAATTTTGAATTTTCAGAATTTTTTAGGCTTGTCCCATCTTTGGAGAGTCCTACGCCATCCGTTGCTTCAAAATCTGTCATTTTTTCCGTAACGCGAGGCGTTGATAGTGACCCGTTTTTTTCGAGTTTTGAATTGTCTACATTTAGATGAAGAAACCTTCTTTATAGACGCCTGTCATGAGTTCTAATACATATTGCTAACATAATCTATCAACTCACTATGACTCTACTATGGTTCATAAATGGCCAAGGTGATATAATCCTTATAGACTTGTACAGATAAAACCCTACAGACTTGTGTAGGCTATTCAGTCACACAAACTACTATCGATCACAATCGTGTGCTATAAATTCTGTATACTGTACCACTATGTACGTTTGAAAACTTCTAATTTAAAAGAGCTATCAATTTCCACTGAACGGTCTTAGCTGGTCTTAGCTTGTTCACTTCTGGAAACTCTCCAATTCTTGCTAAGACTTCACTGCGATATATAGTCCTTGGGTTTCAATTCTCCTCTAAGCATTTCCTAATAAGGGGCTAGCAAAAATCACAATTAGCAACATTTCAGTTAACGAGCATGTGGCGTACCTGCAATAAAGTTGAATTTCTGGAAGTTAAATTGGATAGGTATTATATAAACAGATAGATGGCAGTAATAATATCACTTCCGTTGTCCAGTTGCGAGGCAGCATCAATGATTTTTCTCATTGGTCTAACATCTTAACCCATGTAACGGAAATGTGAGACAGTCTTGAAACCTAGACTCCGCGCCGTGGATTCTGGTTTCCAGGTACTAGATTCCAGTTAGTGGAACTTGGATTCTGGATTCCGTTAGTTAGTGGGATTCAGTATTCCTTAAACTGTATTTCCGATTCCAAAGCCCAGAATTCTAGACTTCACAAACAAAAGTTTTCCCGAATTCCGAAAACTTGATTCCCTTGTAATACATTGGGAGAAAAATCAGATTTTGTTCCCCTTAGTCAGCTCAAACAGATGTGTCCGAATTATATCGCAGTTGACGCGTCTGAGATTCCATCTGAAGGGCTTTGTGCGTGAACGGGAAGTGCACACTGCATTGCGTAAAACCAAGATCAGAAAAAGACCTGACCCCGACTGTATCCCGGGCGTTTCTCGCCCTGTGTTGCAGAAACCATTGGGATCAATTTAGGTTTCTAAGAAAGTACCCACCTATCCCTCCCCTAAGCCAACATTTTGCCCTAAGTAAGAAATAAGTGTTAATGTTAGCTTAGAGGAGGGGTAGGTGGTTCGTTTTTGTGTTGTGGTGTGAATTTTGTCATGGTCTTTTCAATCTTATGTATTACGTCGTTTGGTGATTGCACCATCAGCATTACCAAGAAACCACAGGGATCGCAGCATCCTACCAAAAGAGTTAATTTGTATTTGATATGGTTCCTACTGTCGCCCACATCTATTAGTTTTCTACGCGATGTTGTTGCTTCGGTCTCCTCTTTTTAAAAGAGCTGTTGTGTGCCCACCCTAAACAGAAATCCCTCAAGATGATCGAAAACTATCATATCAGACCTATTTCTCTTCGGTGATCAGGTTGCGGAGATCATGGAGGGAAATACACTACTGAGGACTATAATGATTTATCCCGCACATCATAAATATTTTTCATCTCGATCGCAATCAATTTGCGGTCGCGGAAAATTCTACTCAGCAAGCAATTGTCCATCTGTAACATCTTGCCTTGGATACCCTCCCAAAGGTAGTGTAAGACTTCTTCTTTGCGCATTCTCGATCCTAAGGGCCGTCAACTCGATAGGCCAGTATTCTTTAATGTAAAACAAAAATTATCAAAATTTGACATCCACCCCACTCCACTCCACCCCCTTGCAAGTCCGAGGGTTAAAGAAATACCGGACTCCCTGCAACACAGCTCTTCAATAAAAGCAGAAAACTGTACCGCAAAAGTATTGTTGGTAATTAACAGCCAATGGGTTTAAAGATTTCAAAACTGGTGTCATGTCGAAGGAACTTTTCCTCGGGAGACTAACTGATTTGCTTGAACAAAAACAACACCTGTTCATTAGTTAACTTCTTTATTCGACATATAATTCAATATTCACAGACTTAACTTACAACTTTTGTTAATCAAAGTTGCTACACCTCGTTTTATAGCGACTTGAAAACTCCCTCAGCTTAGGGCGAGATAAAGATAACGCAAGTTTTCTGTGACTGGCCAAGGCAAACTCATTTGCGTTTAATAGTATCTTCGCGTTGTTCACTTTGCTTTGCTAAAATTATCTTTATACAAAAAGCTTAGGTTGGCTAGTCACTATAAAATAAGGGAGCAATATGGACATTACAAGCTCAGAATACTTGTGCATCTAAGGTAACTTAACATCAATGAGCTGCTGATAATTAAAAATTAATGAATGAGGCTGAGGATCTTATGAAGAATTGTGGAGATCGAGGGGGCTGTTATCCGTCGAAGCTGTAGGCCTAGGCCACCCTCCTAGATCTCCATAATTCTTCATATGATACGAAAGCCGAATTCAATAATTGTTTTATTATTCATTCAAAATAATTCCTAGTTTAAAAACGTGGCTAAACATGCTTACCTCCATCGATCCATCGATGTTAAGTTCATCTTCGATAGTGCACGTTGTTCAGCTCCGCAAATATTCTCCAAATAGCAGATGTCGCCCTTCGAGTTGTCTTCTTGCTGTTCTTGCCATGTTTTTAGCTATTTTTTCGCCTAGTTCTTACTCTTGAAACGAGTGAGATGTCCGCCGTTTTTGTTTTCACAACCAAAACAACTCAACCTCGTCTCCAGGTCTTCTCGATTAACGGTGCATTAACCTGTAGAAGGCTGCATTTTTGACGTCATTTCCTCGTTAAACACAAAATTATTCCAAATTTGGTCATCAGTAATTGGTTATGGTGAATTATGCGCGTGCTTTTAGCCAATCAGAATTGGGGAAATATTTTGAATGAATAATAACAGGTGTTATACTTTGATTTATTATTTTTCTACTTTAACATTAAAGTTAAGCCGGATACAAATGTGACTAAGAAATCTTACATGAATCATATAGCTGCAAAATAACGCCAGTCTATGATATTAGCACGTCACGTCAACTGTGGCTCTAGTTAATTTTCAGTAATTTTGTCAACCGGGTTACATCATAAAACAGTTATGAAGTTATACTTCTTTCAAAATTTAGTTAGTGCGAGTCTTTAAAGCTTCCTTCTCCCCCTAACGCCCTTCCATTCGATGTAAAACCGGTGAGAATTAAGTAGTACGTTATTGGATGAGGCTGAGAATGATACAGTGGAACCTCGATTTAATCAACCTCTATATAACGAAATCCTCGGTATAACGAACGATTTTCTTCAGACCGGCCAAAATTACGGTAAAATATGTGGAACAGAACCTCTATTAAAATCCTCTTTCAGTAATAACGAAGACAAGCCACCAGCGCACGTAAAATATACCTCAATATATAAACGAACAAATGTGAGCATGTGATAAAAGATGAATGCCAAACGGACCAACAAGGATAAAATTTATGTGGATACAGTAGTTTCAAGCAGTTTAGGACTGGACAATACACTGAAGATCACTGGCAAGAGGCGTTCTCTGAAGCGCAAGGAAAATTGACGAAAATTACTTTTTCTTGTCATTCAGACTGGTGATAAATTAGCCAAACCACCGTTCTTTGTCGCGTATTCTCGGCTTTGCCGTCATTGTCCCAATTTGGCCGATGGAGGTTGTCTCTTGTCGCCATTTCATTTTACGCTCTGTCGCTACTTTTTTTTCAGTGTCGCTTGTCGGAATTTACCCTGGCAGGGCCTCTTAAGTTCCCGTCTTCATAACATTTGCCAGTTCCTCGGCAGTTTCAGGATATAAAGGAATGTTTAGTCTAGCGGATACAGTCAAACCACGTTTTAATAATAATAATAATAATTATTATTATTATTATTATTGTTATTATTATTATTATTATTATTTCACACAAGATAGAATACATATCCTATGCTACAACTGTTTATGAATATATACCGTAAAACATAATAAAATAAATAAACTTATCAGAGAATCCTAACTATCCTGTACTAAGGTTGTGTTTAAATATTAAATAAATCTAGACTACGAAACGCAAATATGAAACGCTCAGTATTAATTTTAGGACGGGCACAATGTTTTTTACGGAGATTATAAGAACAGACTTTCTTTGAAGGAATATATGGAGGGGGCCATAGAAAATGTCTGTATTAAAGGAAGGTGTCCGTAAAGCGTAGGTTGACTGTATTCTTCAAACAGCAGGTGTCATCCCCCAAGTGGTATTTTTGCTATTATTGCTATGTTTTTAGGCAATATTTTAGCCGTTTCGTCTACGCAAAGCAAGTGAAATCTTCCAAAGCTCTCTACCTGCTGTCCCTTTTTCCCTAGATTATCAATACAATAGACCAATTTCGATACATTAAAATTCATACTTGGCACTGTATCCGATGCATGGGGAAAGAAAACAATAGAAATATATTATTCGTCCATGAACCGCAAAGTAATTACTTTTGTTTTATTCCGCTATGGTCTTGATATCGGCAGGAGTCCTTCAGATTTGGTCAACGTCAGCTGGTTGTAAGGAATTAATTATAACTGAGGATTATACTTTTCAGAAACAGAGAAATAACTGAATGAATAATAAAATGATTAATCAGCACCCTTGGTAACGGGCACCTCAATGATGTGTACTTGCCCGTCATCATGTTCATTATCTCCAGTGACACCAGAACAGCTCGAGCCACTACAGTAAGAGCCCCCTCCCCCGCCTGCTTGGTTTGGGTATGTGCCGCTACCTCCCCCAGAGTATCCACCACCTCCTCCTGAGGCACCATTATCTTCCGATCCCCCTCCACCACCGCCAAACCCTCCTACGGCCCCAGGGGGAGGCCCTCCGTTGTAGCCACTATTCATTCTTCCAGCACGTCCACCTACCCAGCCCTGAGCACGCGATCCACCTCTTTCACCGTGTGAGGACCAGGTTCTGGAACAACCTTGGCCTAACCATCCCGCACCCACTCCCCCATGGTAACTAGCCCTTGCATTGTTACATTGACCAGGGTTTCCTCCAGATCCTCCGCTACGAACCTGACTTGAAAACCTTCCAACGCTACTGGTGCCGTTAGTTCCCGACTGTCCATCCGTCCCGTTATATCCGCTAGATGCACCCCCTCCCCCTCCAGCAGCTAACAAAAGCACGTTACTTGTTGTATAAACAAAGCTCCCTCCCCCTCCTCCAGTTCCAGCATTGTCCTCCTACGGACAATCCCAGCTCAGCTGCTGTCAAGTTAGTAGACTGTCCTCCTCGCACTTCCACTGAATCTCCTCCTCTTTGTCCCACCACAATGTTCAGCACAGTTCCTTTATTCAGGTTAAACGTGACCTCCTTAATTGCGCCTCTGCCACCACGGTAAATTCCTGGAAAATGTCCATAGGTTGGCGAGTGGGTTCCTCCTCGAGCACCCCAAGCAGTGATACGATAGCGAGTTGTGGTTGGAACAGTGAACGTTTGTACGCTGCCAAAACGTCCCTTTCCTCCGTTTGTTGTAAATAACCAACCTTAAAATGAAACAAGAAATACGTCTATCGCAGAACCTCCCGAGGCTCGGGGAAAGAAGGCCCGTAAAATGTTATGGATGGGAGGGCGGGAGAGAAATAGAGTAAATTGTGTAACTGGTTAGGGCGAATTTCACAACCGGCTCTATTACTGCAAGCTGAGATATACTCAATCTCCTTTTGGTTGCAGTCAATTCATACCCAGTGCATGCCCTAGCTTTAAAACGAGATTGGATTAAGTGGGGTTGTTATTATTAAGAAAGGTTAGCCAAAGTTGCATAGGTCCCGTTTTCATCCCATTCGACCCGCCTTCAAGTGTAGTTTTTGTTAAGTGGAAATGGGTGTAATAGTGGATAACTACAGGCTAAGGACTCTCCTAATAATTGGCCGCAGGAAACAATGAAATGTCATTCTTTCAATTGTTTTAGTATTGTTTGGCCTCAGTGCTAGGCACCACTAGTGACTTCTCTTTCAAGCAGCTTCTACGTGCCACAATCGCTGCATCGAAAAAATTGACTGTAAACTTCCAGTAAGCGTTGTCTCCCTAATCTCCTTTCGTTGCGAATCCTATTGTCCGTATTTTCTAGAAGCCTCTGGAGTCGGTGTTCCTTCTCTTTATCGGGTTCTTTCTCATTGCAATTGCGGTATTTTGTCGCTGTCTCGAAGTACAGCTGTCTGCACATGTCTGTTGTCGTTGTAGCCTCTCTTCTGTCTCTTGCTGATGGCTTCTTGTTCGCTGGACAAAGCGATATGCTCTCGACTCAGCTGGTTTTTACTTTAATCGAATTTTTTTCGCTCAATTTAGCATTATTTTATCAAATTTAAAATTTATTGTAACTGTTAATGTAATCCTCGTTTTTAGCTACTAACTTTGTAATTTGCGAAAAATAAACAAAAATTGTAATCCAGCACCCCCCCCCCCCGCCCGTCGCCCGCCCCCAAATTTTACTGAGAAAGATAATAAAAATTTTCCCTTACGATAGCAGGTTTTTCCGTCACCAGAAAATCCAGCCTTGCAAGTGCAGAGATAAGATCCGCGAGTATTGGTGCAATCAGCATTGAGGTCGCAGACAGGGGGAGAAGAAGTGCACTCGTCAAGATCTGAAAAAGCAAAGGCGTGACTTAAGGTTCGGAAAAACGGGCAACAAAAAACGTGCAACCTGTTTTGCAACTTTGCTGCAAAACGAGTTGAATAGCGATGTTGCGCGTTTTACCACCCACATCAAACCTGTCTTGCAACAAATCAGGTTGTTAGCAGGTTTGAGCAGGGGTGGTAAAACGTGCAACATCGCTATTCAACTCGTTTTACAGCAATGTTGCAAAACAAGTTGCCCGTTTTTTGTTGCCCGTTTTTCCGTACCTTTAGGTGTATTAAAGGCAATAAAAGAGACTTTAACAGACTCCCAACCTGAATCGATTTCAGTTTAGCAGCACAGTGAAGGCTATACGACTTTATGGATCCATCAAACCGTAAAACGTCTGGGAGTGCATAGCTTGAAAGGATTAAGGACAGTTCCTGCTTTCCTTGAGTGCTTACTAGAGTCAGGAGCATGGCTCCTGATAGAGTAAGCTTCCTACGCCCAGATCGCCTTTTACTTCGTGTCACTGGTACTTTATAGCGGAACACCATGAGTAAGAAAATTTGGTTATCTGTGCATCCAAGAAATTTTGGTTGTCACGTGACCGTACGTTCGTTTACCCGCCCGTTCATCCGCACTACAGGGTAACCAATGTGTAATGACATTGTATTTAGCTTGTGTGGGAGCCTGCAAGCTGTGATCAAGCTTGATGATAAACGTCTATGTTATGGTCAATTGGCAGCTGTCAGTAAGGGGCATCCACTGACCAGTATCAAATGACGGTACACGGGGTCAGGTTTCGACTTATCGAGACCACATGTTATTTAAGGTTTTCCGCTGACCAGTTATTAACTTTTTGTTGATCGCAGGCTCGAGGTTAGTTTTTACAGCAGCCCCTTTCGTCAAACGTCTTATGGTCCTCCTTTCATGTTAACCCTCAGACGTACACGCAAAGTCATACCCCCACCATGGTACAAGGGGGGATTGATTTGATATGTTGCAATATTTCGAAATCATTTTGCCTTCAGTGGAAAGCCTTTCATCTTCTCTACAAGATGAGGTATATTTTATGGGTGGTGGCGCTCCTGGAAAACTGTGGCGTCACCAAACATGGTCGCCATCTTGGCCGCAATCTTGAATTTTATTAAGAATTAGAGATAAGGTAAAAACAGTGAGAAGTAATAATGTTTTGCGCTTAACATGTGAAATAACACACAAATAATTACTTTGCATCATTTCATCCACAAGTTTTACTTTCATTGTTGAAAACAGTTCAAAAGACATGCATTTTCACTCAAAAATGGCTTGACCACCTGCTACTTATGACGTCATATCTTGTAACCATAGTAATTGATCATCATTAAACTTGTCTCGAAATGTGTGCGAAGGATAAACGAACAGCTACAGAAAACTTCAGGTGTCGATGTTTTATCGTCTAGGAAAAAATTCACAAAAACCTTATGGGGGTGGCAAGGTATAGTATAGTATAGTATAGATCTTTGGCAATAGTTCCAAGTTCACTTTTTGAAGTAAGTAACTGTGACGGAGCTTCGCCTTTAGCTCTGGCTAAATCTTTATATTAACTGAACCCACCTTCAGTTTCCATATTACAGTAAGCGAGAACTGGTGTCCTAGGTTTTAAGGTGGAAAACCAATATTTGTCGCTGGTTGCTTTACCTTCACTCATCTTTATTTCATGACACGTCTCTGCAGGCAGTTCAGGAATGGAACCTAAAGGAACTGGGGAAAACAGCCAGACATACAGTTATTAATAACTATTTTTTTGCTATGGAATTCGTGCAGCACAATTTCAAAATATTCTTATTACCTCGGTTCTTATCTCGTTTGAAGTAAAATCTGTCTGCATTTGGGATGAAATCCTCGGGTCTTGCTTCCTTTGTTCTGTTGTTGAACTCGCAAGTGAGGAGAGAGATCACCCAGTTGAGACTTTGGCATCGATCATCTTTGTAACAGGCAAACACGCATGTGTGTGGAAGATCTGCCTGCATTGTCTTATAGGTGTGTCCGCGCAACATCCAGCCCAAGATGGATGTCTCGGATCTCCCGCCCGGGCATTGCTGAGCCTCTGCTCTGTAAAGGATCGTACCCACAACAAGGAGAAATGATATACGGAAGAATCGCCTCCGCGCCATACCTTTTTAAAAGACATTGATAAAGTTCATCCAAAAATAAGCGGATTTACACTATTTTATTGCAGAAACAACAAGAAACTTGCTGCTAAAATATTGCTGAGTAAAGATCGCAGTTCCTTAGTAGCCAACCTTATACGGAAAGAACATCACTTTTACCTAACAACGTCACTGGAACATTGGTTTATCCGGTATTAGAATGAAATTAAACAACGCCAATTACCAGTAAAAAAAAGTTGTAAAGAAATTAAATAACATGGACCTTCTCTTACCAATGTATTTACTAGCTTGTGTGTGATACGACGTTTTCTACAAATATCCGTAGCCAGCCAGATAGTGGCGAATGGACGTTGTGCTGAGATAGCATAGACAAAGCAGAATATCATCTGAATGTCTGGTTAGCTACTTAAATGGCATGGGTTTTAACTAAAAGACCATTTATGATAAAATCGTCCTTTCTCATGCAAATTAAAGTTGTATCTAAAAGTATGCCGCCAACTGTGAAATGAAGTTAATTTCAAGAAGCTGCGTCGGCGTGTAAAGATATCAAGTGACTAAAGACATAAAGCGATTCCCATTCTTTTTTTTTTGCTAAAAGTGTGCTAAGAAAATATGAAGTAATAACAAGATAATCCTGATATCCGGCTTGCTGATATCAACCTAGGGCAAGTTACGTCTTGAAAACTTAACTTTTCTCAACCATAAGAATAACCTTAACTGAAAGGTCATGGATAGTTTACTTGATTTGCGTCATTTTTCCTCAGTCTCCTGTCAGTCCAAATTATTTTCAAACGTCCAGATGAGATAGTGAGAAATAGGTTTTATAATAGTTTCAAGTAGTTATTCAGTTAATTATCGACGAAAATACTGGAAAGTAGACTTGGTGTATTACGTTTTGTCTCACTACGTCAAAGCACTGAATTATATTCAAGTTTTATTGACAAGGTAATAATCTTTAATTAAACCATGCAGTTTCAGGCGTTTTCGTCAAGCAGAAAATCCTGTTGACCCACACTGTTTCCTGTCTGGCTTTTTCACTTTGTACCTCTTAGTCTCTCTACATTGAAATCTTTAACACTGAACGCTTAAAATGTATATGCGTCTATGCGTTTTTCTACAGTTCTCTTCATTAGCTTGCTAAAGATCTCAGACTAATTTCCTTTGATAGCAATAAATTATTAACTAGATTATTTTTTGGCCAGCTCAAATCGTCTAAGAAAGACTCTGTGATTATAGCAATTTCTAATAGTCGATAAAGCAAAATAAGACAACTGAAATACGGTATATTTTTCTTACCGTATATATATACCAACAACTAAAAACAACGTTATTAAGAGGTTATCTTCTACTTCACATAATATTTCGAGGCTTAAATGAGTTATGTAATGTGTATTTTGGCATTTCATTTTCATCAGATGGGTATACTAAAGAAGAACTAATTTTGTTGTTATCTCAAAAGAGGTGTCATCTGTTCTTGTATCATGATATCAAAATAAAATAGAGTTTTTAACAAGGATTCGACACCTATTCGTTTAATTCTTTATTAATATAATAACTTACATGTCTACCGGAAAGCTTGCTTCGTTCACTGGCTTAAACAGATCTTAAAATTAGTAAGAGCTATCTAAATTATTAATAAATTAGGGAATGTTTGTCTCGATGTGTCGGTTTCGCTTGTAAAACCGACAAACAGAATAAAGTTATTAATGTCTAAATAAAACTCGCCAGATTGAGAAGATCGATGTTTTCTTTTATCTTGAAATACCTCACATATACAAATCCAATGAGCACGCAGAGCTTGCTTGGATATTTTTTTACACTTGCTTTCTTGTGCACGATTCTTCTTTCTCTTAAATTTCTTCTGCAGGTTTTTTTTTGGCAATTGCATACCCACCCACCCCTCCCCCCATCACAAAAATTAAATGGGCCGTCCCTAATTGCTCACACTGCAGGCTCTTAGTTGCCAGAAATGTGACTTTAAAGGGAAAAAAGAAAGTAAGGAAAAAGTTAAACCAGGCGCCTTTTTGTAATCCGAGAAAAGCATTTTGATCATACACAGTGGCGGATCCAGGGGAGGGACTCCCCCCGCCCCCCGCCCCCTCCCCTAATTTTTGGACCAAACTGAGGCCCGAACCGAGACCAGGTTATAAGAATTAAACAAATCGCTGAGACATGTAATCAGGTGCAAGGCAATTCAAAGATTTATACACCATCACAGCCTTCTGAATTTGCCGCTGAGTTTCAAGGTTTTGCCTCCCCAAGTCATTTAAAAGTATACTCGCATTTGCATCATAATTGGAGTTTGTGCAGGGGATGACAACACGTACGCATTAAGTCGAGTTCAGCGGAAGCGAAGGCTGAGGTGGGAAAAGTATGACTTTATTTCCTATAACCAGACACTCTCTATGATGGAACATTTACAGCACCCCTTTAGAGATATATATATACCGTGTCAATGTTCAAAAAGAGGCAATCACCGTTAAATGTTTCTTTTCTGTATCTTAGAGGTAAAAATGTTACACACAGTTTCGCATACGTTTGCTACATTTTGGGTTCAAGAAAGTTATTGTCATTGAGGCAACCGAGCTACAAAAGAAGCGAGGTTGCCTCCGCGGCAGATTTATAATCCCGCGCAATGTAGGCAAAACCCCTCAAATTCTGCGTAACCCTCAGAATTTGCAATTTTGACCATATTTGGGTGTAAATAAGACCCCATATTTAGGCAGTGACCTTATGATCTTCTATTTACAACTCCCGCGGTTCGAAGTTGGGTGATCCCGTGTGCAGCTGTTAGTTTGTTTTCTGTTTAAGAGGCCCTAACAGGTGAGCAACCTTTAATACAATTTCTAGATTTGAAAGGGATATCAGTGCTCTGGTTTACTTTATAAACTGCGTTTAAAGCAGCAGCTGATCAAGGAATAGGGTTTTACGCTCCAATTTTTGTCAGAACCAGCTTGTTCTTCCAGCTCGATTTATATTGAGGTAGCGTGTTCGCTTCTCGACTCAGAAACAGGCCAGGGTTTTCAGTGTTACCTTTTCCTTTTTAAATTGCATTTTATGCGGTAGCTAATTAAGGAATAAGGTTGTATTCTCAAAACGTTTATCAGAACCAGCGTGTTCTTTGCAGTTCGATTTACATCGAGCCGGTCCTCACATCTCGTGAGGAATGCAACGCATTTGCGGAGCTTTTGTTTTTTAAAAGTTATTTTTGCCTTTGGAGAGATTTTTATCAACAAGCTCATGTCCTTTTGCAGCTCGATTTACATTGAAGACAGCCCTAAACTCCCATGAGGAATGCAACGAATTTGCGGACTTTTTGGTTTAAAGACCACCATTATGAATAATTTTGGCTTTCGAGAGACTCTTTGTTCTGTGCCACTCGATCATTAGATCTTTGTATTTTGTTAAAGTTTATATTTTTATACCTCCGATACATTCCGCCCCATTCTTGCGCTTTTCACACATTTTGCTTACACCAATTTCTTAATATGTATTTTACCGATGCGGTATATTTTTCTTAGCCCTGATGATGCCGTTGATCGGCGAAAGCTCGGAATTTAATTTTAATTTTTAGCCTGCATGCAAACGGACGTAACAACTCCCAACATTGTTGCGCCAACAATGTTGGAAGTTGTTGCGTGCGTGTTGGCAGTGGTGTGCAAACGAATGCAACAACTCCCAACAATGTCGGGACCTGCAGTACATCGTGGGAAGGATACAACCCATAAGTCTTTGTAAACCATGCGTAATGAACGTGCGAGGCCCAACAATGTTGGAAAAGTTGTGCAAACGGATCCAACATTGTTGCGCTACGCTTCGGCGATCACGGAACAAAAGAAATGTTGGGAGTTGTTGGCTGAAAAGTTTGACCGGTTTCAAACTTTGCGCAACGACACGCAACAACATCCAACAACATGCAACAGGGTGTACAAACAGACGCAACATGTAACATCCAACAACGCTGGGAGTTGTTGGCCAACAATGTTGCGTCCGTTTGCACACCCTTGCCAACACGAGCGCAACGACTCCCAACATTGTCGGCGCAACAATGTTGGGAGTTCTTGCGTCCGTTTGCAGGCAGCCTAAAATTATGTAACAAATGGCAAAGATCTGGATAGGCACATTCCACAAAAGATAAACGAATTCGCCTCGTTGGCACTTGCCGGAAGGTACCCCCACTTACGCTTCGTTTTTTTTTGTCATTTGTTGCGTAATGAATTGTTCCCCTTCCCGCTGTAAATGTTACATTCCGCGTAATTTTTTTACATTTTGCGCCGTAACAAATTTTATTTTTTAGCTCGACTTTATCTTGTATGGCATCAATAAGGAAGAATCGTCCGTTTGTGGACAATGCACAAGGAAAGCAGTATCTAAAGTAGATAAAGTCTGAACAAAAGGAAATCTAAACTTGACATAGCAGTTGGCTTAAGGCTTTGGTAGCAAAAGTAGGATATTTGCTACTAGCAGTACTCTTATATTTCTAAAACTTTGCCACTAGTATATATTATGTTACTTTTTTGTAAAATGACGGAGGATTGGAGGAGGAGCCTTGACAACAGAGAGTCAGCCATGGCCGCGGCCGTTGATTTAAAACGGCTTTTGACTCTACTAACCACAATCTTCTATTGGCAAAGTTGAAAACCTATCGTCTCTCTCAAGCAGCCTTGAGTTTGATGTCATCTTATCCACTGAGTCGTAAACAGAAGGTTTCAGAGTTGAGCGCGGGGCTTCCATAGGGGTCCCTTCTCGGGCCACTGTTGTTTAATTGCCCCCGCAGGGGTTTCGCCCAGAAGGCGAAATCCCTAGAAGGCACTCTAGTAACTCGCACGTATATTAAGGAAAGTACTTACAGTTAAAATATACAGTCATGCAGTCAATATAGAAAAAATCTCGATTTGCTTGAACAGGGGCCGCGAGGAATCGGTAGGTAATGATGACGTTTCTATTGTTTGCGCCCGCAAGTACGAAATGGTTAGAATGACGTAAAACACAAAAAATCCCGAAGGAACAGCTTACAATAGGTAGATTTTGTGACGTTAATTGTGCAGTCACACTTCGATACTCTTTTGCGTTAAGAGTTATCAGTGACATTCTGTGGAGCAGTTGTTATGAAAGTTATGGACCAAAAGACATTCGTTAAGCGTAGATGAAGTTATGAGGTGCGTAGAACAGAGTATATTTTAACACTAGGTGAGTTTGCCAGACACGAGTTCACAAATCGTTGATTGGAAACCATCAGCTGAACCTTGCCAGACACTCTTTCTCTCTTTTTGACCGAATAAGACTCGGCCCAAAACAAGCAAGACGAGCGAATGATTCAACGGCTAGCTTATCACTAGCAGAACGATGAACGATTACAGAAATTCGCCGACCATCAAATTCTGTGCTGACTTATTTCCTGCTCACAGATGTCCTTCCGCTCAGTAAAGTTTAAAATAAGACTAGAATGCGCGAACGTGAATTGATCAAACGTCCTTTTAATTTCTAAGGCTTACTTTCCGGCAAATAAAATGAACTAAATGTAAAAAGTGAAATAGAAATAGCGAAAAATTAAACTTCTAATTAAATCTTTCCTTATGGTTTAGAATAAACTATTCTTGAAACTGAGAATGATTATGTTTTGATCAAAGCTGTGTAAATCGAACCGAAACTGTGCATGGAACCTTGCGTTTATTTCCTGTATATATCTCACCTGTTGTATGGAATATGTGTGAACATCTTTATTATGAATCGGTATATTTTAAAGAGCTACACAAGGATGTAGTGTCAACTATTACTAGTATATTCATTAACGACTTGAAATACGCGGTCCCGGATGTGTCTCTGAGATTATACGCTGATGACACGACTCTGTATACATCAGATGTCTCTCCCATTGCCCTGCAATTTGTTGTGTACCAGGGTCTCAGCCGCCTGTCGGAGTGGTTCGATGCAAACTATTTGTTGATAAAAAATGCCAAGACGCAAGCCCTTCGAATCGGTCCTTGCAAGTCCGATTTTGAATTAACCTCGAATGGTTCTGGCGTTACTAAACTTCCCTCTATTAGAATCTTGGGCGTGGAACTTGATAGCATGTTAAACTTTATAGAGCATATTTCTAGTCAGCTAAAAAAGGCGTATGCGAAGACCGGCGCACTTTAATGGGAGAATTAGGCGTTTTGTACCTATGGACGTTAATAATAATAATAATGCTAGCATTATACAAGTCTTTCATTTTACCACATCTAGAATACTGTAGTCCCCCCCCCCCCACCCTCACTGTTAGGGGTGGGAAAGTCAGGTTAAGGACACTGACAGGGCACGGGAAATCATCGTCTTACCAAGAACTATAACTTAAATATACGCAAGTTGGACACTTGAGCGTTTAGTAAAAAGCAGTAATCTCTGATGCTATTATTTAAACTCATTAGGAATATAGGGCCGAAATACATTAGAGACTTTTTTGGCATAAGAGAAACGTCTTACAATCTCAGAAGAAATGGTGTTAACCTTAATACTACTCAGAGGAAACCAATTTTGGGATGGCTAGCCGTAACACTTGAATTTTCCAAGAGTGTGATAGCCTTTCTCCGATGAGCCACCAGTATCCCCAAATCTTAACTCCATCACAGGAAGTTGGGATTTCTCAGTAAGTAAACCGCTGTCTTCGCGCCACGTAGCATCATTCATCTCGCAGTTACATCCATAACTGGGGTCTGCGCACGAGTTTGGCGATGTCACTCCGCATGCGCACTTTTTGTAATCACCTGGCTTAGCTCCGCCCCAAAAGATCATCTTTTCGTTATCACGTGATACCCACCAGCATTCATTATTTCTGAAAAGAAGGGCACCATTGCATTCATACTTAATAAACTGTTCGCAGTGAGCGGAAGCATCTGCCAGCCCTGCTAACTGTGCCACGCCGGTAAGCCCCGTTGAGGTGTAGGTGATATATTTCAAGTAACTCCCTGGTCCTTCGTAGCCATCAACTAGCGTTCTAGCTTCGCTGTCGTGACCTACTACTGTCACGCCGACACCTTTTTTGTCAGCCATGTCACAAAAGACAGTAAAAGGCTCGTTGCCTCCGTCGCCATCTGGGTCGATGACGTAAGAGCCACTCATGGCCTGAGGATTTTGAGCTTTAATGTCACTGCAGCTTCTTTCTGGATAATTAAACGAAAGCAAATGCGATTATTAGATTGATTACCTAGTTTCAGAATTTTTTCTTCGCCAAAGAGAAAGCGAGTAGAGTAACACTTTAATTTTCCAAGGGTGTGATAGCCTCTCTCTGACAAGTCACCAGTGTCCCCAAATCTTAACTCCATCACAGGAAGTTGGGATTTCTCAGTTAGCAAACCGCTGTCTTCGCGCCACGTGGCATCATTCATCTCGCAGTTACATCCATAATTAGGGTCTACGCACGAGTTTGGCGATGTCACCCCACATGCACACTTTTTGTAATCATCTGGTCTAGCTCCGCCCCAATAGATCATCTTTTCGTTGTCACGTGATACCCACCAGCATTCACCATCTCTGAAAAGAAGGGCACCATAGCATTCATACTTAATAAACTGTTCGCAGTGATCGGAAACATCTGCTAGGCCTGCTAACTGTGCCACGCCGGTAAGCCCCGTTGCAGTGTAGGTGATATTTTTCACGTAACTCCCTGGTCCTTCGTAGCCATCAACTAGCGTTCTAGCTTCGCTGTCGTGACCTACCACCGTCACACCAACACCGTTTTTGTCAGCCATGTCACAAAAGACAGTAAAAGGCTCGTTGCCTCCGTCGCCATCTGGGTCGATGACGTAAGAGCCACTCGTGGCCTGAGGATTTTGAGCTTTAATGTCACTGCAGCTTCTTTCTGGATAATTAAACGAAAGGAAATGCGATTATTAGATTGACTACCTGGTTCCACAGGTTTTTCTTGAAACTGTTCTTCGCCAAAGAGAAAGCGAGCCGCAAAGCGGCGACAACAAGTCGCGAAGAAAACTGTTTTTTTCTTTCGCAAAGAAAGATTTCAAGAAAAACCTCTGGACCAGGGTATAGATTGACTACATCGAATTTTATTGTTGTTTTTGCTTGGCTTATATTTTGAGACCTAGTAAAGCCAACGCCCCATACTAGATCACTCACATGGCCAGCAACCATGCAAATTTATCGCTAGTTTTCACATTACGTCAGATCCTCAAATTCAGTTTAAACTAAAGAATTATCTATCCTCTAAAAGATTTACTTTGACGAAGTATTAGTTTGGAAGGAGGCGAAAAAAATAGGGAATGTTTTCACTTTTTTCGTCATTGCGAAACCGAAGAAAATGTTTGTATATACGCAACCATATTTTTTTTTTAAAGCGGAGTTTGTTAAATGATGAATGGTGAGAGGCATAAAAAAAATCTTTGCCCCCTGAACTCGAGCTGCAATGCTGTTGCGACAGTCCATGTATTTTTCTCGGCTCCTCCCAAATTGTCGCCCGTGCGCCCCAAGAGGAGTTGATATACCCATCCCCAGGCTACGTGGACTCGGTATATTTGTAAGGATAGGTGCTAAGTATTTCGTAGATATCTTACCTTCTAGATTACAATAAGTAAGGACTGGCATGCTAGAATTTATGGCGGAAAGCCAGTAGTTGCCGCTAGGAGCTTTCCCCTCACTATTTTTTATTTCATAACAAGTCTCAGCAGGAAGTTCAGCAATGGAACCAAGAGGGACTGTTGAAAATTGAAGGGAAGAAACAAATTAGAAAATTACTTCAACTCTCGGACGTACACGCAAATTCTTTCCCCTAGCATGGTACAGGGGGAGGTGTGTGTGTGTGTGTGGGGGGGGAGCGGGGGGTGGTTGGTGGAACAAGATTAAAGGCTTTCTACCGAAGGCAAAATCGTTTCGAAATACTGCAACATATCAAAAATCAGGGAGGGAGGGCCTCCGTCCCCGATTTTTGATAAGTTTCAGTATTTCGAAACGATTTTGCCCTTAGTGGAAAGCCTTTAATCTTCTCAACAAGATGAGGTATATAATTGTGGGTGGTGGTGCTGCTGGGGGCCGGTGACGTCACCAACAATGGTCGCAATTTTGGCCGCCATCTTGGATTTTACCAAGAATAGCCCACGTTCGACATGTTAAAATTCTAACATGACTCCGAGGCTTTCTGGTCATTTTTCTAACTCCCCGTTTGGTTTGGTTTTCTTTGTGGTCAAGTCTCTTCTTGGAGTTGCGAAACAATGGATTCGTGAAACCTCGGAGTCATGTTAGAACACAGGCGGCCCAGACGTAGTATGTGTCACTGAATGAATATATTAATATCCACATGGACAAATTATTGCGATGAGTCGTCGAAACTCCCATGGACTAAAATAGTCTAAAAGTCAAAATATAACAAAACAAAGCTAAGATACCTTTAACTGAACGACTCCTTGTCTTTCCTGGCCGGTTTAAGCGGCATTTTGTTGAGTTTTGAAATTGTAGGTACTATCCACTAAAGAAGAATTAAAGGCTGGCTACAAAACAAACAGACCATCTCCACGCGCCTTCACACGAAGCGCTATAAATTCGAGAATAATCGACGAATCTGCTCCAAATAACCATCGGCTAATTTGCAGGTAACGTGTGCTCCTGCTTCTGGCTCGCTTGCTCCACAAAACCCATCGCAACTGCACAATAATTGCTCGCTCATCAACAACCACTGTTGACCTTTACGCTTCGATATGACCGCAAACGACCAGGTTTAATACGCGTCGTGACGCGACGTGAATATTCAAGCTTAGCGACCGCGTTCGCGCAACAATGCAGCACTTGCTATGGGAGGGATGGTACTATTGCTTCCAGGTCAATCAATCGGGAAAATAATATTGAAGCCCATGTAATTTTTAAAAAGATCCAATTTGCCCAAGGAGCACCGAACAGATACGAATCTTATAGCGGACCTAAAAAAAATAAGCGGCAGTGGAAAAAGTGAACAAGAACATATACCACATTTTCTCCATAAAAAGTGAAACCCAGGAAGTTTTCTGGACGTTTCACGTTGAAGTCATGCAAATCAACGGCAAGGAAATGTACAAGAAAGTGTGCTGCAATTAGACCTATTGTTGTTTTTTTTCACAGTTCTGGTCAAGGGCATCCAACTTTTAATTTTTCACATTTCACTCACCGGGTTAGGCAATTTTTCGTAGAGAGTAAAATGGAATCCTAAAATTTTCGGATTCAAAAATGTGATGAAAGAAGGTATCTGAAAAATTATCTCCTTCGTAATACGTTAAATTGCATCTAAAATTTTCGGGAAAATAGTTCTGAATTCCTTGTAATTTCGAAAAGACTCAAGTTCCTCTAGAATGGCCAAACACTGAGATGCAAATTTTATAGCGCCACTTAGAGTGCATTTCTATAGAGCTAAAAGTACTTTATGAATAGCTACAGAAGTGTTTTCAATTGAAATTATTTGAGGAAACAGTCGTTGGGTGGCCCTGTCTCATTGCTTTCTCCGCTTGGCATTACACGATATATTTTATATTTAGTATGAGCTAACTATAAATCATTAGCTTCGCTTTTAGCCCTCCTGACTAAATTTATGTAAGCGCTGTTTAGAATGCATATTTCGATCAAAAGTACTCTGGACAGCCTTAAATGTGTCTTCAATGCATTTAGGGGGAAATCATCGTTGGGTGCCCCTGAGTTTTGAGAATAATAATAATAATAATAATAAAAAAGATATCGCGCACATAAATTTTACTTTACGATATCTTCAGCTGTATCTTCTATTTAGCTGAATAGCGGCGGCCAGATTTTGCCTTTTTCCTGGGCGGAAAATTCTCGTCCTCCTTCACCAGTTTGGACAACATATTATGGAGTAAGACGTTGTTAATCTAAGCAAATAGGTCTGGTAGAGTCAAGAACCTATGCAAGTGGCTGGACAAACAATGTGACGGCAGCTCAGACAGCGAACGTTAGAAGAACTCGAACTTGAAAACCAGGGCTGCCCTGTTGAAAACTTACGGACGGTCCCGCGATCGCCTTATGTTTTCTGGTCAAAACTAACGCAGCGAACCTTCGGTCAGTCGATTGACCTAGAAGCAATAGTACCATCCCTCCCATAGCAAGTGCTGCATTGTTGCGCGAAGGCGGTCGTTAAGCTTGAATATTCACGTCGCGTATTAAACCTGGTCGTTTGCGGTCATATCGAAGCGTAAAGGTCAACAGTGGTTGTTGATGAGCGAGCAATTATTGTGCAGTTGCGATGGGTTTTGTGAAGCAAGCGAGCCAGAAGAAGGAGCACACGCTACCTGCAGATTAGCCGATGGTTATTTGGAGCAGATTCGTCGATTATTCTCGAATTTATAGCGCTTCGTGTGAAGGCGCGTGGAGATGGTCTGTTTGTTTTGTAGCCAGCCTTTAATTCTTCTTTAGTGGATAGTACCTACAATTTCAAAACTCAACAAAATGCCGCTTAAACCGGCCAGGAAAGACAAGGAGTCGTTCAGTTAAAGGTATCTTAGCTTTGTTTTGTTATATTTTGACTATTTTAGTCCATGGGAGTTTCGACGACTCATCGCAATAATTTGTCCATGTGGATATTAATATATTCATTCAGTGACACATACTACGTCTGGGCCGCCTGTGGTTAGAAACATGTTTAATATGTAGAACGTGGGCTAATAGAAATCATGTAAAAACCGCAGGACATGATAATTTTTTGTGCTTGACATGTAAAATAACACATAAATTAGCAATTTGCGTCGTTTTATCCACAATCTTTACTTTTATCGTTGAAAGAAGTACATTGAGAAAACATGTATTTTCACCCAAAAATGGCTTGACCACCTGCTACTTATAACGTCATACCTCGTAACCATAGTAACTGACATGACTAAACTTGTCTCAAATTGCTTATGAGAGATAAACGAACAGCTTCTGAAAACCGTCAGGTGCTGATGTTTTATCGTCCAGGGAAAAACTCAGAAAAACCTTAGAGGGGGGTGGCAACCATCCCGCCCCCACTCCTTGTACGTCCGAGGGTTAAGTTAGTTATTTCAACATTCCGTATTATCAACTTGGGCGACGTTCACACGGAATCGGACGAATTTTCGACAGGTTGAAAATTTGTGCGATTAGGAAACCAACTTAACCGTTCGAAAATTTAGACGCCTAGCCGTTCAATGTTTCGTGTGAAAAGGGCGAACATATTGGAGAGTCCTGTGTGAACCAAGTATCCCCCCGTTTAAATTTTTTCAGCCGGTCGAAACTGATTCCTCCGGTGTCGTTTGAATTGGCCTTAGTTTCAAGATAATCAAAAATCTTTTGGGGTCTTTTCAGATGAGATTTAACGGACCGTTTTAAGTTTGTTCTTAACTGATCTTGGGTTGAGATCTGGGAAAAAAAATAATAGACAGCTATGAAATAGCGACATTACCAGAGGTGAGTTAGAAATTTTCCAGAGGTGCGCACAGTTTTCGATATAAGCCAGCCCCGCGTCTCCTTTTTTTAAAATCGTTTTCACACGGGTAACTAGTTGCCCCCCTCCCCTCAGGGACTTTGCCCAGAAGGAGAAATGCCGAGGAGGCACTCTAGTAACTCGCGCGTATATTAAGGAAAGTACTTACAGTTGAAATAAACAGTCATACAGTCAATATAGAAAAAATCTCAATTTGCTCGAGCGGGGGCCGCGAGGAATCGGTGGGTAATGATGACGTTTCTATTGTTTGCGCCCGCAAATGGCTAGCATGACGTTAAGACAGAAAATCCCGAAGGGACCGCTTAAGAAAATTTAGTGGCATTTATTGTGCAGTCATACTTGGGTACTCTTTTGCGCTACGTGTTATCAGTGACATTCTGTGGAGCAGTTGTTTTGAAAGTTATGGACCAAAAGACACTCGTCAAGCGCAGATGAAGTTATAAGGTACGTATAACTGTGTATATATAAACACTTGGAGAGTTTGCCAGACACGAGTTCACAAAAAATCTATGATTGGAAACCTTGCCAGACACTCTTTCTCTTTCTTTGACCGGAATAAGACGCGGCCCCAAACAAGCAAGACGAGTCAGCAACGGCTAGCTTATAACTAGCAGAACGATTGACGATTACAGGAATTCGCCGACAGTCAAAATCTGTGCTGAATTATAATTATTCCCTTCTCACAGATGTCCTTCCGCTATAAAGTTTAAAATAAGGCTAGAATGCGTGAGCGTGAATCGATCAAACGTCCTTTTAATTTCTAAGGCTTACTTTCCGGCAAATAAAATGAACTGAATGTAAAAAAGTGAAAGAGAAATCTTATGGTTTAAACTATCCTCGAAACTGAGAATGTTTTGATCAAAGCTAGGTAAATCGAACTGAAACTGTGCATGCTGGAACCTTGCGTTTCCTGTATTCATCTCACCTAGCTATTGTTTGGAATATGTGTGAAAATCTTCATTATCAATCGGTATATTTCAAAGAGCTACACAACGAGCAAGAATACTATTGACCGACAATATAGAGAGCGGAGGTAGCTTTTGGGTCAGCAGTTACTGCTCTCGTGTGTGGCAAAATCGGAGAAAAATTAACTGCATGATTTTAAAAAAAAACTTTTCAAAGCGTTTAGGCCATCATAGGGATTATTATTCCCCCAAATCTTTTCTCGTTAAAAACTAATTTATCTTGGGAAAAATGAAAGTGCGACTCTACCGTATTAGCAAGAAAAACTCAAATCCATTTATCAATATTAACAACTCTAAGTTAAATTGTATGTTTTTTAACGTTTATTTTAATAGCTTTTTATTTAATATTTAACAATTAATGAATGAGGCTTTCGTATCATATGAAGAATTATGAAGATCTCGGAGGGTGTTATCCGGCTTGGCCTACGGCCTCGACGGATAACACCCCTCTCGATCTCCTTAATTCTTCATAAGATACTCAGCCTCATTCATTAATTGTTAAATATTAAATTTTTGGACCCTTTTTGGAACGTTGATGTTATGTTTTAGTCAATAATAAGTGACAAAGATGTTAAATACGCTGCGAGCAAGCTTTCTCTGAGCCCGACCTCAGAAAAATGAAAACAATACCCAAATATGACCACATTTTGTCTTTTATATATACGGCTAACGATTTTTTCATATAAATTTCTGTCCGTTATGTTTAACAGACACCTGAAGGAAAAAATCAGTTGTTTTGAAAAAGTTTCCATCTGTTTTAACCTGTTCAAGGAAGACAAAAACAAACAAAGAAACAAAAAATAAGGCCTGAAATAGGGTCCATATACGCATGCGTGTGGACGATATGCCTGCATTGTCTTGTAGATGTGTCCCTGCAGCATCCAGCCTAAAATGGATGTCTCGGATCTACACTGCTGAGTAAGTGCTCCTTGGAGCAGATGCGCCAAGATTAAGAGAACTGATGACTGGAATAATTGGCTTATTTCCATCACTCGCCATCCTGTAAAAGTTTTAAGAATATTTTATGTACAGAATTTGGTCAGCCCTGTTTAAGGATTCAATTCTTCTATAGTGGCACCTTTTACCTTTTTAAA
The DNA here is from genome assembly GCA_942486035.1 of Porites lobata. NCBI lineage: Eukaryota > Metazoa > Cnidaria > Anthozoa > Scleractinia > Poritidae > Porites > Porites lobata. The sequence continues at coordinate 1,732,695 of CALNXK010000100.1, forward strand.
CAAATTCTTATCTTTTATTTAAGCAAATAAAGTTGTTATAAATCATGATGATACCAATGCATATGACTGAAGCTGTCATTGCCTTGCAAGAAAACCACCAATAAACTGTCTTATGGCTGTTTTCCTTCGCGAATGTACGTATAACTTTCCTAAAATAATCGGCTTCTTGTAAGAATATACTCGTGTTTAAAGCTAACTGACAATACTGATATTAAGTTAGTAAGAAAGTTCCCTTTTAAAGGATTAAAAGAAAATAAACACAAGATAAACACGAGGACCACTTTTACGAGGGAAAATAAGACGAGTCCCAAATAAGAGGCAATTAAATACTGGCACATTAAAAACGTCTGAAATACAACAGGACTTATCAAAGGCGCATCTTATCTGAGAACATCCCATCTTGTTTCAGACGAAATGCTCTTCATAGAGTCTTCATACGGTACAGTTTGCGTCTTATTCAGAATACGTCTTATGTAAGGCTTGTCTTATTTTTCCTACTATGTTAAAACAAATATTTACCGTTATATTGCTCCGTTGATCGTACCAAAAGATTTGTTAATACTGTCGCTTAGTCTGCACAGGGAAACAAAGCATAAGAGCCAAGACCAGGACGTAATATGCCGCTTACATCACTTTACCTGCATTTTAGATTTTTTGTTTATAGCAGGAAGTTAATTGCGTTAAGTTAGCTTGCTAATGGAACGTTTAATTTATGCCTGACCTTAGGTGGTAAAGTAAAGACTTTTGCAGAGTCATCTGAGTCGCTCTTTCTTGAATACTCTGAAGATGATAACAAAATATCTTTTAAGAGAGGCTCACGGCTGTCAGTCAAGTACATTTAATTCGCCAATACTGCAAATTACGCTCGCAAACAGCTACAGTAAACTTGAACGTTAGCGAAGAAATAACTTGTAAATAACAAAAACACAGCTTCTTTTCTTATCCCACAAATATAATTCTCAAACATTATATGAAACGTTATAAACAACAAATATGAACGTTGAAAAGCGTTTGGGCTTTGCCTAATAAGTTTTCAAAACACACAATCAGCAATTCGCTTTTATTTACACTTCTTCAAATTTGTCCGTGTTTTTTTTTTTTTTTTTTTCATTTTCCTTGTAATTTATATCTTCTTTTTAAATTAATCCTTTGAGCATTTATTTTTTTATGTTGCACACAATGTAGTGGCCGTTTCCTACTGTTAAAATTTCATAAATTTCGCACCACAGCTCCTTAAAAAGGAGATCTTTTTCAGGCGTTCAATCTACTGACAGATGTCATGTATGTATGTAACAGCTATAAATGCAACTAACATACTAGGTTTCAATCACTGCGCTTGAAACACGCACATGCATATAGGTAGCATTTTATGCGCAGCTGCTTACACACGGTAAAAAAAAAAAAAACATGTTCGTATACAGTACTGTGTCTTCGCCAGAATTTGTCCTTTGATTATATTCAAGCCAGTAAGTTTTTGCGTTAGAGTTTATCATCGCTTCCTACCCTTTTATCAAGAAGTATTACAGTATTCGTGGATATTATGATATCGTAACTTGTAAACGGCAATTAACTGTCTGAAAAGGAAGTTTGTTGACAGTATGCAAAATCTAGAGAAAAAAAACCTCAAAGAAAACAAACTCCATCTCATATATAGAAAAACAAGGAAATGTGTTGCTGTTGAAGTACACGTTTGTCATATTTTTTAATATCCTATTTCACAGACAGCTGACTATAAGAATAAAAGAACCACTTTTTAAAGTGTGAACGAATTTAAACAAAAAACTTAAGAAAGATTTGTTTTTGCACAGTTTTTCCTCTTCTGTTGTTTTTGGTTTGATTTGTGTTTTATCATTTACTCCAAAACTGACGAATTCGTTTTTATTGTTATCATTAATGAAGCGGAGAAAGCTAAGTCCCACACGAGAAAAACAGTTGAAAGTATAAAATATTTACGCAACAATCACTAGGTGTTTTCGTACAGAGGTTGCAACTAAATTAGCACCGCTAATGATCTGGGAACTTCTCTTTTGTTACTGGAGCTTAATCGAAAAACGCAACGCGCAACCCGTCTTGTTTTCCCTGCTTTATTCAATTTATATGCGCGACTTGGATAAATTAGACGACACTCCATGCTAATGTAATTGCGGGCGACAAGAGGAGCATGCAATCCTAATCTCCAGGCTGTTATTACGCATGCGACGTTTATGTAGACCGTAATTTTTAGGGAGTTATTATAACTCCAAAAATGGAGTAAAAATTTTAGGTACAGGATAACCCCTTTTTTTGGGTTATTTTAACTCCTAATTTAACTCCGAATTTGGGGTCATTTTTACTCCTGAAAAAGAGTTCTTTTTTACTCCCAGTCTTGGAGTTAAAATTACTCCGAAATGGGGTTACTTGTACTCCTTACAGGGGTTGTTTTCACTCTTTTTTTGGAGTTAATTTAACTCTGAAAGTGGAGTAAAAATGTTAGGTACAGGATAACTCCTTTTTGGGGTTATTTTAACTCCTCAAAATCTGTGGTCACTTTTACTCCTGAAAAGAGTTCTTTAAACTCCTTTTGGAGTTAAAATAACTCCACGAAAAATAACTCCACTGTAAGGAGTTAAATTAGCCCCACTAGAGGAGTTATTATAACTCCCTGAAAATTACAGTGTAGCAAGCATTCGTTTAGACTTCCACTAAGAATGAAAGGATGCACAAAACGCAATTTGATCACGCGCGTTTCGCCCTTCTACCCCTCCGGCGTATTCTGATCACGCGTGTTTTGACCATATATCAAGTGAAACTTACGCAAAGCACAGCGTTGGAGCAAAAGCGTTTTGACATTCTATCGTTGTCGCCCGCACTCCCTAAACTTAGGTTATTACTAGTAATAGTCGTTAGAAGGGTTGTGTCACAAGTTTGACTCATTAGGTTATTAGAGACCTTAAGATGGAGGTTTTTTCGGCATTTCCCGCTAACCGCGAACGTCAAGTAGTCACGTGACCAGGGCCTTGCCGTCAGGTTTGCGGTTTGAGGTCCACGTTTATACGGCTAGACCACGCTCCATAGGTAAGTGATTTACCGCAAGGTTTTTTGCACCCTAAAACATCACAATCCCACGTTTGAGAAAAAATGCGACTTTCTGGAACTCTTTTGCTTATGAGCCATCGAATTATATTTCAGAAAACGTAATTTTGGAGACAAATTTTCAGCTAAAATAGAAGTAAGTGGACAAATAAAAACAAACATGGCAGCCGCAAAATACCACCCGCGAATCTTAAGTCCCAAATATGGGCAGACGGGTAACGTGAAACTGTTAACCGCAAACGGCAGTTTGTCGTTTACAGTAAAATGATTAAACCTCATCTTAACGTGTCTATAATTATTATTGCCAATAGCGCGTCTACATTCGCGAAGGAACTTAACGTTAGCGATGAATTTACTCAGTAATCACAAAAAAATCACAGCTTCCTATCAAATAAATATTTCAGGCTCTGAAAGCATTATATCTAACGTTAAAAACAACAAAAATGAACTTTGAAAAACACTGTTAGGCAATTGCAAACAAGTTTTCAAAAACAGCACTTGTACATCGTTTTAATCTTCAAGTTTATCCATTCGTGCCTTCTTTTGTATTTGCTTGTGTTTCCACACAATTTGGTGACAGCTCTCGGTAATGCAATTTTAATTTAATAAATTTTTTGACGCAGCTCCTTTAATTATAAATAACATCTTAAAATCCTGGGAAGTGAGAGCTTTAAAATGTTTGGCGGGATGTATGGTACGTTTCCTGAAATTGGGCGCCTACTCTGTTAAAAAGAAACTACAGCCTTTTAGCCGTAGTGAAAAGCCCGTGATTTTAAGATATCTTCTGATTATTGTAGTTTGAAAAGTAAAACGTGTACAATTTTTAACTCTTGCATAGTTCCTCTGAGGTCACCAATGTCCTTTGTTGTATTCGCGTCTTCTGTGGCTTTACTGGCGTTTTCCTAAGGTGACGAATAGTCCTTCTTTAGGTCGGGTAATAAGCTCCGCGCATGTCAAAAGTTCATCAAAAGTCTGAGTGGACTCCACGTTAAAGGAGCGCAGAACATGAGATAACACAATCTTTTCTTCCATGAGGGCAAACCGCTGACCTGTAAGGAAGAAAAAAAAATACAGTCGCGAATCCCTCGTAACCGACGCTCCGCTCCGCTCTTGTAAGGCGACGACTCTAGGTACTTATGATAGCCTGCGAATACAGACGTCTCTCATCACCCCTTGCCACTAGGGAGGTTTCGCAGTAGAGACGTCTGCGCCTCAGCGACAGAAATTCCGTACTGATGACGTAAAATCTATCTGGAATCTGGAATCTGGTCTGAAGCTCTGATAGGTCGACGAAGTAATAGTTCTATTGTTTTTTTTAGCTATCGTTTAAGAATGACTGACAAAGGGCTAAAGGTCAAATGTGAACACGATGAATCGACTACAAAACAGTCAATATTCGTGGAATATATTCTTCTTTTAAGAGAATTAAACAATTGAGTTTTGCTGGAGCTCGTTCCTAGAAGAACATCATACTTTACCTTAATCGACCTGGAGAAACATAAAATCAATCAGATTTATATTTGGAAACCCGTGAACACAGGATTAATTACAGTATGTAAACATCAATTGACGTCATCAGTATGGAATTTCTGTCGCTGAAGCAAAGACGTCTCACATGCGAACGGCGAGGAGCAAGGAGGGACGGCTGGATTATCCAGTGGAAGACGTTAGCTGTCCACTGGGATTATAATTTTGGCATGACAAAATTAAACCTGTTTGCCTGTTTTAATAACCGCTTGTTTTGTAAATTTTAATGTCCTACCGATGCAGTTTCTCGGTCCTGCTGAAAATGGAAGAAAAGCAAATGGATGTCTCCCTTGGCTGTTTTCTGGAAGGAAGCGATCTGGATCGAATTGCAACGGTGCTGGCCATATTTCCGGATTTCTGTGAAGAGCCATTGGTGAAACCCCAACCGTTGTGCCTTTCGGAGCGAAATATTCACCTACAATTTAACGGAATTTGAATTATCTTTTTTCTTTTCCTAAATTATCCAGGCTATAGCCTGCGCATGAGTGGGCACTTTTTTCTTTCTGATGTTACGGGTAAGGGGAATTCGGGGCCCCAGGCGCTTGGAGTGTGCAGGCGGAAAAAGGAAAGGCGCGCTGTTTACGTAAGATCATTTTAATGATGTTAATTTTGGCATGTTTGTGGGCTGTGACCTGACCTAATGGATCCCCTGGTTGGTGAATCTGATATATGGTAGTCAACTTAAATCATGACGTCATTCCCTCGTCACATGACCTCTCACCATAGCATGAATAACCTTGCTTAGGGTCGATACTTTTAGAACTGCTTGCAGGTGGAAAGGAAGACATAGTAACATTACTTACCCAATTGACAGTCTTCTGTAGTCGTTCTAGCGAAATGTGGAACCGATGGAAATATACGCTGGGCTTCCTGGAAATTAACATAAATAATAAGGTTAAAATGAGTGGATAACAAGTATCGCCGAAGCTCTAAATTTTCGCCTGTATCGTCTCCAAATTCCTTCAGGCGATCGCAAAACACCTCTAGCTGCAACGAGGGACAAGTTACATGATTGGTATATCTTAAGTCTGGATAGGGTATCCTCCAGCGCAGCGAGGCGAACAGAGCATTTCGCAAGAAGCGCGAGATGAGCCGGCTTCGTGCGAAATGCCCACTGCGCCTGTCATGGAGGATATTATCGGACTGTTTTCATATAATTGTCCGGATTATCTTCGATGGCCCGAGTTGTCTCAAGATGTGTTCGGGCGATGGAGGTGATCTGGACTATTTGGGCTACCGCGGCAATTGCCTGACAGATAGGTTGACTGGTTTAATCGTGCCCAGATCAGCTACCTTGATCATTCAAAACAATCGAGGAAAACCAGTCTTTGGATTACGGCAGACTCCCACTTTCTATTAATCTCACAACTCAAAAAAAAAAAAATGAAATATTAATTTCAGTACCTTAATAACACATTCCAGGTAACGCAAGTCCTTTAAATCATCCACTGACAGTGTTTCAGGGCGACGGTCTGTAAAACATCGATTCAGTTAGACAATAATCGCAAACTTTACTTTTGAACAGTATTCACACTTCTTACTCTTGATTTGCCCTCACCAAAAAACAGATCCACCTCTTCCTGTACTTTTTGCTGAATTTCTGGATGGCGCCCAAGAAGGTATAAGGCAAACAAAATACCGGCAGCTGTGGTGTCATGACCCTTAAACGAACAGAAAAGCGATTAAAGGATGTTCCTGGAGACTTCATCTTGCATAACCTCGGAGCCTTGGCTGATGATCAGTTGCTCACTCAAGTAAACATTGTGAAGTAATATTTTAACCCTTTAAGTTCCATAGTAACCAACATCAATTTTCTCCTAACAATACCCATAGATTGTCAAGTGCAACATCTATGAGAATTAATCAAATGATCACAAAGAGAAAAATCTCTGATCTTTTATCAATTTCTCTCAACTAATTCTGTAAGGAAATGTATAGAGATCAGTTTGGAGAATTTGTTTGTGGATATTGGGTCTTAAAGGGTTAATGGATTGAATATGGGTGGAGTCCTGAATGGAGAGGAGAAGTCGTTTCGTCATGTTACCATGGTAGCAAAATTTCTGGATCTCCACGAACTGTTGACAATGCAAATGCCGTCTTTTTCAAGAAAGATTGTTGAAAATCCAGAAATTTTGTTACTATGGTAACATGACGTCACACTACCCTACTATAGGACAGTCGGAAAATGTGAGTCTCATTTGGACACACTGTGCAGAAGTTAGAAAGTTTTTTCAACTTCAACTCTAAGTGAAAGTTATAGTTACGTCTCTGTGACCAATTTCAGTTTTGTTGGGCCTTGTTTTATTTCTGATCTGGTCCCAGTTATTCAAAAGTTCACCGGATAAATTACTATCCAGTGGATTAGTATGAGGGAAACCAATTGCTTCATTAAGTGAATGATGATTTATCCAGGGGATATAGTTATTCACCGTTTGAAAAAGAGGGGCCTGGTTATCACGTCATGGGTGTAGGTAGCCTGTTCATAGACCTTCTATTTTCTCTTTCGAGATCATCGTGCGCGCGTATGGATTTGAAATCGGGGGATTTACTGACCGCTAGCGCAAGGGGTGGGGGGAAGCGCGCTCTGCGCTCGTCGATTTTCAAAAAGAAAAATATAAAAATGTCTATGCACACGCTAGGTTGTAGGTGAGTGAGAAGTATGCTCTAAGTTCTTTTCTATAATGCGACCGAGTATTTCCATTTCGTCACATATTAAAACAGCCGAAACAAAATGCAAAACATCGACGCCAATAATGACAAAAACAAAAGAAAACGAGCCAAAGCGCAATTATCACAAGCATTCAGACCTCGAACATAAACGTATCCACTTCTTCTCTAACTCCTTCCCGTGAAATTTCCCCTTTGTCATACGCTTCCAGTAATAGATCGAGAAATGCCAGACGCTTCTGTCTTTTAAACACATCCTCTTCTTTACTGGTTTCCCCGTCTTCTTCCTCTTTTTGTGAAATATTGTTCTTGGCAGCTCGGTCAGCGATTCGCTCATCAATGACCTAATGGAATATATTTAATGGTTTACTTGTCAGCTGACATGACAGCCTGTTCAGGCATTTGTGTCGGAGTTTCGCGCTAAGAAACCACCTAGAAAGAATAATTATTCATGAAACCTTTTGTTTTGAATTCTACATATAAGCGTCCCCTTATTGTTTATATTAATATAGGATTTAGTAGGTATATCTTCAATGAATGTAGCATGATATCTGACAAGGACAGCGAATTTGGCGACTACAGGACGTTGAAACTCAAGTCTATATAATAAGGGTCTCCCCAAAATTAGTGCCCCCTCTCGAACCAAAAAAAAAATCAAATAGGCGCTTATTCGAGCATCTACGGTACTAAGATATAAGACATGGTTGAGGGAAATAAAGGGGTGGGACGAGTTGACAATGTGTCATCGATAATTCAGGCCTGCATTTGCTAAAAAGTAAAGTAAAAAAGTACCTTGTTTGTGAAATCGTGAAGAATCCTAAGGCATTTATCATGTTCTCTTCCCGAAGGCGTAAAGCTATAAATGACATCATTCCAAAGCCAAGGAGACCTCTGCCTCTTGTGAACCAGCTTGGACATTCTGTTGCATGTAAAAGTAAACTAGTCCTTCGTAAGTGTGTGTATGATCTGTCAGTTATGAATCTCTTAGCTATTTAGGACAAAGTTTCGGTTCGCGGGGCTTGGGTCCTTTACGTTTTTATAGAGTGTTTTCACTCATGTGATCAGCATCTAAGCAAATTTATTAGAACAAAAGAAAGCGTTTGCATAAGAAAAGAGTTCAACTCCCACAGGACTAGTTTGGGAGACCAACATGGCCGCCGTTTCATTGTTTTGGGGCACCAATATGGCCGCCGTGACGTCATGTAAAAACACTCCATAGGCCATGCCAATTAGAGGCCGGCATTCTCGAGGTGGAGCCCGGTCACGCAAAAAAAGTAAAAATCTAAAGAATAACAGCCGGGGATCTACAGCCAGTTGCAAAAGTACTTGAGACACTGTACCGTATTTTGGGTTAATTGGCCCGTCCATGAACTTGTGCTTGTGACCCCCCTCAACCCCTTATCAAAGTCACTAGCAATACAAGAACAGGCTCAAAACTTGAAGGAACAACTCTGAATGGGAGGAGAGAGGTTAGTATTATACCTCACAGACCTGTGGCTAGCAGTGATTTGAAGCATTCCGTAATCCCAATGTTTAATTTTGGGATCCGGCATCTCGTGCATACTTTCAATCCCGAATCTTGCCCTCGTTTTGCTTTAAGTCCCGAATCCCGAACTTCAAATAAGGGAAATCCCACATCCCGAACCTTATCTCTCACAATCCCGTATTCCCGCTGGTTATTTTCGGGATCCCGCATCTCGTGCATACTTTCAATTCTGAATCTTGCTACTATTTTGCTATGAAATCGATATCCCGAATGCGGGCATACAAATAAGGCCAACTCCACATCTCGAAGAGCCTATTTCAGACTCTTTGGGGACCATCTTGCTAGACTCTAAGCTACGTTAGGAAGTAATTAAGTAATTCAGCGAAATGAGTTCTATGGCTATTCCAAACCTCAAGACAGCATTTACGTATGGAGAATCATTATTTTCTTGAGCGTTTGGCGATGAATCCATAGAGGTGACTTAAAATCAAAGAAAACAAACAAAAGGAATAATTTCCATCAGATTATCATGACCTCTATGATCACATGTACACTAAGTTCCTTAACAATAGAAATTAAGGACCCTGACTTTCTTAACCCATTCGCCCGTGTGAATCCACGCTCCTTCTACCGCTTTTGACGTCATCAGTTTTGACGTCCAAGGACGTAAACTTTGTCAGCTAACTTGTGCAGGGTGAAGAGATCTTTCAGAACATACCACTGAGCTCAGTCACGAAGGCCAGAGAAAAAGGCCAAAAAAGAGGGGAGGAGGGAAGTTAAGACTGCCGTGTCATTATTGAACCTTCTCAAAATTTTGCTTTTTGCGCATGCTCTAACTTCGGAAGCGAATTTTTGGATCTCGATCCGGCCGCGAAGTCTACGACCTATAAACGGATTTGTGGTAAGGTTTAGCTCTTTATAGCTAGACAGTGACCAGAAAACGGCTCAAACTAGCTTCAAGACGCGTTTGCGGCAAAATTTTCAAGAGCGAATGGGTCGATATAATCCCTGAATATCGCGTGAGGCTGTAACCTCTGATACAACTTCATCTATTTAAGTAGAAGATAGGAGCTAGGTTTGGATGAGTGGCAGGCGTTCTGTTAATGCAGCTTAGGGAATATAAATATTGATCCCAGTGAAAACCGAGGTTACATTCGATATTTTAGAATTCAATTATACTTACTGCAAATGATATCCAGCGTACAAAGCGAGATGAAGGGCATCAAGTTGAAGACTCGTTTGCCGACATGTTTCTGTTAAAATAGGGCATATTGTAAGTTTTCTCGCATACACCATGCTGAATATTAAACTCAGTTAACCCTTCGGAGGGTTGGAGAAAATATAAATTTTAATTACCTCAAGGCGAGTAACCAAAATCGCTGCTTGTTCTTCGAATACTTGAAGAAAATCATTCAAAATTCTGAAGTGGAAGGTTGGCGTGATCAATTTTCTTCTCGTCCGCCACTTCGAGCCTTCACTGTTTTAGCCAAAAAAAGTCACATGTCAAGAGAAGGTGAGGCAAGGATAAAAATAGTTTAAATAATACAGCAAAGATTGAGGCTCATTTGCCTCCAGGTAAGCGCAAAAACGGGAGCAGGCACCAGCGGGTTTCGGTTTCTCTCTCTCTCTTCTCTCGCAAAGATGTTAGCCATGGGTTAATGAAAGAGTTCCATTCTTTCATTGTTATCTGTTTATTCGCCCAGTAGAGCTTGTCACAGGTTCTATGTAAACAGATTAATCTCTCTGGTTAGTGGAGCAGAACCCACAGCAAAAACTCAATCGCTTTAAGTAGCGAACACTTTTATTCCAATTTGCTCGATCTGGAATGCACAAGGGTATGGAAAACGAGTTCTCAAAAGCTTTTCGATGTTTGGACCCGTTTCTTTCGTGCTCTACAATATAGATTTGCTTTTTCACATAGTGAGTCATGAATTTGTTCATAGGTTCAAGGGTTGAGGATAATAAGAGAAACCGATGAGATCAAGGTAGGAATTATTTTACCTACCTAATTAATAAGCCTTTGTTTGTTATCCAGCCCGGCATTGCGGTGATTGCATGTCATGATGGATGATGGAACAACACATCACACACAGGCAGGAAAACATGAAAATAAAAACAAGACTACTTTAACAACAGAATTTAATTGTCGCAAAGAAAAGGAGCAGGAAAAAACAGCAAGGGAGGGGGTAGGGAGAGGGCGAAAAACCTTCTTTAACCTCCCCTTCTTCAAATCTTCCGCGTTTTTTTCCTCCCTGGTGCTCTTATCTCGCACCACCCTCAGTCCAAACCTGATGTCTGAACTGGCTAAGAGAAGATTGGGGGGTATTAAGGCGAGTGGGGGTGACCTACGAAGTGGTGAATTTTTTTAATGAGTATGCGTTTGTGAAGGTCGTCGAATAGTTAAAAAAGGATTAATTCTTTCCAAGGATGTTGCTATCCATCGGAGTCAATAGGGACATTCATACGAGGAAAAATAAGATGCGTCTTGCATAAGAAGACGCGACTTAGCTAAGACGCGTCTTATCGAAGAACAGGTGTGAAGGGCTGTTCTTAAATAAGACGCGTCTTAGCTAAATTTCAGACGAAATGTGCCGTTCATACGGGATAGTTTGCGTCTTATTTAGGACGCGTCTTATGTAAGACACGTCTTATTTTTTCTCGTATAAGTGGTCCAAATGTTCTGCACAGATGAAATGAGCAGGAGGCAATATAAAAGAAATCAAAGTGAAATTTTTTTTTTATGAAGGTGTTCTCTTTCGATCCCTTGTGTTTTGAAGAGCCAGTTTGATTCTTATGCCATAGACTCCAACACAGAGTGGTTTTTTAGAACATCACTAACCTGTCCCAAGCCACGGAATCATGTATGAATAATCATTAGATTTGGTCAAGTGTTTTGAGCTGTCCAAGAGAATCTGAAAATATAAAGAGAATTTAAGTACTCATGAACTTTGTGTCTGTACGTATTCAGTCACTTCTCTGACCAAAGGGTTTCCCTTGCACTTCTTTCATCAAACTGAGAGAGGGAATGTCAACGATAGATTATAAGTGAAAAATACAATAACAAAACAAAAAAAAAACAACAAGTTAGAAGAAGAACAAGAACTCCTCTTGTGCAACATGCTTTTCAGTTGCCTTCCGTGACACAACATCCTGACAAAACTACTACGTCAAAGCTCAATTTTCTTCACCTTTTTCTTGAGAACATGACAAACAAGGCTATCTTTTTCTGAGTTCGACGCTTCTTTTTAGCTAAACCTTCACTGACTTAATTTCCCAACTTTAATAGTAATCGTGAAAGAAGTTTGTAAGAACCCGTTTTCCACAGACGTTTCCATTCGGTCGTCGCCGTTGTTATGCTGTGAGGTCTCTAAAAAACCTTACTTTCTCTGGAAGTGCGGAACTACACAGTCTCGCCTTTGCAGCCGTTATCAGGGTTTCCACGCAACGCCCCTTCTCAAAAAGAAAGAAGAAGTGTTGCGTGACCAATTTTCACGGTTACGTATCGTGGTTAAGACACACGGCGTATTCTGGGAAGGGCTGAAGTTGATATGCGTTTGGGAAATGGTCACAGGGTCAGCTAAAAATAATTATACAATTCTGTGCTATATATAATACTAGACATTTCTTACCTCCGGCAAATTCAGGTTTAAATGTTAGCACATAAAAGGGTAAAAGGCCCTAGCCAGAAAAGAAAACTCCCTCTTCCAATGTTCATCTGCCCACTGCAGTACTTGTTTAAACATGCCTAGAAATTTTAAAAAAGAATGGTAGCCTTTTGCACTTTGCCGTTACCGGAGTAAGACTGAGAGCTGCTCAGTTTTACTTAACCAAAGATACGTGCAGTGTGTAAAGGCCTTAGTAAAATCTCAAGTTATTTTACTTTTTACATTTTAAGTCGCAGGGGCGGATCTAGGGAGGTGCAGGGTGCCCAGAGATGACCTGCGGTTTTCTAATACAACTGGTATTTTGCCATTAAAAAAAAAAAAAAACTATGTGGTTTATTGAAGTAGAGCAAGAGACGAGTGCCCCCTCCTAAAATCCTGGATCCGCCCCTGAGTCGGAAAGTTGAAACAATTCTAGAAGACCTCAAGTGACTTGAAAACCATCCCTAAACCGACTTTGGGAACTTGCGGTTTCATAAGCTTTGAAAAAAGGCGAATCATGTCAATCAATCTTAATTATGTGTGTCGAAAATAGCCTTGAGTTAAAAAGAAACGGTTGTGTGGTGAAGCTTAATTTTACTGAAGTATTTTAAAATTTACTTTGTCTTGAAATATTTCTTACTTAGTTTATTTCAGGCTCGATACGAATGTTAATTTCAAAAAGGATATGTAGCTTACAAGAACGTTCATTATCAAGACAGAATTAGATCGGGGTTAATTTCTTCGGTTGGAGAGAAGCGACCGGAAATGTCTTACCGTAAGTGGTCGATTACTTGCGTGACCACTGAAAGTTAAAAGGAATTTTTAGGACGATCGAAATGACCTCGAAGGCTGCATAGTCGGATTAAGGAGGATTAGAAGTTCAAGCGAGGCCAGATCCGTCGAATATTCCCTTTCCGAGAAGACGAGAAGTTCCACGCAGCCGTTTTCCGGGGAGCCGTTTTTCACAAGGATGAAAACGAGGCTCCTAAAACACCTGCGTGGGAGTTAAGAAGACAGAAGTTTCCTGAAATTTTGGTCAATAAAAACTGAGCTCAAGACGAGGGGCCTACAATAAGTAAAGCATATTATTTAAATGTTTTACAACAAGTTAAGTAAGTATAACCTGAAAACAGATCGATACTGCGGTATGGGTACCTTCAGGGTTACTGAGAAGCGCTATGCGTTTGCAAAGAAAATATTAGGGCCTTGACGGTAGTTTTTTAGGTCTGCTAAAGCGTGATATTTTCCGATCAGTCTAATAACCAAAAATACAATGCTAGCCAAGAGAGTTGAAGCAACCACTGAGAAGACGATGATCATCGCGTTGCAGTTGTTTTGAAGAACCACGAAAAGTCGACTTTACTAGCGATATTAAACGATTTCGATTTGCTTTGGCTCAGTAGATCTCTCTGTCTTTTTATCAATCCTTGGGCAGTTAAAACGCCCTTTAGGTTTCTGTACAGTGTTCCATGTCGCTTATAGTCTCCGATTTTCCTGTCAGATCGTAAAAATGAGCGCTTGGTGTAAGCAAGCAGCCATCTTGGTTTGAAACCGACAGAAAAACAACATCATTGTCAAAAAATGTCGCAAGGTTGCGACATTGCTAAAGAGGGCAAGAGGGGCAGACTGAACTTCAATTTCGTTATAACTTGTTTAAACACAAAATGTGTACAATTTTTCAAGACAAAACATGACCTGTATAACAGGAGTTATTTTTTGCGTTTTTTCAGAAGAGCAAAGGAAAGCGAGAAGAGAGCGAGGAGCGCCAAATACAAGCTAAGGGGGAAGCGCAGAAAAAAATAAACAACACCAACAATAAAAAGACAGGGAGCAGAATACAATAGTTGTCAGAGAAAAATATAAAAAAATGGATAATACACACTGACTTCCCGGACGTCATGAATAGCTACCGGAAGTTCGATGTCTCCACGGGTTAACGGCGCATTTTGGACAAAACGCCCGTAAAACTTTTCCCTAATTTCAGTGGTCATCATCGGATTACACATACTTATAAACTCTCTTCATATTTTCGCTGAACGAATATTAGTTTTGTGAGTTGTCACAAAACGAAACTAAACGTTTCTCTTTAAACACGTCGTATCTATTAAACGCCCTTTCGATCCCCAAATCGACCTAAAAGTAACGCGCCTACCAGGCTACGGTTCTTGTTCAGGTCTTCCTAGACCTGCCTACAAGCCGAGCTCAAAATTGTTTTCAATGAGCGCGAAGCGAGTTGCAGATTTTTGTGTTTCTGCGGCAAAAGCGAGCGAGACTCGAGAGCTGAATCCACCGGAACCAGAAAATGAGGAGCGCTTATCTGAGATTAGCATCCTTGGTCCCGTATCTCCCGCGCAAAAATCAAATCAGCGCACGGAGGTAAGAACATGCACTTGCGAAACACTTGATCGAAGGACATTCAAGGTGAACCGATATCCCTCTGACCTTGTTTAGTCATGCTACAATATAAAATTTACGATTATGTCATAACTAAGGAAGCTTTTGCATCACTTCTTCGAAGATGATTCTTGTTGCTGCTGCTGTTTCGTCGCTGTTTTTAGCAGCCGCGGTTCTCGCGGCAACATTCGTTCTTTTGAAGCATCAATCCGTCGCTGTCCTACGAAAGCTACCCGGTCCCAAACCGAATTTTCTATTTGGAAACGCGCTGCAGCTTGCTCGGTTGCCCGATGGTAAGTACAAGCCAATACTTCATCTTAAGACAAAATGTAAGCTGGCGCGCCGCATGTATCGAGATGATTGTGATAGACCCCAGAAAATATAGTTGCTTTGTTTCAGTTTGTGATATCCATTGCCCAGATCAAGATCCAGACAATTCTTAAAGTCACACTTTTTTTTACCCTGGAACTGATTTCTTCATTGCTGTAATTGTGTGAAATAAATCTTTATCCGGGATGTTTATGTATTGAGTGTTCATCAACTAGTATTCAGAGACATCAATGTAAAAGCCCCTATTCGCCTTGGCTAACCTCCCTTGGTGTCGCATTTTCCAACTGTACATTGGCTTTAAATTAGGCACCTATCAATGTCAAACTGGAAGAGGGTGGAGGCTCGGCAAAGGTCAAGGATTAGACAAAGGAAGTCGGCCTGTGGTGGGAACTTTGATTATCACCAAGTCCCGCCGGTGGGGACTTTTTGTGTTTTTGACTCTGGAACCAGTGATTTCTTCATTGTTGTAATTGCCTTTAATGTTTCCTTTCAGAGTTCGTGTTACTGAGTTTCTAATGTTAGTCAATGATTCTCCTTTTAACCCTGTAAACCCCAGTATCCACATACAAATTCTCCAAACTAATCCCCATACATTTCCTTAAAGAATTAGTTGAGAGAATTTGATGATAGATCAAGGCATTTTCTCTTGGCTGATCACTTTATTAATTCTCATAACTTATCTCTTGACAGTGTATGGATATTGTCAGGAGAAAATTGATCTTGGTCACTATTGGGACTTAAAGGGTTAAATGGCCTTTCATTGCTCTTGAAACAAGGGGCAAATATGATGCAGTATAAGGGTCATGTGTAGAATTTATCCACAAAATTATATGTGACAATCAGTCAATCAAATTAATTTATTGTTATTTCTTTAACGTGCATCTATTTTTCAGAGTTAATGAAACAAATACTTGGATTCACGCAGCAGTTTCAGAAAGAGGGACTAATATGCATTTGGCTAGGGCCAATGTATCCTATCACACTGCTGTTCAAGCCTGAATATGCTGAGGTGAGTTTAACCCTTCAAAAAACTGCTTTGGTTGTTTTCACTCCATATGGAATGAGGAGGCAATAAATTTCTGGCAAATGGTTGACACCTCGAACTCCTGAACAGATCTGGAGGTCTGGGGTTCAAGCCTCGCCTGTAGTGTTGCTTACTTTGTCAAGAAACTTTACTCCACTTTGTCTCTCTTCATCCAGGTGTAGAAATGGGTACAGGGCTGGAAATTATTTTGCAGCTGGCACCGATCAAATTGTCCTGGCAAACCTTTTTTGTCTCATGCTTGAACTCAACTTGTTTTAGCCTGGACAAATATCTACAAAATATGTACTACATCACAGCTCCATAAAAGCTCCCCCCCCCCCATGCCCCCGGTTCTGAAAATAAAAATTTTCCATTAGTTTCATAAATAACCAGACTTGGAGTATCAGGTCATCCAAGGATTTTATCGTACAAAGCCTACAATGTACTTTAGACTGGACAATTGTCCGTTGACTGGCCGCTATTTCAAGCCCTGTCCCTGCATGCATACTGCACATCACATTTGTTTCATTCTTTGTGTATATTCCTTTTAGATACTTCTGTCTACCTCAAAGCATATGGGGAAGTCTTTTGATTACAGCTTTTTACATCCATGGCTTGGAACTGGTGAGTTTTAAAGATAGCTAACCTTCAATCTTGCACAAAAAGTGTTAAGAATTTGCACTCTCTCACCCACAGAATGCCTGTCCCGTGGATTTGGTGGTCAATGTTGTTCATTGGAGGTCAGAAATGATCCAGGCACACCTTAACATTGTTTTCTTGGGGAAGGGGGGAAGTATTTGTAGTTACGTGTGATTTCAAGAGCTTCATCTGAAAGCAAGACATATGGCAAACTCTATTTTCCTTCATATTTTTGTCCAAGATTGAAGCTCCTTAATAGGTTATTCCAGAAAAAATCCACTCCCCACAGTGGAGGGCTCATTTCAACACAAAACCCTAGTGATTTGTGTTCCACTACCTGGGAAACACATATCCTTAGTGATATGTGTTCCCCTGCGCAGAAAACACATATCCCTAGTGATATGTGTTCCTCTACCAAGGAAACACATATACCTAGTGATATTTGTTTCCCTACTCAGGAAACACATATCCCTAGTGATATGTGTTTCCCTTCCTGGGAAACAGGAAACCCTAGTGGTATGTGTTCCCCTACCTTGGAAACACATATCCCTAGTGTTATGTGTTTCCCTACCCCAGGAACATGTATCCCTAGTGATATGGGTTCCCCTACCCAGGAAACACATATTCCTAAGGATATGTTTTTCTCCTACCCATGTCTTAACAATTTTGTCACTGATTTTGTCGCTAACTTGTGATTTATAGAAAACAAAAGGTTGTTTACCTGGACCAATTAAATTAAACCACTTTTTTAATTTACAAGTGTTGCTATTGTTTTGAATTTTGATAACAATAAAGCGACACTAAGTTTTAATTGTTCCCAGTTAGATAATCAGCAGTATTTACAGTGTAAGTTTGTCGGCTCTGACTGTTTTTCTCTTTTTTTATTTCCCTCTTTTGTCTGACTCTGAATCTCAACTTTTCGCTCCTATGCAATATTAAGGCTTGTTGACCAGGTAGGTTATCTAGCTTCTGAGAAGGCAATAAATTTAATTTAAATTGTAGTGATCTATGAATTACACATCAATGCAGTGTACTGTACAGTCACATACTGCTGTACCAGGTGTATAGCTGAATACCACTTGATCTGGAATACAGTCAATTCTCCTTAAGACAGGCACATTTGAAACGGGCAGTAAGTGTCCATCTAAGAGTGATGTCTGTCTCGTAGAGAGTCATATAAAGGGATTTAAAGAGAAAAATTAAATTAGATGTCTTTATGCCAAGTTGTAAAAAGCATTATAACTACTGCATCATGATATGAGATGACTGTATAGCTCTTTGATAACCATTCCGCGATTCGTAGTTATAAATTATAATGAAAATATCAAAATTAAAACAAAAAAGAAGAGGAAAAAAAGAAAAAGAAAGAAAGAAAGGAGAGAAAGAAATGTTAAACCATAGTTAGTAGAGGGGACTGGTTATGAAAGTCGGCGAGCTTCAAAGAGCGAGACAAAAGAGCCGTCGCTGATGTTGAAAGTACTTGTCACGTGACCGCGACGGTGCACAAACCCAAACAAACTTTCCACGATGGCGGATCGTGGAGACGATCTTTTTTTGTTTGGCGATGATTTTGAGGCGATTTTAGACATCCTTGATGAAGATGAGGTGCTACAGGAACAATTTTCAACTGCTGCCAGTGAAGTAAGTGCAAAATATGTAAACATTTACACGTGTTTGGTCTATTCGAAGGATTTACGGAGCCACACGCGACTGTACTGTCACGCGAGCAAACAACAGTAAACAAAGAATTTCCCGACGTTTTCAGATGATAATTCCCAAGCTATATTCTAGAAAATTTATAAAACTATATTTAGTTTATTTGGCAGAAGTGCCTTAGATGCTAAAAATTGCCTGGGGTTTGCTTTGTTGAGAAGCGTTTACAGAGAATGCGATTGCAACCTGACAACAAACTCGACACGACACAAATGCCTTCAAAAGACGGCAAGAATCTTAACATTTGATCATATATAGTGGAGGCAGACTGTAATATGATAGAACTATTTTTTTTTTCGTAGGTCCAATCAAGCGAGATCGTGTGCAGCGACTGTGGGAAAAAGTATAAAACAAGAGGAGGATATCAAAGGCACCGAGCTGCAAAACACAGTCCAAATCCGAACGAGCATCGTTTGACTTTGACTCCAAGCATTCTAGCTGAGATTGTACGCAATGCTTTAAAGAACATTTATCAAAGAGAAGTGTTTGCAGAAGAACTAAGGGAGGAGTTAAAACAGTATGAGTATGCAGTGCTTGAAGAAGGAACACAAGAATTCTCTGTAATGAAGGCATTATTTGAAGGCTATTCAAAAAATGGGAATGCTGAGAAATTCTATGGCAACTATTATGCTCAAGTACCATTGAAGTCTGCAATGTTTTTCAAAGGACTGTCTCGTAATGCTGCAACACTGCTCGCAACCAAGGTAGCTGATTTTATTCTCTCCTACTGCAAGGGCATTAAGTCTTCTTCCGACAATAACCCACCTTCGGCCCAAACTGTGCTGTCAGAAAAACAACAAGCTGGTCTGCAGTATGTTGGTGGATATGTCTTGCATAACTTGCATAAAAAGTATGCAAGAAATAACAAAACAGAGAACCAACAGGCAATGGCAATCTTGAAAGCTGGTAAACTAGAGCATGGGTGTCAGAGTCAAAAACTGGTGTCAAGTTTAAGCCGTGGTGGCTTGTGGAACATTACCAAGTATGCACAGAACATTTTCCTTAAAACAGAGCATCAATTTAGGCATTTCACTTCGGGAAACTGCCTGAAAAAAGTGGATATTGCTGGCATAACTCGCAAATCAGTAACTGACAGTGATGTATTGTCAAGCTTTCAATGTATGGTTTCTGATGCAGAGCTGATCCCAGAAGGTGAAGTGAGCAAAAATGTGCTGCATGCTGTTGTAAGCTTGTATATAAGGGTGCGCTCATTTTCATGTGCTAAGGACATTATTCAACACTTCAAAGTGAATGCAAAGCAAACAAAGGCTAAAGCTCTCCGAAAGGAAATCATGAGAACTCATGACCAAGAACAATTAAGGCCTGAGTAATGTAAAACATTTTATTATTCAAGGTAAAACTAGTTATATGATACATGAAAATTTTGTAATAATATATTTATCATTCATCAAGAACATTTTCATCTGAAAGTAGTTCACATACAGTATAAAAAACTTAATTTTTCAATTTTAATTTTTATTTATAGCAGGTACCTTAAATAGTATTAGGGTACCATGCATGATAGGTTTAGAGTTCTGGAATCTGAAAAAAAATTCCTGTTATTTTATAAAATACTTGGTTGTTACTGTTCGAATAAAGGTCAGAAAAAACTTTTTTTGTCCTTCATGATAAATTTAATGGGATGATGGTATATGCATTATCATCTATAAGAAACCTTTAACAAAAGTAAATGCATGATGATTTTTCTGAGTAAACTCTGGAAATAACTGGGAAAATAAAATCAAAAACTTTCTTTCCCTCCCCACTAATATTTAATGCAACTTGACATTTTAGTGACAGCCATAAATATGACCGCAGTTTTAATTTAGTTTGGGCTTTTTTCTGCAAGGTAATTTGGCATCAGTAATCTGTTCCCATGCTCTTTCTTTCTCCTTTCTACCTCTTGTGTTTCCACTTTGACATGAAATTGACCTTTGAATTCTTATGGCGTTACTATTGTAACCAAATGTATGAATATCTGGATTGTCACTTCGCCTTCACAGTTGACGCTGCTTTCCAAAGTATTCCTCCAGTGGGTCTTGACAGAAACGCTCTGTCAGCACATACTCCATTCCTTCTTGAAGTAAGAACTTGGTAGCTTCAATGGCTGAGAAAACTGTTAGTTTGAAGCCCTCATATGTCTGCCAGGAAAGAAACATGCGGGCTCGTGCATTTTGGGTGGAATTTCCTGCTCTGTTCTCAGTGCTTTCTTTCCACAGTCTGAGGTAGTCCAAGAAGTCCATCAAAAATTGAAATCTGTGTGAAAGGAAAAATGAAAGAACAGTGGAAATATTTTCATAGGAAAACAGGGAAACCAACTCACAAACTGTGAAGCACAAGGGGATAAAAGTACACAAACCAAAAAACCACACCCTGTTAAATTTCATGTTGCTAGTAAATAGTACTAGTTGGTGCTATTAGTGGTATCCAGTCACTGTTATTAGTAAATTGTACTCAAGTACAGAATTCTATGTTTCAAATCCCTTGAATGGTTTATCTTGCATTTGCAACTCTTTAACTCAAGAAAAGAAATCAGTCGAAACCATAAACAATATTTGCCTTGTTGGTGATCACTAGATAATAAAAATGATTGTCATGCTTTTGTGGTTCACTAAAAAACATTTTAAACAAATGATGCATTTTAAAACCGTTTGTCTGTGCTAAACAATTATTTCTAATTCTTAAAATTTATAAGACATACCTTCTATCATTAACTGATGTGTAGGGAGCAAGGTATGGCTTGCGCTTTCTCACATGCTCTGTCCTGCTTCGAACATTCAGGCAATCGAAGAAGCTGTCTACCATTTCACAGAGTTTCCCTGTAGCTGCTGTCTCAGGGGGCCAAATGCCTTAAGCACGGCTGCTACGGATGCACTCAGCACTTGTGCAGCAAGATTCACCCGCATTACTGAATAGGCATTCAGGTTCACATGCTCATACGTCAATTTTGGAAGTAATTTGAGTCCACTATCCATGTCTTGGTAGAAGATCTCTGTGATATGTTGCCACAGAATATACTGTCCATCATTCCACATGTACCTTGTACATGATCCAGACCCCGAGCTCTTTAGGCAGTTCCTTGTGGTCTTGACAAGGTGTGGTGCATCAGAAAAAAAAAAGTATATGTAGCGATGCGGTGCATACAAGTTAGCTGTGCGGAAGCAAACGTCACTTACAGCATCCCCATCCAGTGGCTTGTGGAGACGATAAAATCTCCTGTTTGGGGAAGCCCCATCAGAAGTGGCGCGATGACCCACAAGTTGCAAGTAGTCTCTAAAATACACACCGCCTCCCAGAATAGAGGCATCAGCTGAGCTGCAGTGATGCCTGTAGTAGCAAAGTGAGCTAACCCAAACTTGAGTTCAGTGCACACTCCACGTACTAGAAATGCGAGAGCATGTGTTGCAATCATGTCTACTTTCTCTATCACCGCAAAGTTCAAATCAGGGTCACCCAGATCTGTGAAACCAATCAGCTCTCCAGTTGTCTTGTCTAGTACAAGGTTTGCCATCACTTTCATTTCATCAAACAAAAGAATGACATAACGCTGCACATCAAAGTAACTGTTTGTCTCTTCCTTAAGAACATCTATTACTCCTCTCTGAAAACCCCTTTCTGGTTTTATGGCATTGCGGTAGTCTTTTAGTCGTCTTTGACTTGGAAGCACCAACACTCCGCTATTTCTGAGTTCCTCATAACATGAAGGAGATTTAGCTGCCAAAGAGAGACAAAAACGAATAATCATGGGATGAAAACGTACTCCCGTGCTGCTTTTTGAGAACAGCTTTTTTTTGCTCCTGCCAAAATAGACTCATAAATGGAGTGATGTTTTGGGCTGAACCAAGAATTCTACTGAAGTCATCACTAAGTTCATGATCTATTTCAATATTGGACTTTTTTAATTCTGCCTGCATGTCATTCAACTGCCGTTCAAGCTCAGCACACCTCAGTCTTTGTCCCTGTAAAGTTAACTTTATGCGCTCTGGGTCTGTCTTGGAAACAGGTGCTTTAACATGTGCAGGTTTTGCTGATCGACTTTCTTTTCCTTTCCTTGCATTTTCGACAGAGCTTACAAATTCATCACATTCATTGCAGATATCAACTTGCTGGTTCAACAGCAGACACCCTTTGGCTCTCCAAAATCCCTTATGTGGGAACTGCTGCTCCTCTTCTTCTTCCCCAAGTGAATCATGAATTACTGGTATGACATGATGAAACATTTTGCCACTAAGTTCCAAAGTTGAAACTCCATCACACAATCTGTACCCCTCCAGTTCCTTAATTAAGCTGGACACAGTAACATTTTGCACTGTTCGACGATACTCGAGGTATATAGGGTGATCTTCTGGTAAATATGAACCAAAAACCTTCACAGTAAAGCCAAGACTGTCATCCACAACAATTTCCAACTGTGGAAGCACGTATGGATCCAACCTTTTCTTCAGCAATATTCTGTCCTCCTTGATCTTCACTTTCCAATTTTTAAGACTTTTTAGGCTTTTCACTCTCTGACAAAGTTCGTTAAATCCCTTATAATAACGGTTTGGAAGAGGCTCCTTGTTATCTTTTACAATCGATCGTTCCGGACGTGGTGCAGGCTTGCGGCTTTCATGACTTTTCTTTGGCAAGTTTAGCGTCGGTAAAGCACCAAATCTGGGCTTCTTTTTGGTCATTTTCTCTGAGTGAACTATGAGAGAAAGGTTAAAATTGTCACATTTCGAAATAGTTAAACAAAAACTATGTCCGCTTTCAGAAAGAACTTCAGACAGCAGATCAAAGCACCGGTCAAGAGCTGTCAAGAAATATGCGAAAAACACAAATAAAACTCACACAATCAAAGGAATAAGTATACTTACATATTTCGATATCTTCAGGCGCAAAATGCCTCTCACAAGTATAAATTCTGTCGTTCTTTAACTGTTCCCTGAAATTCTGATCCATTTCTCTGGTCTTTTTTATCTCGCCAAGCCATTCGTCTCGCCATTTTCCATGTGCTTCGTCCTTTGCTAGAGGTAGCTTCCAAATACCCATTCCCTTAGTCCTTCTACACGAACCACAGCCAAAGACGGAACAGTTGACCCCCGGCATAACATAAATATATATTTCTTGCACAATAATAAGTATATAGTGCTTAAACACCCGGAGAAAACTAACGAATAGCGCACTAATAACAACGAGAGTACTCGATCGATGATTTTGTGTGCACTTTCGCGATCACGTGACAATGCAAAAATCATAACAAAGACATCGCTCTTTGAAGCTCGCCGACTTTCATAACCAGTCCCCTCTACTAACTATGGTTAAACCATTAAAAAGTTTCTAAAGCCCCGTGCAAACGGATGCAACATTGTTGGCCAACAACTCCCAACATTGTTGGATGTTACATGTTGTGTCCGTTTGCACACCCTGTTGCATGTTGTTGGATGTTGTTGCGTTTTGTTGCGCAAAGTTTGAAACCCGTCAAACTTTTCAGTCAACAACTCCCAACATTTCTTTTGTTCCGTGATCGCCAAAGCGTAGCGCAACAATGTTGGATCCGTTTGCACAGCTCTTCCAACATTGTTGGGGCCACGCACGCTCATTACGCGTGGATTTCAAAGACTTATGGGTTGTATTCTTCCCACGATGCACTGCAGGTCCCAAACTCGTTGGGAATTGTTGCATCCGTTTGCACACCACTGCCAACACGCACGCAGCAACTCTCAACATTGTTGGCGCAACAATGTTGGGAGTTGTTGCGCCCATTTGCACGCAGCCTAAGAAGTCCATACCATGGCGTTTAATAATACATTTTTTTAGAAATTGTCGAAACTACAAAGCACAGTTATGTATACAAATAAAATGTTTTGATATTTATAGTTATTATTTTTCGTTTTTTTTTTCTTTAGTGATGGTTCCAAGTGGAAGACTAGAAGGAGGTTGATTACCCCAACCTTTCACTTCAGGATTTTAAATGATTTTATTCAGGTGTTCGAAGAACAAGCAGCAATTTTGGTGAAACATCTTGAGGTAATTAATGGATATCAGGCGGGTTACAAAGTACTTTTTTATTAAAGTGAAAGCGATACTCGTTGGCTGCCTTAGGGGTAGAAATTACGAATTTTGCCCTCACTTAAGGTACTCTTGGGGGCTAAAGTGACCCTTAAGAAATTGTGCACTTTTTCACTAGTTTAAAGATTACAACAAAATAAAGCTGTCTGCCAAGTTTCACTGTCAAGCAATGCAATTTCAGCGACATATAATTCGCTGAAGTTTCGTTTCCAAGATTGTTTTCGTGGAAAAAAAACAATGATAATGTAGGTTAAAAATTACAACATGGTACCCCGCACACGTTACATTTGACAGTTTGCTGAATATCTGGTAACATATCTGTGAGACGATTGTGGTCACAAATTACACAGTAAAGTGCAGAATCCATCTGCATTCACCCTTTTATGTGATTGGTTTCGCGGAAAAAAAAACGCTTCCCGTATAAAAAAGAAAGGTCCAAATTTCGGAATGGAAGGAAGCCAATGTTGTTACTCATAACGATATGGCTTGTGGCAAGAGAGCTAGCCTGTTCTGGGCAGTTGGTGAAGTGCGGGGTAAAGTCACAAACCGGGGAAAAAAATAAGGGGGAAGGAGAGGGAGACAGAGATCCTATGCTCTCACTCCTTACCCCACCCCTCTCACTGTTTTTCCTGCTCGCATCTTTTTGCGCCATCCCCGCAATCTGAACTCTTGGAACAGGCCATAAGAGAGCATGTGTGAGAAAAACCGTTGAGTGTTGAGTTACATGTTTGGTGATCAGAATTGCGCATAAGAAAATATCTTCGCAAAATAATCAAAGGCTTTCAGACTGTGTTGGGTTATGGTCTCGTTTAGGGGTAGCCACGCCCAGATTAGTATCCTTTTAGGGAACAATTTAGTTTTCTGGGAAACTGCCCACCTACCCCTCCCCTAAGCTAACATTAACACTTACTTCTCACTTAGGGCAAAATGATGGCTTAGGGGAGGGGTAGGTGGGCAGTTTCCCCTGAAACCTAAATTGATCCTCTTTTAGTTCAGGGGTTTAGACAGCGCTAGCCTGGGAAAATAGCCGACAGCTCGCGACGCCACCACGGGTTTCCCCGCGAAATGACGTCTGAGAAACGAGCGTAGAAATTCCATTCTGATGACACATCACTACGTATTATACCCAGATCTGGGTCAGTAGTGCTTCTGATTGGTCATGCTGCGTGGGAAATTTGCTTCAGCCAATCAGAATCACTACTCAGATCTGGGTAGTGACGCGTTATCATCATAGAATTTCTAAGCTCGTTTCTCTTGTCATTTCCGCGCGGAGAAACCATTGATGGCGTTGCGAAATGGCGGCTGTTTTTGCGCGAATGGCACGCATTTTAGTGGATATCAGAGTTTGTGTCTGTTGACCTGAGTTGGGTCACAAGTGCCCTAAAAAAGATAGTTTTGAACGTTTTTTAAAAGCGACAGCTTACCATAAGTCATGGAGGACTTGAAAAGGTCACAGAAAAATTCACTGAAAGTCATGGAATTCGAAGAGCTCTTAAGAGTACTAATCCTGTGTACGTCCCTCAATCTATCCATATGTCTGTGAGGTGGCCGGTGCTTATTTCCCTCTGGTAAACAGTCGTTGCCATTTTAACGGTCCATGCCACAGTTGATTAAAGCAAATGATACGTTTTTGAGTAGTCTTAAAAAGAGCGACGTAGGAGCCTAAACTAAATTTACGTTAAAAGTTAGAAAGGGGTAGGGTCATCTGTTATTGATGTATCAGTTAAGAAAGACAGTTTGGTAGTTAATGTACTTAAAGTTTTCGGAATTTTTACGAGCGGGTCGCCTTGTGTGGAAGTGTAGTGGTAAGGGAGAGAGTTTAGGATACGAAAGGTCCGGGTTCGACTCTGGATGGGTTCATCTTTCTTTGTAATTGACTATTTTCCAATTCCCCATAATACACTCTGTTTGCCCCCCAAATTTTGCATAACTTATTGTCTTAAAATGCTCATGGGAAAATGCAATACTCCCAGGAGCATTTAAAAACAATGGTTTATGCAAAATTGGGGAGGGGGGGGCAAACAGAGTGTATTATGGGGAATTGGAAAATAGAGAATAGAAACACTCTCCATAACAGGTCAAGTGTTTTAAAAATGGCAGCGATCGTTTACGAAAGGGAGATTTGCTTCACCGGTCCTGTCCCAGACCGTTGCAGTCCCTTACAGATCAGTGTCTTAATTATCCATTATTGTCTTAATCATTTTTGATCTCACATTTCTGACCACACCTTCCCAAATTTGTCGTGCCTAACTTCATACATCCCACATTTATTCGCATTACAGAAGGAGGCCAACAAGGGTGTCTTCAACATAATGCCGTATATCACACTATGTGCCCTGGACGTTATTTGCAGTAAGTACATGTATTCAGTAAAATGCAAGACGACAACATCGTCTAACGTGAGCGCTTCATATAAGCACTCGGGTCTGGAGGGAGGGGTGAGCGAGAAAAGAGATAGCTCTTTCTTCTCCCCATCCCCACCCCTCTAGCCAAGAGATGGCACGCTCGCAGGCCAAATCTTTAGAAATCGTGTTTGTTTTTCGCTTTCAATATTGTGTGTTTATACAATGTTCAACTGAATGACTAGTGAGTCAGATTTTTGCCTTTTGTGTTTGATTGCTGTTATTGTAACCGCTACTTACTGTGTACTATCTTTCCTTTATGTTTACCTAATATAATGTTTTCTTCTAGTCACTTCAATGGATGCGTCGCCAAACGCCCAAGAAGATGTCGACTCCCCATACGTGAGCGCAGTTTTAAGGTAACAATTCTAAAGACATGCAGCCTATTGAAAAAGACCTGTCTAAGTTATAGCTTACGGCGTTCAATCTGTGTTGATTAGAATTTTGATAGCCACAGTTAATAATAGCTAAGATAACCAAGGACGCATTTTCCCCTCGCTTCACTCAAAGTAACCGCGCACAGTCCACCACACTTTACTTTAAGTAAAAGTACAGTCCACCTTGTTTTACTCTAAGTACACGCACAGTCCACTACGCTTCATTCTAAGTAAATTGCACAGTCAACCACGCTTCACTCTAATTAAACGCACAGTCCACCTTGTTTCACTCTGAGTAAAACGCACCGTCCACCACCCTTCACTCTAGGTAAACGAACAGTCCACCATGCTTCACTCTAAGTAAAGTTACACTTCACTCTAAGTAAAACACAGTCCACCCCTTCTTATATAGACTGTTTACAGTCTCAGTTCTATTTTAGGTAAGACTGTCGCGATCGAGTACTATAACGGGCGGCTATCTTGGTTTCCCCGCCCCTCGGTATGAGTCAAAATGCCCCCAACCCACCCCCAACCCCAACCCCAACCCCTCCCTTCCCCTTGTGGTGCGTTGTTGTAATTACTCGATGGCTACAATCTTACAAAAAACAAAACCAACAAAATCGTGGGGAGAGGGGAGGGGGCAGCTGTGCACGTGTAATCTGTCTATTTCTACTTTAAAAGAACGTTCTCTTGATAAATTTCTAAGTCGAAACATATGGTGCACATTTTGTCGATATAAAGTTCCATAACACCTAGGGTTCATCTCTATTTGTCCAATATAAGGTACTTTCCTTAATAAAAGGAAAACTCATATCAAGTGTTTCCTCCTTTCTTGTTCACGAGGTTGGTTTATTTATGCTGTTAAACAAAGTTTTTTTACAAAAACTTCGCACCGGCTTTTTTGTTCTTGAACGATCTTTTTTTTGTTTCTTTTCTAGAGTGAGCGAGTTGATTCAGATGCGACAGAGATCGCCGTGGTTATGGAACGATACACTGTACGGTTTATTGCCTTCTGGAAGAGAACATAAAAGATGTTTAAAAATTCTCCACGACTTTACGAATAAGGTAATAACGATTAATAATAATAATGATAATAATAGAAATGATGATGATGGTGATGATGATGATGATGACGATATTTATGATCTAATGTGTGTACGAGACTTAGCTTCAAGTGTTTTTGCATATTCTCAAAAAAGCTTCATAGTTCTTTTCTGTTCATCCGAAAAGTTGGCACGGATATTTCCGTTGAAGGATCGATCGATCCCGATCGAAAATGATAAACTTCTAACATTTGATATCTTTTTTCCGTCACTTTGACATTCTCGCTGAAACCCGTAGTAAAACGTCGACGGCTATCACGTTTTCCCGCCAAAATACGTTGGTCGCGCGCCCGCATTACTTGGTAATTGAGAAAATTTCTTTCTCGTAGTCGTCCTCGTCTTAGAATCTTAAGGTCTCTAGTGAGAGATCTTTTGTGGGACATCTTTGAAACTCACCAGGGCTTGAAAATAAGACCAAGCAAACAACAGTGTATGGCCGAGCATACTTTGATGGCAGAAACGTTAAGTAATAATTTATTGTAATTTTGAAGACAATGGTTGTCTTTACACTAGGCTGTTAAGTAAGACTTAAGGGCCGCTAAGTTTTACTTAACCAAAAATTCGTGTGTGAAGGCTTAAGTAAAATCTCAAGTAACTTTGCTTTGCATCTCATTAAAGTCGGAAAGTTGAAACGATTCAAGAAAGTTTCAAGCGACTTGAGGACCATCCTGATGTCTGACTTAATAGCTGACTTGCGGTTTTGCGGTTTTGCGGTTTCTTGAGCTTTGAGAAAGGCAAGACATGTCAATCAGTCTTAATTTTTTTGCGTGGGAAAATAACCTGAAGTAAAAAAGAATCGGTTGTGTGTGAAGCTTTATTTTACTTGAAGTAATTAAAATTTACTTGTCTTGAAATATTTCTTAGCTTATTTAGGCTCTAGTGTAAAGACTATCAATACTGATGAAATTCGTCACGCAACGCTCTTCCTCTGGGGACGGCGTTGCCTGACATGACAAAGAACTGCTGTGTTGGAGACTTACGCTTGATAGCAAACTGCAAGAGTGTGTGACATCAAAATTTCTCGCCACATCATCTGAACGTCTACAACGTAACTGAACTACCGATATAAAATCCCTTCTTGAGACAAAGAAGTAGCAATCTTGTTTCAATCCGTAGGTTATTGACCAAAGGATTGCTGAAAGAGCGTCTATCAAAAGTAAAACACAGGAGGAGAAGGAGAAGGAGGAGGTTGATGAGGTTGATGGTTTGTATAAAAGAAAGAAGCGTCTAGCGTTCCTTGATTTGTTGCTGGAATCTTACGACACTGGAGACATTTCACGGGAAGGTGTCAGGGAAGAAGTGGATACTTTTATGTTTGAGGTGAGAGTTTCTGTTTCTGCTTCTTGAAAGCAGTTTGATTCAATGGTTTTTGTCTGATATTTAGTCTGAAAGGGTTACCGTTCTAAGTATGATTTCACTTTAATGAGTGTTTTGTTCAAGATGAGCCTGGGAGCGGGTGCCTTAAAGGTGGAAGGGCCTTGGGCTCGTAAGTCCCGGTAACTACAGTCAACTCTCTCGTAAGCGACCACCCATGGTGCACGACAGAGTGGTCGCTTACGGGAGGTGGTCGTGTACGGGAAAAATCAAGAAAAAGAAGTGATTAACGTAATTACGTAAAGTTATTATCTTACAAGGAAATATGAGGCAAATAGAGAACTTCTAATAATGTTTAACTCGAATGGCGCTTGGAACTGATGAAACTTTGTACATAACATTATGCATGAATGTGACAATCCAATTTTTTACCTAGAGATCGTATTACAGACATCTTTTTTGTAAGTCAACTGCTATAATCTGTCAGCTAACTTGGTCAGCACTGTTCAAAAATTAACTTTTGTGACATTCGAGCAACGGTTTTCTTACAATCATACGTGATCATGCCGGGTGGTCGCTTACCGGAAACAGAAAACAAAAGAATATATCAAATTTCTGGTCCAAAAAGTGGTCGCGGTCGCTTTGGAAAATTAGGTAGTGGTCGCTTAAGAGAGAGTTTTGGAAACAGTGTTGGACTGAGAAACAAAAGGATTATTTGTAAAGTGGTCGCTTCCGAGAGGTCGCTGTGAGAGGGTTGACTGTATTCGGTTTCGAAATCAAAATCTTAAGTATAAAAGCGTGGGTCCTAGCTAAAAAATACCAGTCGATTTTGTTTTTTTAACTGATAATTTTAATATGTATCCGCAAAAAAGGGGACTTTCTAGAGACGGGCACTTGGATCGTAAACGTTTCTTTTGAGACATCACACTTCTTACTCTAAATTTATTGCGTTTTCCTCAGGGTCATGATACAACAGCGGCTGCTATCACGTGGGCTTTGTATCTTCTTGGACGCCATCCAGTGATACAACAGAAAGTTCATGAGGAAGTAGACAGCTTTTTAGGTGAGTTCGTTCTGTCTGTTTTCTGTTTTTGTTTTCGTTTTTTTTTTTCAGTTAGTACTACTCGTACATTCCTTGGTACAAGCAGATATACTGCTCGTTTCTGTAGGTGGCGCTTTGAGCCCTGTGTTCTTCCAGCGTGTTTAAATTGTCGCGTGTTTTTTTGTAATCGTCTTCGAAAAGCAAGCAAACACAAGTAAGAAGATATTCATGCTGTCACTAGTTCCAAACAGTAGCGAATTATTTAATGCAGATCATGAACACCAGTGGAAAACGTTAACTCCCATTCTGGTGAACTTTCGGTGGTCGGCAGTCTTTGTGAAACGGTATAGGCAAATAGCGGACAAAAGCTGTTAGCCTTTGAAAAAGAGAAAATACCGTAAGAATTCACGACTGTAAAAGTGCATCATCATCATCGTTATTATTATTATTATTATTATTATTATTATTATTATTATTATTATTATTATTTCAGAACAACGCCCAGAAACGTTAACAGTTGATGATTTAAAGGATCTGCGTTACCTGGAATGTGTTATTAAGGTGAGAGTCCATTTGGTTCCTCATACTGAAATACCTACTACTCTAAAATATAATTTACAGTAGAAATTTGTAATAT
This sequence comes from Porites lobata, assembly GCA_942486035.1. Taxonomy (NCBI): domain Eukaryota; kingdom Metazoa; phylum Cnidaria; class Anthozoa; order Scleractinia; family Poritidae; genus Porites; species Porites lobata. The sequence goes on from CALNXK010000100.1 coordinate 1,764,117, forward strand.
TTGTAAAAATAGCCACCACTGGCGGTAGCTAACTACTTTGTGATTTTGTTTCCTTTCGTTTTATTGTTGAAAGTCCCGAAACAATTGTAGAAAAAAATGGGAACTTAAACCTCTACTATTATTCATTCAAAATATTGCGTCGTTCCTGATTGGCTAAAAGCACACACATAATTCACCATAGCCAGCCACTGATGACCAAATTTGGAAGAAGTTTGCGTTTAATGAACCGATGACGTCAAAAGTGCAGCGTTCTTGCAGTTTAATGCACTGTTAACCGAGAAGAAGTGAGGACGAGGTTGAGTTGTTTTGGTTGTGAAAACAAAAATGGCGAACATTTCGCTCGTTTCAAGAGTAAGAACTAGGCGAAAGAATAGGTAAAAACATGGCAAGAACAGTAAGAAGACAACTCGAAGGGCGACATCTGCTGTTTGGATAATATTTGTGGGGCTGAACAACACTAAACGTGCACTATCGAACCCTTCTCGATCTCCATAATTCTTCATAAGATACTCAGCCTCATTGTTAATTAAACGGCCACGGCCACCTATTGGCCGTCTCAACGAGAGTTCTCCCGCCGTTGTCAACTCTTTGGAGCGGTCATCAAGCGTTTGATACACGTAGTTTGGCTTTCTTTCAAGTATATGGTGAAGGAAAATACAGTCCAGGATAGTGACGACCGAGTGCGGACCAGTATTACTGCTCCCGTTGCGTAATTAGGGAGCTTAAGCAACAAGGACGGCATTGGCTACGAAAACGTCACTTAAAAAGTGAATTTGCGTTGTCTCAAACTTTATCACGCTTATTCCATCTCGTTTAATTCGTCAAATGTTGGCAAATTATTTGGAGTTGAATTCCAAAGGACTTTATCCGCAATGTCCAGGAAAAGAAAAAGAAAGTTGTTGTCTTGAATTCACTTCCTCAGGGTTTGCAAATTTTATTGATGAGTGGAGTCACTGTGACTTCTGCTTCACAAATTTTGGAGTCATTTTGGAATATTTGGAGTCAAGTATCACAACGAAAAATACACTATCGTGATGGATACACGAAGTAGCTGTGGCGGTTTGCTGATCTAGAAAGCTCAAATCCATGATGGCAGTCATCGGGTAAACTTTGATCGTAATTTACCCCATTCCTGTTTTGTCTTGCAGTATAATTCTTTAATTTTGATGATTTAATTAAGGTTTACAACGTTTACAATTAACGTAAATTGTATTTGTTGCGAAAAAGGTCAGAGCAAAAATTTCTGGAGTCGAAGTGGCTCACTGTTTGTTACCGAAAATTTCTGGAGTTGAAGTGACTCCCTCCGTAACCTCTGTGGAGTCATCTGAACAATTTTGGCGTAAAATACGCCAAATTTGGCGTATTTGCGAACCCTACTTCCTCCACAAAACGTGAAATTAGGCACTTTCACGTCGTAGTCGTGCAGTGACGGCTAAGAAATGTACAAAAAAGCGTGATGCACGTGCAAAGTTATTGTTTGGCCAATCTAAACCTATTGCTTTTTTGCCGTTCTCGGTGCCGTCGCCGTCGTCGTTGCTTAAGCTCTTTGATTCAAAATAAAGGATTGTGCCTGCTAAACATTTTGCCAATTTCTGACGAACCTCTATTGAGCGGCCAACCTCCATTAAGCGGCGACTTGTGGTACCCCTTTTAGCTGCTCTAATACTTCATCAGAAGTAAATCTTTAGGAGGATCGATAATTCTGTCGTTTGAACTGAATTTGAGGACGTAATGTGAAAACTGCCAATTATGGCGGTAGTAAAACTTGCCCGCCGTCTTCTGCCGCAATAGCACAGGCAAATACTGCCACGGGCTTTTAGCTCGCTCGTATGAGACTCCATCTAGCACTCGTAGCAAAAGTGCGGGATCATTATTGGTCTGACTGTTTTTATTCCTTCTTTCACAGGAAGCCCTACGATTGTTCCCGTCAGTCCCATTCTTTGCACGAACGACTACTGAAGACTTCCATATAGGTATAGTATTTTTCTCGGTGTTTCCTATTCGTTAATCACTTACGCAGTCGTTCTTTGAGTCGAGGGAAAGTGCGAAGTCTTTGATCTAAAAATAGCTTATAGCTGTCATAGGCAGCGTTCATACCGGCTTGGTGGCCGGGCACGGTGCCCAAGTACGGTACTTGCTGTGCGCTAATGTGAACACACCCTTCTTTCAAATTCCCACGCTAAAATTCGGGCACGGTGCCGGTGCCTACTCGGGCACAAATTGGGCACCGGGTCCCTGTAAACACACCGTCTTTAGTTCTGGGACAGTCCATTGCTTTGTACCCGTTGCTAAGCTCGTGTTTCAAAATGGCGTCTGGGAGGGCGATATAAGGTAACTATGTACACACTCACATGTCGGGTACTCAAGGTGTGAACGCAACATCATTTAGTGCTGCTACCAACGTACTGGTTCCCGAGCATCAGGTGTGGACAGCCCCTTATTTTCGCATGAAAGGCTTCGCATTGCAGTCACAACTGCCATTTGGAAACTGAAAAACTGGAAACTTGTGAACGGCCTATACTATTTTAATTCCGGGACACAATTAATTCTGGCGGCCAATTAAGGATTTGTTTTTGTTTTGTTTTTGTTGTTGTCTTGGAATTGCTGCTCTGAGAGAGCTTGAGAAGTAAATTTTGCTTGTAAGCGCGCAGTTTGACGTAACTTAAAATTGCTTTTCAGATGGGTACACAGCTCCCAAAGGAACTTCTGTTGGAGTTGCGACTCTTGCTCTTCACAGAAACTCGGATGTGTGGCCAGCACCGCTGGAGTTCAATCCAGATCGGTTCCTTCCAGAAAACAGCCAAGGAAGACATCCATTCGCGTATATTCCCTTTTCAGCAGGGCCAAGAAACTGCATTGGTGAGTTTGCGTTCATACTTTAAATCATATGGGCGTTGCATCAGAATTTCTGAGTTTGTCTTCGCGTCGTTGAAATGACGTCAAAATTTTCAAGGCTCAAGTTTTATGGCGAGTGGTCTTACGACAAAGTTATGAACATTCAACCGTCGTACAAGGTGTTTAATTACCTAATGAAGAAGTTAGTTCATTTAGCTTTTTTAAGCTTGTTGAAACGGTTAAACCTTTTTTTGGACTCAGTTGACCATGTAATAATGGCGGTTTCGTCTCCAGCAGACGAAGGTAACAAGTGAATAAAAAAACTACTAGTAAACAAACAAACAAATAAAAAAGTGTCTTTAATAGGTACTTCGTGCTAAATACATCGGCACTCTTGTTGTTGTTGTTTCGATTTCTTTTGTTGTTGTTTGTCTGCCATTTCTATGATCTCTTTCTCCGTGGGAGAGCAACTGTCAAAGAATCATTTTAATAAAAAGTGCCGCTTTGTTACATCGTTAGTAGTGACTTATTTAATTTCTCCTAATCTTTGCTCTCTTTTTCTTTTTAGGTCAGCGGTTTGCCTTCTTGGAAGAGAAAATAGTCTTGTATCACGTGATGCGGAATTTCTCCATTGAGTCTGCGCAGACCTTTGATGACCTACGGACCTGTGGAGAACTGATCACCCGACCAAAGGAAGGCATATTTGTAACGTTAGCTAAACGTTTTTAGAGTAAAATAAATCGTTGAACAGCAATGCTATGCAAAATCAAATATATAGACTGCTTAGTGACACTGACGAATGGCCAGGTAGGGTGACATATTAGTATTTTCCTGTTTTATTGAAGTACGGTAAGTACTGCGCAACTAGATTCTCGAAACAAGACATTTCTACATTTTACTTCATCAACTGTAACAAGTGACCCCAGTGTTATATACAGGAACATGTTGTGCCAATTTGAAATTAGCCGAGTGAAGATGGCGCAGTCTTGGGACGCTCAGATAGTGTTTCGGTTAGCAATAAGGTATTCTCTTTACAATAAACACAAGAACTGGTTATCTGTATTGATTCCACCTTGCTGTTAAACAGTTGCCCCTCTCGATCCCCTCCTTAATTACGTCGATGATGCTGCAACCTCATTTCCTGAGTCTACACTAAAAAATCCCTGGGAACGAGGCTAAATGATGACGCAGAACTTGCCATTTTAAAGTAGGTAAGGTGCTGGTCTTTTAAGGAGGCTAGAAATGGTTTTGCCTCCGGGAAATTTTTGGCCATACCCCTTAAAGATATAGCTGATTCAATAAAGGTTGCTTTGGGCATCGGGAATTGCGCATTGGGAAGCTATTGTTTGGTGGTCACTCAAGTAAATCATAGCATTTTTCCATATATGTCCAAATGTCCAATGCCCAATTACCAATAACTAATTACTAAGGCAACCTTTTTTGATTTAGCTGTATCCAAATCGCATTTTTAAACAGATAGAAAAAACCAAACAAAACAAACAAACAAACAAAAAACTAACTCACTAAAAAAAGCTGACTCGTGGTCAGTTAGGTATTAGGCTTTTCTGTGCGAAACTCGATTGCTATATTTGAAGCAATTTGCTTCTTGTTTATTAGCATTATTCTTGCTCAGTATGGTGAGCATTTGCTGTAATAATCATTTATAAACAAGTGAACGAAATCCCTACTCCTTAATACGTCTTCTGGGTGAAGCATCTCGCCGTGAAAGGAAGTAAACCCCGGGGAGTGGGGTTGTTGCATGGTATCAATGAGGACTCCCTTGGCTAGAGTGGTTAGGGCTATACAAGGCAACGATTTGGGCGTGAAAATGTGAGACAATACTGAAATATTTTTTTGTGCATGAAGCTTGCATTGTGAAGTATACTGCAATGGAGCAATTAATCTTATTCCTTTCTAGTATGAAGTAAGGGGCTATGCAGAAGAGAAATCTTCTTTTTATTTGCCTATCTGCGCTGACGTACGTTGCTGTTTATATTTTTACTTATGTATTGGCATACCACTGGAAGATCGAGCGCCGTACTTACAAATCAAGTTCAAAGCTGGTTGACTAAACTGGTAAACTTGAGCAATATGTGCAATTTTTAAATTTTCTGAAAGTAAAATCTAAGGAAAAAACAGCCTTCAAAACTGCGAAATTATGTTGGTGGCAAAAATTTCATTTTTAAAGAGAGTTACTCCGAAACTATTCGGTATGTTGAGCTGAAATTTTCAGATTACTAATACCGCTATGCTGTAAATTTTCAAAATTAAGAGATGATATTCGCCTATAGTACGACTAGTACCTGGTCACTCAACGATCGAATTTTTGCAAATACCGTATTTATTCGATCAATTAACCGCCCTGGGCGCTTATTAAATTATTGGCCCTTGAGATCGGGCGCTTATTCGAGGTGGGCGCTTAATAGAGGCGGGACGGTTTATTAAATTTTCTGCACCATTTTCATCAAGTGTAGTATGTTTATTTTGCAACAAAACAACAAATGGTAATATCAAAACGCGAAAAAGTAACAAAGCATGGTTTCTGTAAAATAGTCCGCGGAAAATTCGGTCTTCCGGGAAGTTTGTCAGTTATTCAAGTACTTAATTTCAATTTCAATCTCATCGTCACTCAAGTCAACAAGTGAATTCTCTGCAGCTGCATCCTCGATGTCCGACATCGTAACGTCGGCAAGTGGGTTAGTCGCCCGAGAAGCAGATACAGCCTATTTAAGTTTAAGTGAGAAGGGCGCTTATTCGAGGCTGGTCGCTTAGTAACTTTTTCAATCTTTAGGATTGGCGCTTATTCGAAGGTGGGCGCTCGTTCGAATGAATACGGTACCTCATATGTATTGGTTTTCTCCATGTTTTAAATTGAAGCTATCCTAAACACTTTTGATCTGATCGGTTGTCTTGGGGAAACTTTGGTCGTCTCGAAAGTATTTGATACTGATACCTATATACTGATGGGTCGAGTATCCGCATTTTCATGAGAAGATCCTAGGAGGAAGTTTTGTCTTAATCCAACATTTTTGGGAGACCTTCTCCACTAATAATCGCAATATAATGTATCTTGATTATAAGATGTGACAAACAAAATCTCCGAAAATTGTTGGTAAGTCATGAAAGAAACCCTCCGAATATCTGAGACGAATGAATTGGTTATCAGGAAATTTTTAGCCTTTCTCGGGCTGTAGAAATTTGGAGGCAATATATGCTCCTTCGAACATGAACAGTTTATTTTTCCAGAAAAACGTCGTTGGCTGCGCTTGAGAGAGTCACGCCAGTCCTTCGGTGGCTGGAGGGCCTATTCTTCGGCTTGAGTCAACAAGCTCGAGTTTTACCCAGATCACTTTCGTCTGCTGTGGCTACGAGATATTTGCTGTGTGATTGATCGACATCCCGGACGTCATGAATAGCAACCGGAAGTTCGATGTGTCTCTTAACGGCGCATTTTGAACAAAACGCCCGTAATTCACTGGTCACCATCGGATTAAACTTACTTATAAACTCTCTTCATATTTTCGCTAAACGAATATTAGTTTTGTAAAGGTTGTCACAAAAATGAAAATAAACGTCTCTCTTTTAAACACCTCCTATCTATTAAACGCCTTGTCTTGGATCCCTAAATCGACCTAAAAGTAACGCCCCTACCCGGCTACGGTATTTGTTTCGATCTTCCTAGACTTGCCTACAAGTCGAGCTCAAATTCTTTCACGAGCGCGAAGCGTGAGCGGTAGATTTTTGTGTTTTCTGCGGCAAAAGCCGGAGCGAGAAAGCAAGCTACCGGAACCGGAAATGAGAAACGTTTGTCTGAGATTAGCAGCCTTGGCCCCAGTATCTCCGCGCAAAAATAAATCATGGCGGCAAGGAGGCAAGAACATTAACCTGAGATCTAGCCTGAGTATCAGGCGTTTCTGGGGAAAACTCCCCTAGCCCTTTAGGAAGGCCTTATACTCAGGCTACCTGAGATCAGGCTCAATTTAGCGGTTCTCATACATTAGTGACTTTGAGATTCGCTACGGCATAGCTCTGCTACGGCTGTTGTAACCGGGAAGGGCTGGGGCGACTACCCGGTCTCCCGCCAAAGCTCAGAATGGTTAAGTTACGCTCGGTACGGCAACGTCACAACCGACACAAAATGTAAACAAACTCGGACGACAGGACTAGTTTTCCCGTCTACGTTTTGGTTGATTTCTCTTCAATGGTTTCGTTTCAAGAAATAGCAGACCTTGCTGTGCTTTCTTATGGCATGAATTTTATAAATGATGCTGCATTTCTGTTGTTATATAATTCGTATAGCTCAGAAAACCTTTATTTGCCATATCATTTGTATCCCGAGTTCGACCTTCAAAATTTCAACGAAGATGAATGTCTTACAGAATTTCGTTTCAAGAAAGCTGACATCCCAAGGCTTGCGCGGGCTTTACAAATCCCTGATGTCATAGGATGCTACCAAGGAACGATTTGTGACGGGATTGAACATTTAGTCTAAATCTGTCGGGAATAAACTAAATAATATAAATGTCACACAACTTTAATACTTTAAAATGAGCGTTCGCTCGCTCTAGCGCCGGTAAATTATAACAAATTTATTCTCAAAGCGAAACAAGTTGTTAAGAATATCCCTGGCAGATAAGCCAAAAGATAAAAAAAATTTAATAGGTGAAATTAAGTCCTGACAATCACTTATTGAAACTAAACTTCTATAAGCTTAAATATAAGCTCTCTTACGAGGCTTTCTTGTCTGCAGCCATGATTATAAGGTATCCAAATCTTTTGAGTTTTCGCTTAAACAACGAAGCAATAATACCTAAGGAATATCTACGTATGTTTAAGTACTTAGTCTTTGAGGTAGGCTTCTCAGAAAAGCGAAATAAGCTTTAAAATGGCAAAGAAATGACAGCTGAATACTCACGTAGTGAAGAGTACGGCAAAGAAGGCAATTTGACGCAGCAGAAAACGAGGCTACGGCGGGAAAGCCGTACTGCCACTCGCGTGGTGACGTCACCGGAAGTGATTTTGACCTTATGTAGCCGTAGTAGCCCCTTGCTTTCGCGAATCTTAAAGTCCCTATTCTCTCCAACGGCTACCGCATTCTCGTCCCCAGAGACACTCGGCTTAATTTGTAACCGACCCTCGTTTCCCTACCACGTGACCAAGAAACGACGGGCTCTGGGGACGAGAATGACGGCTACCGCTAAAATTGGGCCTGATCGCCTGACACAAACTCTCTCACGTTTATGCAAGTTACGGCCAGATTTTAGCCGTAACGCTGATTGGCTGTTAGAACAATGCCACAAGATTTGATTGGCTGTCGGAATCAACGGAAGTTGAAAGTGCTTTTTCCTCGCGTGGTTGATTTCGCGAATGATCAGCCGTTGCGGAGAGAAGGATCGATTTTCCTGTATTTTTTATTGTTTTATGGTCTTATAGTAGGAAAATATGCCTTAATATGTGCCATGGAAATTCAGAAAATTCAGGTGGTTGTTCATATCTTCTCAGGATTTGCTTTATTTACGGAACTAATGTGACAGCTGATGTGACTGTATCGCAGAGTTGAATCTCTCTTCAAGTTGTTCACCGCGAACAATGTGCCTTTTCATCTACCAACAAACGAGTGCAAATCAAAATACCTGGTTTCATTTGAAAGTTTAGCCGGGAACGACTTTTCTGAACGGGGTACGCAAGCGGAGGCTCACTGCGAAAGAAACCTCAATCGCCAACTGTGAAGTAAATATGGCATCGCTGTTCAAGGAATTTTTGTAGGCATTATTATAAAAGCTACGTGGCGCTACTCTTAAGGTAACAGACTTGTTGTTTGCCTTCTCTTCGTGTAAAAATAAACCAGGAAAACTGGTGACCTCGCTCGTTAGCTGTTTGCTGTTTGTTAACTTCGATTAATAAATTTAGCGAGCTTTTCAGACCTGCAGTAAAAACAACAACACAACTAAAGAGAACTACAAAGTGTGTTTGTAATATTTTTTTTTTCGTTTTATTTATAGGTGAGTTAAGCATGCATTTTTAATAGTGTCGTTTCGTCTTTCCAAATTGGCAGATAATATTTTCCTTGACTGGTAAAAAAATATATTTTGTTAGACGTTTGTTTCTCTAGTAAATTCGCAAATTGTAAGTGTACTCACGGGACTAAGTCAGCTAAATTAAATGCACTTGAGAACTGGTTTGGTTTATTCTGAGATAATTTATATATCCTTTGAAGAAGTTCGCGATTTATTTCTCCAAGAGTTTTAAAGATTTGTGTACTGAAAATCGGGGAAGATTGCTGAGGAAAATGTAAAGGCAACAGAAAAATAGAAATTTCAGTATTTTAATTCGAGCGCGATAGCCAAAATATATTAAAACTAGAACTTCGTGTCGCCGTCTTTTCGAGAAATTTTTACCTTCTACGCCAACAGAAATAACCTTCGAGGTCTCCTTTAATCTCGCAAGAACTTTTAAAATGCGATTGTGCTGACTGTTTTATTTTTAGTCGAAAAAATTATATGGTAAATGCTATTTTTTAAGTCAGCGAGTCTGCAGCTTTCACACGTATCAAAAATTTGCATACTAAAAAATCAAGCAACGGAAGTAATTTTGGTTGGCCGATTCAAGAAATGTCAATCAATCAAAAAGTGGGCGGCAGACGTTTCGTAGAAGGTTTGTATCAGGCTCTGGGCGCTTTCCATTTAGGAAAAAAACCCGGAAATTTCGGTGGTAGCAAAAGTGGAATTTCCGATTGGTAAAAAGTTGTTCCATTTGGTCGTAAACCCCGGTACGTGGCGGTGCCCGACCGTGGACCTGGAACTGGTACAAACTATGAGAAACGTAAATGGAACACGAGATTCCGTTCGGAAATTCCAACCGGGAAAACGGGACCACCTTTTTAGATTTTCCACTTTTTCTGGGAATTTTCCAGTGGGACGAACCGACGAAACGTGTTCCATTTACCGCCGAACCGGAAATTCCGGAAATTTTGAGTAAATGGAAAGCGCCCTCTGTTTCCGTTTCACCTTGCCCACCGGAATGTTATTTACAAAGCGAAACGAAAATTGAGCCTGATCTCAGGTTACAAGAACATGCACTTGCGAAACACTTGATCGCAGGACATTCAAGGTGAACCGATGGTAATCTTTACACTAGAGCCTAAATAAGCGAAGAAATATTTCAAGACAAGTAAATTTTAATTACTTCAAGTAAAATAAAGCTTAACACACAACCGATTCTTTTTTACTTCGGTTATTTTCCCTCTCAACAAAATTAAGATTGATTGACATGTCTCGCTTTTCTCAAAGCTCAAGAAACCGCAAAACCGCAAGTCAGCTAAGTTGGTCATAAGGGTGGTTTTCAAGCTGCTTAAAACTTTCTTGAATCGTTTCAACTTTCCGACTTTAATGGTTGTCTTTAAAGTCGGAAAGTTGAAACGATTCAAGAAAGTTTCAAGCGACTTGAAAACCATCCTTATGGCCGACTTAGCTGACTTGCGGTTTCTTGAGCATTGAGAAAGGCAAAACATGCCAATCAGTCTTAATTATGTTGCGTGGGAAAATGACCTTAGTTAACCTGAAGTAAAAAAGAATCGGTTGTGTGTGAGGCCGTCGATAAAACCCGGAACATGGAACATTCCGGAACATGCCGGAACATTCCGGAACATCCCGGAACATCCCGGAACATGAAAAAAATTTTAAAATTTCAAAAAAATAATAGCAAGAAATAAATAAGACAATAAATATAAACATAACTAAAGAGCCCAAAAAATAAAACTAAAGAAAGAAAGAGCATATGAGTGAAGGCTCCAATACTTTCCCGCCAACTCAGCTCAGGATCACATGTGTCGTGAATGCCGAAGGGCCGTTCTTCACGATATCACAGTTTTAAAGCAAACAGGGTTTATTTCACAGCTTCGATCCTGACAGTACAACGGCTCGCTCACACACCACACAAAATCGTGACTTTCTTGAATCTATAAGCTTTTGATTTTAATGCCATCTGTCATCAAGTTCTCTGTCGCTCTGACAGACGAGTGAAACTATTAATAACAAAATCAAAGGGATAATAAAATCACGCCATCTCACAATCACGCTACACTCTTGCTTCATAACAACATGGAAAGCAAACATGGATTCAGACAGCAGTTTGGACGATGACTGCCAGGTAATTCGTGCAGTTTCCTTTGTTAAATGTTGCTTTTGTTATCTTAAAATGTTTTGTAAGACTTTTTCTTCGCTTTTGAAGATCACTGGTGTTACATATCTTAAACCGGGGACCAAACGAAGTGGAAAAATCAAGGTGAGTACCCTTCATTTTCCTGCGAAAGGTACGATCCCTTGTATTTTCGTTTCTCAGGAAAAAGGCAAAGTAGATTACATTTTTTTATTCAAGCGATATTAAAGCTTACAGTATTTATATGAGAGTCATGTACCTGCCAACTTTTTTCCGAGCCAAATGCGTGAGATTTTCGTCTTGTAATGACCAGGATTTCGGAAATCGTCCCAGCGACTTCCAAAGATTTTTTTCTGTGTGAGGAAAGCTTAAAAATTCCCGTCTTCGCAACCCAATCTACTATATTTTAAAGAGGCGAACCGTCAATCATGACTATCATTTGCATGGAACTGCCCTCACTCGCCCAGCAAATCAATTCCGACCAAGAGAGGATAAAGCTTCATCCTCTCGTGATTCCCACAAAATATTGTTTCCTTATACTCGGAGAAGATACTAGATTCATTTTCTTTCTTTATTTTTCGTTTTCATTTTATGTATTTATGTCTATTTTGGTTATATATAAAGTATATTTATTGTCTTATTTATTTCTTGCTATTATTTTTTTAAAATTGTAAAAAATTTTTCATGTTCCGGAATGTTCCGGCATGTTCCGGAATGTTCCATGTTCCTGGTTTTATCGACGGCCTGTGTGTGAAGCTTTATTTTCCTTGAAGTAATTAAAATTTACTTGTCTTCAAATATTTCTTTAAGCTTATTTAGGCTCTAGTGTAAAGACTACCAATGAGATGCAAAGCAAAGTTACTTGAGATTTTACTTAGGCCTTCACACACGAATTTTTGGTTAAGTAAAACTTAGCGGCTCCTAAGTCTTACTTTAACTTAACCCTTTCACTGCCAGAGTGTTTGATAGAGTTTTGTAAGATGACTCTAACTTTTGAGTCTGTGGACGAAATCCTGTGATGTGACCATTCAAATGAAAGCTCTCTGCCTGTACTTTTACATAGTGCTATTTGTTTTTCGAAACGTTACAAAAGAAAATTTGCAAACTTGGTCGAAATTTGCCTTTGCCTAAAATTTGCCAAGGGTTAACAGCTTAGTGTAAAGACAACCGATGTCCCTCTGACCTTGTTAAGTCATGCTATAATATAAACTTTACGATTACGTTATAACTAAGGAAGCTTTTGCATCACTTCTTCGAAGATGATTCTTGTTGCTGCTGCTGTTTCGTCGCTGTTTTTAGCAGCCGCGGTTCTCGCGGCAACGTTCGTTCTTTTGAAGCATCGATCCGTCGCTGTCCTACGAAAGCTACCAGGTCCCGAACCGGATTTTCTATTTGGAAACGCGCTGCAGCTTGCTCGGTTGCCCGATGGTAAGTACAAGCCAAAACTTCATCTTATAAAGACAAAACGTACATGTAAGCTGGCCCCATGTAATGAGATTGAGATGTTATTGACCCCAGAAAATAGAGTTGCTTAGTTTCAGTTTGTGATATCATCCATTCCCCAGATCAAGATCCAGACGCTATCAAAAGTCACACTTTTTTTACCCTGGAACTGATTTCTTCAGCGGTCAGTATAAAACACGGCTGCGGACTACGGACTGCGGACTGGGTATAAAATACGGACTAGATATAAAACGAGGACTGGAAAATATGGACTGGGTATAAAACACGGATTAAGTATAAAACGCGGACTGCGGACTGCCGACTGGGTATAAAATACGGACTACTTACTACAAAAAAAAAAACCGGTGCTAATTGGTTCTAGGTAAGGAAAAATAAGATCAAAAGATCGCTAAATAGCGAGACACGTGAGTTAAAGGTGTAAATACTCCTATAAATTCTTGGTGGAGGTGTGCCGCCCGGTTTTCCAAATCCTGTGCCTGATCAAAATGCTATTTTCTTCACCGATTTTTAGACCTTGTCTCGGTCTCCAACAATCATGAAAGGGGTCAGGATGATCAGGATTCGGAGAACCAGGCACCACCCCACACCAAGAATTCCCAGTAGTACCCCCCTCCGGGGATAAGGAGCAGGGTGTAAATCATGTCATCATAATCATCGCTTGGAATATAACGTTGGATGACTCATTTCAGTTATTATTCACGTATGTGAGTAATCCCTCCCCCCTAAATACCGCTTTTGTGCATCGCGGAATGCCCTACATTGACCTTCTCGTCTGAGTTCTTCATTCAGTCCTCATACGGAATTGTGGCGTTCGATAAGAATTTTACTGATCTGACTCAGACACCAACACTATTTTTTTAATTCGGTGCTTCTTATTGGTCTAAAACTATCTCTTCTAACTCCTTCTTTTTATAAAATTCAGAGTTAAATTTCACTTGCCTTGAGTACCGGCATAACCTTCCTTCTCCGAGGGAAGAATAGACTACGTGAACAGCCAAGGGAATGTTAAAGCTGGGACTACTGTTTTTGCTAGTCCGCTTTCCATTTCTCTCAGTTTTACCTTTCTAAGGCTGTTTTGATTTACATAGTCCGTAGTCCGCGTTTTATACCCAGTCCGTGTTTTATACTCAGTCCGGAGTCTGCATTTTATACCTAGTCCGTATTTTATACCCAGTCCGCCGTCCGTGGTCGGCAGTCCGCAGTCCGCAGTCCGTGTTTTATACTGACCGATTTCAGTGCTGTAATAGCGCTTTCCACTATTACTAAAAATCAAGCCGTAACTAATCGATAGAAATCGATCATCGAAAATGTAATCAATTAATCGATAATACTCGATAGTACACGATATTTGTCGATTGATTAGTCAATTTAATCGATTGAAATCGATAACACTTACCTTCAAGCTTACCTTCGAATCCGCTTTGTTGATAAAGACGATGTTACTTCTTTCTCCAGTGGTAGCTACTTTTCTTGTTTTTTTTTTTCACCGGGATCACTGCTGTAAAGTTGTTTAAAGCAATATTTCAGCAGATTTCAGCCCAGCAGTCCTATGGTGCTGTGTACTGTGTATTCGATCTTTGCTGTACTTAGGAGTATTGAATATCGCTAAGTAACAAACAAATCAAAGGAAAACTTTTACGCGCATTTGTACTCTAGAATCATCAGAATAATGGTTAATATCCTGAATCACTACTGTAGAAATTGGCAAACTGTCGTCCGTTCTCCGAGAAGTTAAAAGGATATTTTTCGAGCGCTTATGGGCAGGCACGCATGGTGGCTTACGGAGCGCAGAGAATCTTCGTCCATTTTCTTTTTGATCATTGTCAAACAAATCGATAAAAATCGATAGCTAACTTAACTGAAATCGATCAAAATCGACAATCACAAAGACTCGAGTGATTGATTTCTATCGATTTCCGATAGTAATCGATTAATTAGTGTCGATTACGATCGATTACGTTCGATTTCTATCGAGTATCGAAAATATTGATTAGTTACACCCTGTAAAACTAGGTTTTATCACCTTAGACCCCCCGTGACTCAGACAAACTTTGCATTCTACTCCCGGGATTCTACTCCAAGGCTTTGTATGGGAAACATGCATTTCCACATGAAAATTGTTCATAAAATTCGCCGTGAGCGTTTTTAAAATGTTTTTTGAGCATACTTCCAGTATATAAAAGGCACTACTGCTAAAGGGGCAAAACCTGGTCCAGTAACTCAAATAAATGGTTAAAATCAGAAAATAAAACGACTCGATCATAGAAGGCTACTGAAATCGGATCCCTAGCTCTGTGTCTTAAGCAGAAAGCACTGCTATGCACTGAAACATGACATGACATTATTGGCTGTGTAATACTCCAAAACCGAAATTGCTAATTAAAGACAAAATCGAGTTTGGATGTGCTTCTCGCAAGCCTGTGGCAGAATATCTAAGGTGGAAAGCACACCAACATTAGCACAAACCGGAAATTGTGTAAGTTTGTTCTGTTGTTGTGCGGCCAGGTAGATACCATATACGAATCCGGGACGAATACTTGAGTACTTTATATCCTGTGGTACTAAGTAGTGTAACATGAACACTCAAAAAAAAAAATTGAGCAACCTTTGCCTATAAATTTCACCAAATGCACCGTTTCGTGAACAGCTATGAAGCCCTGCTCTCGACTCCACACATTTTCACATAATTTTACTCACAGTATTATGACGCCGCATAAGAAATAAAACCACTCATCTGTACAGTATTTTCCATGTTTAACGCTGTCTTGGCACGCGTTGATTATTATCAGGATATTTATTATCGAAACCAAGCTGGATTTTGTTTTCTTTAACGATAAACATATCTTCAAAGACGACAAAAACTTTTTGCCGAACGTGACTTTCCCACACTAAACTCTTACCCTGGTCAGGTTTAATCTCAGAGTCACAGCAGGGACCAGAAATTTGTGACATCATTAGTGAAAAGTGCTATTGTCTCAAGTGATCTTCATTCGGGATGTTTATGTCTTGACTGTTCACCAACTACAGCTGTAGTATTCAGAGAAGTCAATCTAAAAGCCCTTTTTCACCATGGCTAACCTCCCTGAGAGTCTCATAGTTCCAACTGTACATTGGCTTTGCATTATGCACCTGTCAATGTCAAACTGGAAGAGGGTGGAGGCTGTGGTGGGAACTTTGATTATCGCCAAGTCGCGCCGGTGCGGACTTGTTATGTTTTTGACCCTGGAACTGATTTCTTCAATGCTGTAATTGTCTCAATTTTTTTTTTTCAGAGTTCAGGTTACTGGGGTTCTACTGTTAGTCAATTAATGATCGATTCTCCTTTTAAATGGCCTTGCTTTGCTCTTAAAACAAGGGGCAAATATGATGCACTGTAAGGGTTATGTGTAGAATTTATCCACAAAATTATACTTGACAGTCAGTCAATCAAATTAATTTATTGTCATTTCTTTAACATGCATCTATTTTTCAGAGTTAATAAAACAAATGCTTGGATTCACCCAGCAGTTTCAGAAAGAGGGACTAATATGTATTTGGCTAGGGCCAGTGTATTCTATCACACTGCTGTTCAAGCCTGAATATGCTGAGGTGAGTTTAACCCTTCAACAACTGCTTTGGTTGCAGTTCTTTATGGAGAACTGATAACATTGTCTTTTCTAAATTAAATAAGCCGTACCTCTCAAATTCCCCCCCAATCTCTATTAGCCCCCCCCCACTCAAGTGAGCTTAAAGAAAAAGCCCCCCAGTAATTAATGCTACCGGCGAGGCTTGAACCCCAGACCTCCAGATCCGGAGTTTGAGGTGTTAACCATTTGCCACAAATTTATTGCCTCCTCATTATTTGGGCATGGCCCAAATAGAGTGATGGAAACGGCTTGTTATGACGCAAAAGTGCAATAGGCATGCAATACGTGCTAACGTAAACAAGCAAGTAAACAAGCGAAGCGAGGCAAATGTCTACCGTGCGAACGTCATTCAACACTACATATTCTCCTTCGTGAAGTAAACCAAAATCCATAAAACGTGTCTTCGGAATCTCACACAAAATTTAGTTTTTTAAATCCTCAACACTCCAATGCGGATTCACAAAAAAAAACTCTTCTAGTATCTCCAATGTGAACTTTAATATGGTGATGCAAATTGACACATGCAGACTTTAAAATTAGAATATGCTCTCTCAAAAAAGCCGAAAACTTAGACAGCACGTGATCAAAACATGTTCGTACAGCACCAAAAACGTTGTCAATTTCACGACAGAGACTAACCGACAACGTTTCATTGGCAAAAACTGACAGATTGAAATAGAGGATTTACGGTAAGTCCAAATTTTGGCCTAATGTGGATGCGCAAAAATAAAAAATAATAATTTCATTTTCATTTCCTTTCATTTCATTTTGTCCATTTCCTTTTCTGCAATAACTGAGCAATTCCTTGCGCACTGATTGGTCGAGAGCTATATTCTATGAGAGTATAGACCATAGAAAATTACAGTTGATTTGTTAAATAAAGAGTGCAAGATATTGACAGACAAACCTTGGAGCTTGAGTCATAGAAAGTTTATAATATGTGATAAAGTGCAGTTAAGATCATCACATATATGTGTTTGTGTTTGTCACAAAACGAAGAAAGAATGAAGACTGGAATGGAGAGGGGCATATCTAGGTGAACTAATATTGTGCCCCTAAAATAACGAAAATGGGAAACTATTTTAGGTTCTAATAAAATTGATAGTGATTTAAGTTTAAAAAAATGTCTTTGGAATAATAATAATAATAATAATAATAATTTAATAATGATAATAATAATAAAAATTAACTTACCTAATAAATAAATATTACATCCAATTAGTAGGAAAATATGCCTTTAGTCTTGCAAATCTCTTTTTTCACCAGTCCCTTGCTCACTGGCAAAAACCTGTACAAAGGAGGGGTGCACTTGTTTTGATATTAAGTTTTTATAGTTGCATGCTTTTGCAAAGCAACTGAAGTAATTAGAAAAAAAACCGACCAAAACTGCTGTGCTACGCAGGCTATGACTGAAGCATTTAAAAAGAAGTTTTGCATTGGGAGTTATAGGCTGGAACTTTGGGCTTCACATCCGTACACCTCAGGGCTTGAAATTATTTTGCAGCTGGCACCGATCAAATTGTCCTGGCAAACCTTTTTTGGTCTCATGCTTGAACTGAACTTGTTTTAGCCTGGACAAATATCTACAAAATATGTACTACATCACAGCTCCATAAAAGCTCCCCCCTCTGCCCCCGGTTCTGAAAATAAAAATTTCCCATTAGTTTCATAAATAACCAGACTTGCAAAATCAGGTCATCCAAGGATTTTATCGTACAAAGCCTACAATGTACTTTAGACTGGACAATTGTCCGTTGACTGGCCACTATTTCAAGCCCTGTGCCTGCATGCATACTGCACATCACATTTGTCTCATTCTTTGTGTATTCCTTTTAGATACTTCTGTCTACCTCAAAGCATATGGGGAAGTCTTTTGATTACAGCTTTTTACATCCATGGCTTGGAACTGGTGAGTTTTAAAGATAGCTAACCTTCAATCTTGCACAAAAAGTGTTAAGAATTTGCTCTCTCTCACCCACAGAATGCCTGTCTCGTGGATTTGGTGGTCAATGTTGTTCATTGGAGGTCAGAAATGATCCAGCCACACCTTTAACATTGTTTTCTTGGGGAAGGGGGCAAACAGAAAACCCTAATGATATGTGTTCCCCTATCCAGGACACACATATCCCTAGTGATATGTGTTCTTCTACCAAGGAAACACATATTCTTAGTGATATGTGTTCCCCTACCCGGGAAACGCAAAACCCTAGTGATATGTGTTCCACTACCTGGGAAACACATATCCTTAGTGATATGTGTTCCCCTGCGCAGAAAACACATATCCCTAGTGATATGTGTTCCTCTACCAAGGAAACACATATCCTTAGTCATATTTGTTTCCCTACTCAGGAAACACATATCCCTAGAGATATGTGTACCCCTTCACAGGAAACACATAACCCTATCACGTGTTCCCCTTCCTGGGAAACACAAAACCCTAGTGTTATGTATGACCTCACCCGGGAAACACATATCCCTAGTTATATGTGTTGCCCTACCCAGGAAACACAAAACCCTAATGATATGTGTTCCCCTACCCAGGAAACACATATTCCTAGGGATATGTGTTTCTCCTACGTATACCCATGTCTTAACAATTTTGTCACTGATTAAATACATTTAAAATGGAGCACATAATGGAGGGAGGTGGGTAAAATTAGTGCATTGTTGACCTCAAGTTTTTCAGTTGAATTACTGTCACAAGTTTTTCACGTAAAATATGGTTGCTTTACCTTTATATTTGCACTAAATCTAACTTGTGATTTATAGAAAATAAAAGATTGTTAACCTGGGCCAATTAAATCAACCACTTTTTTAATTTACGAGTGTTGCTATAATTGTTTTGAATTTTGATAAAAATAAAGCGACACTTGCATTTTAAGTAAAAGGCCATTTTAATTCATCCCAGTTAGATAATCGTTAGTATTTACAGTGTAAGTTTGTTGACTCTGATTGTTTTTCTCATTTTTTATTTCCCTCTTGTGTCTGATTCTGAATCTCAACTTGTGGCTCCTATCCAATATTAAGGCTTGTTGACCAGGTAGGTAGTCTAGTTTCTGACAAGACAAGAAATTTAATTTAAATTCTAGCGATCTATAAATTGCATATCATTGCAGTTTACTGTACAGTCACATACTGCTGTACCAGGTGTATAGCTGTCAAAACTCAATACCACTTGATCTGGAATACAGTCAATTCTACTTAAGACAGACACCTTTGAGACGGGCAGTAATTATTTGTGCATCTAAGAGTGATGTCTGTCCAGTAAAGAGTCATTTAAAGGAATTTAAAGAGAAAAATTAAATTACATGTCTTTATACCAAGTTGTCAAAAGCATTATAACTACTGTATCATGATGTGAGATGACTGTAAAGCTCTTTGATATCCATTCCCCGATTCGCAGTTATAAATTATAATGAAAATGTCAAAATTAAAACATAAAAGAAGAAGAAAAAAGGAAAAGAAAAAGACAGAAAGAAAAGGAAGAAAAAAATCTTAAACCATTAAAAAGTCTCATTAAAACGTCCATACCATGATGTTTAATAATACATTTTTTTTTTTAGAAAAAGTCGAAACTGCAAAGCACAGTTACGTATACAAATAAAATGTGTTGATATTTATAGTTATTCCTTTTCGTTTTCTTTTGTTTAGTGATGGTTCAAAGTGGAAGACTAGAAGGAGGTTGATTACCCCAACCTTTCACTTCAGGATTTTAAATGATTTTATTCAGGTGTTCGAAGAACAAGCAGCAATTTTGGTGAAACATCTTGAGGTAATTACTCGATATCAGGCGGGTCACAAAGTACTTTTTTGTTAAAGTGAAAGCGATACCTCGTTGGCTGCCTTAGGGGTAGAAATTACAAATTTTGCTCTCACTTAAGGTATTCTTGGGAGCTAAAGTGACCCCTTAAGAAATTGCACACTTTTTCACTAGTTTAAAGATTACAACAAAATAAAGCTGTCTGCCAAGTTTCACTGTCAAGCAATGCAATTTCAGCGACATATAATTCACTGAAGTTTCGTTTCCAAGGTTGTTTTCGCGGAAAAAAAAAAAACATTGATAATGTAGGTTAAAAATTACAACATGGTACCCCACAGACGTTACACTTGACAGTTTGCTGAATATCTCGTAACGTATCTGTGAGCCAATTGTGGTCACGAATTACGCGCTAAAGTGCAGAATCCATCTGCATTCACCCTTTTATGTGATTGGTTTCGCGGGAAAAAAACGCGTCCCGTATAAGAAAGAAAAGTCCAAATGTAGGAGTCGAAGGAAGCCAATATTGTTACTCATAACGATATGGCTTGTGGCAAGAGAGCTAGCCTGTTCTGGGCAGTTGGTGAAGTGCGGTGCAAAGTCACAAACGGGGAAAAAATAACGGGGGGGGGGAGGGAGATAGCGATCCTACGCTCTCACTCCATACCCCACCCCCCTCACTCTTTTTCCTGCTCGCATCTTTTTGTACCATCCCCGCAAACTGAACTCCTCTAACAGGCCATAAGAGAGCATGTGTGAGAAAAACCGTTGTGTATTGAGTGTTGAGTTACATGTTTGGTGATCAGAATTGCGCATAAGAAAACACCATCACAAAATAACCAAGGGCTTTCATACTGTGTTGGGTTATGGTCTCCTTTAGGGGTAGCCACTCCCAGATTGGTATCATTAAGGGAACAATTTAGGTTTCTGAGAAACTGCCCACCTACCCCTCCCCTAAGCTAAAATTAACACTTACTTCTCACTTAGGGCAAAATGATGGCTTAGGGGAGGGGTAGGTGGGCAGTTTCCCCGGAAACCTAAATTGATCCCCTTTTAGTTTAGGGGTTTAGACAGCGCTAGCCTGGGAAAACGGCCGACAGCTCGTGACGCCACCACAGGTTTCCCCGCGAAATGACCTCTGAGAAACGAGCGTAGAAATTCCATTCTGATGACGCATCACTACGTATATGCCCAGTTCTGTGTAGCGCTTCTGACTGGTCATGCTGAGAGGGAAATTAATTTGCTTCAGCCAAACAGAAGCACTACTCAGATCTGGGAAGTGACGCATTATCATCATAGAATTTCTAACCTCGTTTCTCTTGTCATTTCCGCGCGGAGAAACCACTGATGGCGTTGCGAAATGGCGGCTGTTTTTGCGCGAATGGCACGCATTTTAGTGGATATCAGTTTGTGTCTGTTGACCTAAATTAGGTCACAAGTGCCCTAAAAAAGATAGTTTTGAACATTTTTTAAAAGCGACAGCTTACCTTAAGTCATGGAGGACTTGAAAAGGTCAAAGAAAAATTCACTGAAAGTCATGGAATTCAAAGAGCTCATAAGAGTACTAATCCTGTGTACGTCCCTCAATCTTTCCATATGTCTGTGAGGTGGCTGGTGCTTATTTCCCTTTGGTAAACAGTCGTTGCTTTGACTCTGAAGATGACTACCGCACAGGTTGTCGAAACGTCAGTCAACAACGACAGTCCTATTCAGGACTACGTTCACCCGGACGATCAAAGTCAACCTACTTTTGAAATGACTCCTGGGTTCAAACCTTTCACAGTGACTGTCGTTGCTATTTTAACGGTCCATGCCACCGTTTGTAAGCAAGCCTTAAGTCATGATAGATGTAATATCTCATTTCAGTTGTTTAATGCAAATGATACGTTTTTGAATAGTCTTAAAAAGAGGGACGTAGGAGCGTAAGTTAAATTTACGTTAAAAATTAGAAAGGACTACAGTCACCTGTTATTGATGTATCAGTTAAGAAAGACAGTTTGGTAGTTAATGTACTTAAAGTTTTCGGAATTTTTTTCGGGATTTTTTAGTGGATGCGTTCATCTTTCTTTTTAATGGAAACACGCTCAATAACAGGTCAAGTGTCTTAAAAATGGCAGGGATCGTTTACGAGGGGAGATTTGCTTCACCGGTCCTGTCCCAGACCGTTGCTGCCTTTTACAGATCAGTGACTTAATTATCCGTTATTCTGATCTCCCATTTCTGACCACACCTTCCCAAATTTGTTGCGCCTAACTTTATATACCACACATTTAATCGCATTTTTTTTTTACAGAAGGAGGCCAGCAAGGGTGTCTTCAACATAATGCCGTATATCACGCTATGTGCCCTAGACGTTATTTGCAGTAAGTACATGTATTCAGTAAAATGCAAGACGACAACATCGTCTAACCTGAGCGCTTCATATAAGCACTCGGGTTTGAAGGGAGGGGTGAGCGAGAAAAGAGATAGCTCTTTCTTCTCCCCATCCACACCCCTCTTGCCAAGAGATGACACGCGCTTACCGGCCAAATCTTCAGAAATCGTGTTTGTTTTTCGCTTTCAATATTGTGTGTTTATACAATGCTCGACTGAATGACTTGTGAGTCAGTTTTTTGCTGTTTGTGTTTTGAGTGCTTTTATTGTAATCGCTACTTACTGTGCACTATCGTTCCTTTATGTTTACCTAATATAATGTTTTCTTCTAGTTACTTCAATGGATGCGTCGCCAAACGCCCAAGAAGATGTCGACTCCCCATACGTGAGCGCAGTTTTAAGGTAACAATTCTAAAGACATGCAGCCTATTGAAAAAGACCTGTCTAAGTCATAGCTTACGGTGTTCAATCTGTGTTGATTAGAATTTTGATAGCTACAGTTAATTATAGCTAAGATAACCAAGGTCGCATTTTTCCCTCGCTTCGCTCAAAGTAACCGCGCACAGTCCACCACGCTTTACTTTAAGTAAATGCACAGTCCACCTCGTTTTACTCTAAGTAAACGCGCAGTCCACCACGCTTCATTCTAAGTAAATGCACAGTCAACCACGCTTCACTCTAATTAAACGCACAGTCCACCTTGTTTCACTCTGAGTAAAACGCACCGTCCACCATGCTTCACTCTAAGTAAAGTTACACTTCGCTCTAAGTAAAAAACAGTCCACCCCTTCTTATAGAGACTGTTTACAGTCTCAGTTCTATTTTTCGTAAGACTGTCGCGATCGAGTACTATAACGGGCGGCTATCTTGGTTTCCCCGCCCCTCGGTATGAGTCAAAATGCCCCCAACCCACCCCCAACCCCAACCCCAACCCCAACCCCAACCCCAACCCCAACCCCTCCCTTCCCCTTGTGGTGCGTTGTTGTAATTACTCGATGGCGACAATCTTACAAAAAACAAAACCAACAAAATCGTGGGGAGAGGGGAGGGGGCAGCTGTGCACGTGTAATCTGTCTATTTCTACTTTAAAAGAATGTTCTCTTGATAAATTTCTAAGTCGAAACATATCGTGCACATTTTGTCGATACAAAGTTCCATAACACCTAGGGTTCATCTCTATTTGTCCAATATAAGGTACTTTCTTTAATAAAAGGAAAACTCATATCAAGTGTTTCGTCCTTTCTTGTTCACGAGGTTGGTTTATTTATGTTGTTAAAACAACGTTTTTTACAACAACTTCGAACCGGCTTTTTTGTTCTTGAACGATCTTTTTTTTTTTTTTTTCTAGAGTGAGTGAGTTGATTCAGATGCGACAGAGATCGCCTTGGTTATGGAATGATACACTGTACGCTTTATTGTCTTCTGGAAGAGAACATAAAAGATGTTTAAAAATTCTCCACGACTTTACGAATAAGGTAATAACGAGCAGAGCATACTTTGATGGCAGAAACGTTGCGTAATAATTTATTGTAATTTTGAAAACAATGCTGATGAAATTCGTCACGCAACGCTCTTCCTCTAGGGGCAGCGTTGCGTGATATGACAAAGAACTGCTGTGTTGGAGACTTGCGCTTAATAGCAAACTGCAAGAGTGTGCGACATCAAAATTTCTCGCTACATCATCTGAACGTCTACAACTTAACTCAACTACCGATGTAAAATCCCTTCTTGTGACAAAGAAGTAGCAATCTTGTTTCAATCCGTAGGTTATTGACCAAAGGATTGCTGAAAGAGCATCTATCAAAAGTAAAACACAGGAGGAAAAGGAGAAGGAGGAGGTTGATGAGGACGATGGTCTGTATAAAGGAAAGAAGCGTCTGGCATTCCTCGATCTTCTGCTGGAATCTTACGACACTGGAGACATTTCACGGGAAGGTGTCAGAGAAGAAGTGGATACGTTTATGTTTGAGGTGAGAATTTCTCTTTCTTCTTCTTAATGGCAATTTGATTTTTGCCTAATATTGAGTAGAAAGGAGTGGCGTTATAAGGGAGAATAATTTTACTTTACTAAGTGTTTTGTTCAAAATGGGCTTTGGAGCGGGTGCCTTCAAGGTGGAAGCTGTTGTTGTTCCTATTCACAAATATTATATTATATTTGCAAATATTATGATAAAGATACCAGTTACTAAAAGCAAAAAAGACTGGTTTGTTGGCTAGGACCCGCGCTTTTATTCTTTAGGATTTTGATTTGAATATTTGATTTCGGGTCTGAAAAGTTACCGGGACTTACGAGAAACGATCCCACGGGCCTTTTTCTTGAAAGTCCCGAAAACGTTTCGGCCCCGTAAAGCTGTTTCGTCTTCGTCGTGTTTGCATTCAAGATCAAGGTTCCAATAATTTTAATGATATCAGAATAAATCTATCAGTTAACGAAGCACAATTGGTTTGTGAGCTAGGAACTGTGCTGCTATTCAACCGGTTTTGACTATAAAATTTGCCTTCGAACCCGAAAAGTTTCCGGGCCTTTCGAGAAACGAGCCTCAGGAGATTAAAACAAAGCATTCCCTTGGAGCTAACGATCGCAGCCATTCGAGCACCAACCAACCAGCAACGTCACAGTGAAGACGTTCGATGGAATGCCTACCTATTTGAGGTTGGGAGGAGTGGAAGCAGAGACCTGCAAACAGCTCCTATGATTCTCCTGCAACTCAGTGCTAGAGTTAAGTGCTAGAGTATCAGGACTAGTAACCAGAAGGTCATAGGCAGTGGCGGATCCAGGGGAGGGATCCGGGGGACCCGCCCCCCCTTATTTTTAGGCAAACTGAGGCCCGAAATTTTTTTTGGAGACCCCACCCCTCCCCCCCCCCCCCCCTATCTCAAGGTCTGGATTCGGCACTGTTAAGTTTGACTCCTGTTGGGGGGAAACGGATTTTTTCCTCTGAGCCGCCTGTGTCACGGACTGAAAAATCATCTTTCCCTTTTTTTTCATCTGGCTTTAAATTCACTACCAATATTAAACCAAATATTTCTTCTGTTTTTCTCAGGGTCATGACACCACAGCGGCTGGTATCACTTGGGCTCTATATCTTCTTGGACGCCATCCAGTCATACAACAAAAAGTTCATGATGAAGTAGACAGTTTTTTTGGTGAGTTCTTTTTTTTTTTCTCAGTTAGCACTGACATGAGGAGTCCGCAATCCTAATCTCCAGGTGGCTATTACGCATGCACAGCACATATATAGCCAGCTTCGTTTGGACTTCCATTCAGAATGAATAGAATGTATAGAACGCAATCTGATCTCATGCGCGTTGGGACCTTCTATATTTCGTAATCTAATCACGCGTGTTTTGATCATCTATCACGTGAATCTTACGCGAAGCACAGCGTTGGAGCAAAAACGTTTTGACCTTCGGTCGATGTCGCCCGCGCTGGTTATTAGTAGTACCTTCTTTGGTAATTACGTTTCGGTAGGTGACGTTGCCCTGTGTTCTTCGAAAGTGTTAAAATTGTCTCTCTCTCTCTCTCTCTCTCTTTTTTTTGTAATCAAGAAAAAACGGAAGAAGATATTTCGTGTTCTCACTAGTTTCTAACTGTAACGAAATGATTAGTCTAGATCGTGAACACCAGTGGAAAACAGTGGGTATTCTTTGTGAAAACCGTAGGCAAACAGCGGTAAAAAACTCCAAAAAATCATCATCATCATCATCATCATCATCATCATCATCATCATCGTGGTCGTCACCATCTTCATCGTCATCATCACCTTCACCGTAACTATTAACAGCTTTATCATCATCATCATCATCATCATCGTTATTATTATCATTGTTGTTAATATTATTATTATTATTATTATTATTATTATTATTATTATTCTCAGAACAACGCCCAGAAACGTTAACAGTTGATGATTTAAAGGATCTGCGTTACCTGGAATGTGTTATTAAGGTGAGAGTCGATTTTAGGCATCCTCCTATACTGTCCTAATACCTAAATCTTGATAAATCATTTAATTTATATTACAAAATTATGATCATGATTGTTAAATTCTCAGAGAAACGCCCAGAAACGGTAACACTGCCTTTTTAGTTTTGCTTTTATTTCGTTTTGTTCTTCATACTGAAATACCTACTATAATTGTAGAAAAAAATAGGAACTTTAACCTCTTCTAGGCGGCCACCTCTTGGCCGTCCCAACGAGAGTTCTCTCATTGTGGTCACCTCTGTTAAGCGGCCATCAAGCGTTTTGGCTTTATTTCAAGAAGATGATGAAGGAAAATACCCTCCGAGATAGAAGGTGATAACCGATTGTGGACCAGCAATGCTGCCGTTGCGTAATTGTTTCAAAATAAAATGATGTTCCTGCTAAACATTAAGCCAATTTATGACAAACGAACCTCTATTGAGCGGCCAACCTCCATTCAGCGCCACTTGCTGGTACCCCAAGGTTGGCCGTTTAAGGGAGGTTAAACTGTATTTTTTGTTTGTTTGTGCCAACTATGGCTCTAATAACACTTTCCTGCTGTCTTTTGTCACAATAGTACCGGCAAATACAGCCACGGGCTTTTAGCTCGCTCGTGTTAGACTCCATCTAGCACTCGTACGAAAAATGCAGCGTCATTATGGGTCTGACTGTTTTTATTCCTTCTTTCACAGGAAGCCTTACGATTGTTCCCGTCAGTCCCTTTCTTTGCACGAACTACCACTGAAGACTTCCATATGGGTATAGTAATTTATTTTTATCTGTGTCCCCTATTCCTTAATCACTTACGCAGTCGTTCTTTGAGTCGAGGGAAAGTGCGAAGTCTGATCTGAAAATAGCTTATAGCTGTCATAGGCAGCGTTCACACTTGGTAATGATGGCCGGGCACGGTGCCGGAGTACGGTACTCGCTGGGCACTAATGTGAACTCACCCATCTTTCACGTACCCACGCTGAACTTCGGGCACGGTGCCGGTGCCTACGCGTGTACAAAGTGGTTACCGGGTCGCTGTATACACACCGTCTTTAGTTCTGGAGCAGTTCCCGGCTTTGTACTCATTGCTAAGCTCATGTTTCAAAATGACGTCTGGCAGGGCAAAATGGAGTAACTATGAACTCGGTCACATATCGGGTACTCAAGGTGTGAATGCAGCCCCAGTTAGTGCTGGTACCAAGGTATTAGTTCCCGAACACCAAGTGTGGGCAGTCCCTTAGTTTCACATGAAAGGCTTTGCCTTGTAATCACAATCGCCATTTGGAAAGTGAAAAACTGGAAACGTGTGAACGGCCTACTATTTTTCTGGGACACAATTAATTCTGGCCGCCAATTTGTTTGTTTTATCAAGTTTTTGTTATCTTGGAAATACTGCTCTGAGAGGGCTTGAGAAATAAATTTTGCTTGAAAGCGCACAGTTTGACATGACTTGTGTTGCTTTGTAGATGGGTACACAGCTCCCAAAGGAACTTCTGTTGGAGTTGCGACTCTTGCTCTTCACAGGAACTCGGATGTGTGGCCAGCACCGCTGGAGTTCAATCCAGATCGGTTCCTTCCAGAAAACAGCCAAGGACGACATCCATTCGCGTATATTCCCTTTTCAGCAGGCCCAAGAAACTGCATTGGTGAGTTTGCGTTCATACTTTAAATCATATGGGCGTTGCATCAGAATTTGTGAGTTTATCTTGACGTCGTTGAAATGACGTGAAAATTTTCAAGGCTCCAGTTTTATGGCGAGTGGTTTTACGACAAAGTTATGAGCATTCAACCGTCGTACAAGGTCTTTAATTACCTGATGAATAAGCTAGTTCATTTAGCTTTTTTAAGCTTGTTGAAACGGTTAAACCTTTTTTTTGACTCAGTTGACCATGTAATAATGGCGGTTTCGTCTCCAGCAGACGAAGGTAACAAGTGAATAAAAAAAACTACTAGTAAACAAACAAACGATTTCTTTTGTTGTTGTTTGTCGTCCATTTCTATGATCTCTTTCTCCGTGGGCGCGCAATTGTCAAAGAATCATATTAATAAAAAGTGCCGCTTTGTTACATCGTTAGTAGTGACTCATTTAATTTCTCCTAATCTTTGCCCTCTTTTTCTTTTTAGGTCAGCGGTTTGCCTTCTTGGAAGAGAAAATAGTCTTGTATCACGTGATGCGGAATTTCTCCATTGAGTCGGCGCAGACCTTTGATGACCTACGGACCTGTGGAGAACTGATCACCCGACCAAAGGAAGGCATATTTGTAACGTTAGCTAAACGTTTTTAGAGTAAAATACATCGTTGAACAGCAATACTATGCAAAATCAAATATATAGACTGCTTAGTGACACTGACGAATGGCCAGGTAGGGTGACATCTTAGTATTTTCCTGTTTTATTGAAGTACGGTAAGTTAGGTTTCTGCGCAACTGTATTCTCGAAACAAGACATTTCTACATTTTACTTCATCAACGGTAGCAAGTGATCCCAGTGTGATATATAGGAGCATGTTGTGCCAATTTGAAATTAGCCGAGTGAAGATAGCGTAGTCTTATGACGCTCAGATAGTGTTTTGGTTAGCAATAAGGTATTCTCTTTACAATAAACACAAGAACTGGTTATCTGTATTGATTCCACCTTGCTGTTAAACAGTTGCCCTTCTCGATCCCTTCCTTAATTACGTCGATGATGCTGCAACCTCATTTCCTGAGTCTACACTAAAAAAGCCCTGGGAACGAGGCTAAATGATGACGCAGAACTTGCCATTTTTAATTAGGTTAGGTGCTGGTCTTTTAAGGGGGCTAGAAATGGTTTTGCCTTCGGGAAATTTTTGGCCATACCCCTTAAAGATATAGCTGATTCAATAAAGGTTGCTTTGGGCATTGGGAATTGCGCTTATTAACTTTTTCAACCTTTAGGATGGGCGCTTGTTCGAGGATGGGCGCTCGTTCGAATGAATACGGTACCTCATATGTATTGGTTTTCTCCATGTTTTAAATTGAAGCTATCCTAAAAACTATTGATCTGATCGGTTGTCTTGGGGAAACTTTGGTCGTCTCGAAAGTATTTGATACTGATACCTATATACTGATGGGTCGAGTATCCGCATTTTCATGAGAAGATTCTTGCGGGAAGTTTTGTCTTAATCCGACATTTTTGGGAGACCTTCTCTACTAATAATCGCAATACAATACAAATATAAGCTGTGAAAAACACTGTCTCCGAAAATTGTTGGTAAGTCATAAAAAAAAACTCCGAATAACTTAGACGAATGAATTGGTTGTCAGGAAATTTTTAGCCTTTCTCGGGCTGTAGAAATTTCTATTCAATATTTGCTCCTTCGAACGTGAGCAGTTTATTTTTCCAGAAAAACGTCGTTGGCTGCGCTTCATAGTAGGGTACACAAAGAGTCACGCCAGTCCTTCGGTGGCTGGTGGGTCTTAGATTCTTTCGGCTTGAGTCAACAAGCTTGAGTTTTACCCAGATCACTTTCATCTGCTGTGGCTACGAGATATTTGCTGTATGATTGATCGACGCTAGGCGAGCCTAGAGAGCAAGAAAACGAGACGAAAAAATGGCTGGCTACAAGCTTTACTACTTTGATGCACGTGCCAAAGGAGAAAAATGCCGACTGGCTCTTGCGGCTGCTAAAATTGATTTCGAAGATGTTCGATTTAAGGTGTCGCTGACCGGTGAAGAAAGTGAAGAATGGGCTAAAGAGAAAGCTTGTAAGTAGAAGATAGTGCCGCAGTAAATATGATAAGTAAGACTCGATTTCATTTATCTTATCTCGTGTTGTCTGATCTGGTCTTATTATCATTAATCCTGGAGTATAAGTTTGAGGGATATGTTATTCCCCAATACCTCCAAGACAAACTCGCGTGTTTACTCGTTCAAAATTTTCCTTCATCGATGGCAGCAGTTTTCAGTTTCTCATATTAGATATCCTTGTTTAATACACATTTTTTTCGTTCGATTGCATGATACTGTTTTTGGCTTTTTTAGTTTGATGAACGTTTATTTCACGGTCTTGGCGAATGCAAAATTTAATTTTATACTTCTATATTTTTTGTCTTAATTTTATTTACATAAGCCTGGACCTTTATGTCAGGCTCTTGTCTGTTTTTTGACGTCGATTAACATAAACCTTTGTGTATGTTTAACTAAAGTTTGATTGCAAAATAGGCTGACGTCATTAGCCGCCACTCTGCGCCAAAACTAGCCTGGGACCAGGCTCAGCATTGAGGGAAAAAAGAAAAACAAATCGGTGAGCGAAGTGAGCCGAGAGGTAGTTTGGGGAGGGGAAAGGGTGGCCGCCCCTTCCCCCCTCCTTTCACGCTGTGGATTCCGAGTTCTGGATTCTCGATTCTTTGTCAGTGAAACTTTGATTCTTGATTCTAGTCATTAGCATTATTCCGGATTCCAAGGCCCAGGATTTCCGATTCCACAAGCAAAAAATTTCCCGGATTCGGGAACCCGGGTTAACGTACAAGGGACGAAAAGCTATGACACGACTTTTTGCATGTTATTGCTTTCAAACCCGGAAAACACTTTGGAATCAAAGAAAACCCCGAGATGACGGCTCAGTTTTATTGAAAATTATTCTGTACTATACCTCAACTTTAAGTGTGACTACGAGTAGTCCCTCATTTTTCCTCAGGGATAGTAGAGCGAGAGAAGCGCGAGCGCGCGTGTTCTCTCTCCACGCCGCGTGTCGCTTTTTCTCGCGTGGGGTTATTTTTACGCGCGTTCGCGTTTCGCTCGCTCTACTATCCCTGAGGAAAAATGGGGGACTACTCGTAGTCTAGTCTTCCAATGGCCTGATGATGACCTCATGACGGAAAAGGACAGAAAGAAATGGGCCATCATTTTCAAGTTAAATTTCTGTGATCGCAGACTAAGTTCTCCAATACTTACTTCTTACTTACTTCCGGTCGACGTCTAAGAGACGACGGGAACAAAACTGACCCCATAAGGCTCGACCTCTCATACAACTTTCAAGGTCTTGAACATTCTCCAGCCTAGTATCACTCAGTAGTGTGTTAATTGCTGGCGACAACAGGAGCCCGTAATCCCAACCTCCAGGTTGTTATTACGCATGCGTCACCTGTATGTAGCCAGCATTCGTTTGGACTTCCACTAACAATGAATGGAATGCACAAAACGCAATTTGATGACGCGCTTTTGGACCCTCTACCACTCGTAATCTGATCTCGCGTGTTTTCACCATCTGTCACCTGAAACTTGCGCAAAGCACAGCCTTTGAGCAAAAGCGTTTTGACCAGTTCGATCGTTGTCGCCCTCACTGCATAACCTTTGGTTATTACTAGTATATGTACCTTAGGGACATCCTATTTCTGCCATCCCATGTGCAGGTACCCATGATATGAGCTGCTGCGCTCGAGAGAGCTCTCATCTCGAAAAACATGTCTAGAAAGAGCAATTCTTTTATTTTGAGTGGTAGAGGTCACCTTTTCTAGACTACCATAAAGCTCGCTATCTTTAACCTTGTCCTTCCAAGATATGTTTTCACCAATCGCAGCAGTTCTCCAATATACAACATAAAATGTTCAAAAAGTTTGAAACCCTTTTTTGTTTCATTATTTCAGCTGGCAGACCACCACTTGGTCAGATGCCATTTCTCGTGACTCCTGAAGGAAAAATCCTGGGACAATCTGGTGCCATTATGAAATACATCTGCAGGAAAGCAGGTAAACCCCCCCGGGGGGGGGGGGGGTACTCAACAGATAATAATGCATTATGGTACCCACTACAAAAACTTAATTTATAACTTTGCACCCCTCTTAACTGTTTTGAATGCACTGTCTTAAAAATATGAATAAATCACAAAACCAGAGTGTTCTCTCGACTTTCTCGTAGTCATAAAATGCATCCATTATCCCTTTTGGGCCTTAGTACAAACCGAAATGACAGATTTCCCTACCCTTTCAGATACTTCAAATCCCTACCTTGTCATATACCTGAAGCCTCAAAAAGGTATCCCTTTCAGGCGAAGCCTCCCCGTAAAGGCCATTATAGGGATTACCCCCCACCCCGGGGTAAAAACATGTTTCTCACAGTAGTTTTAAGCTGGTGTGGGAGTCATCTTAAACTTCCGCCAGTTTTGTACTAGAGCCAATAGCAGGTGAAAAAAAGCTCGCTCCACACACCCACTTGATGTTGCACCACGAAGCTACGAGCTTATGGACAACACTTATCCTGCGAAATCTACAGCCACTTTTCATGGCTTCCGGATGCTGGCACGTTGAGAGGCGGCCGTATTTGAAGGCTAGGATCAAACTGCGCATGTCTGCAGTAATACAGACTTTTTTCTCAACTACGCATGAACAGGCCGTTGACCGTAGGCAGTGTCTCTAGGTCAATCAAAACTTCGGGAACTTAATTTTGACAATGTATACTCGTCAGGTTTGTGTCCAGAGGACAGCTTTGACGAAACACTGGCAGATATGATCCATGATGCTACTGATGATTTGCGTAACGCCGTGATCAAATTCTTTTTTGAGAAAGACGAGGCTAAAAAGGTAACATATCGTAACGGATTCCGCGCCCCAGAAAACGGCGAAACATTTGTCAACAGAGAAATTTAGAGTGGCGATTACGGCAAACGTCAGATTCAAGTTGAGAATTTCTTAAAAAAGAAAACGTGTAGCTAAACAGGCCAAATTGTTATACACAACACTAACGTGAAGCTACTAATTTTTTAATTTTTTCTAATTTTTTAATGAACAGTAAAAGTAAAGCACATGTTAAGCAAAAACCTGGCCACGTGGTGCAAAATTTACGTTTGCCGTTTGCCGTAAAGGTGACTCTCTCCAATGGCTGTCACTGCCTGGGTGATATGGCTATGCTCATGGGTAACGTTCTGACCAGGTGGTGAGTTGTTGTCTGAAGGCTGGCTTTCACTAGCAACCGAGTCGGAGTCGTATTAAGAAGCGTAGAACCTTTACGATCTAGTGAAAACAGCGTTCGGATTCCGCTTACGATTCCGTCTTTACGATCAAGTGAAAACTGGGTCGTCGGAGTCACCAGCAGAAGCGGAAGAACAAAACCAATCACAAAGCGTGGGAACGTGCACTGCATGATTGGTCTGGTTTTCACTAGATCATAAACGACGTAGTCATAAGCGGAGTCGGAAGAAAATGGAAACGTTCTGATTCTTCTGACTCGCGTATGACTCTGAGTTTTGCGGCGGATTTTCACTAAGTCATAAACTCTGTTACGACTCCGACTCCGTCATTAGTGAAAACCAGCCTTATGTGTGTCAGCATCGTGTCTCTTTCCCGAGTGTGTCCACTTTTGAGTAGTTTTCAAACATATTATTTATCTTGTTTCAAGGCTGGGTTAGAGAAGGAGTATAACGAAACTACTCTTCCTGCAAGACTTGAGAAATTTGAAGCCCTGCTAAAAAGCCGTGACGAAGGCAAGGGATTCTTTCTTGGCGACAAGGTACGAGCGCGATGCACTAGGTGAATAAATCATACATAGACTATATATTTCGAGTAACAACAATTTGCAGTCTGTCTTCTTTGAATCATTAAAGAAAGCGAGTTAAGCACTAGGAGAGTATAAGCAACACCACGGGGACAGCAGCGAAGAAGTCATTTTTACGCGAATTAAGTTCTTTCATACTTCGTCGCGATGAGTCCCACTCGCTGAATTTGCCAAATGCTATAGATTTTATGTATCTCAACAAGTCTCGTCCAAGGTTATAGCTTAACGCTTTCTTTGTCTAGCCTAACGTGAAACCCGGCTGAGAAAAAAAATCGTGCAAATTAAAGAAGGTCTTTATACTAAGCGAATGTTTATTTATTTATTTTTATTTTGCCTACGGCTGACCTATGCTGACATTTCGTTCTTTGACTTCTTTAATGGTTACATTGCTGGTGGCCAACCAACAATTCCCAAGGAACTCCAGAAGTTTCCGCTGTTGGCGGAGCATTACAACCGTGTGCTCAATGTGCCTGAAATAAAGACCTGGATAGCAAAACGCCCTGCAAGCTTTTTCTGAACCTGCGATCAATTGAAACTATATGGCATTTGTTGGCATACCGTAAACAGCCGCCACTTCTCCGATTTTTTTCTTCTCGAGATTTTTTCCAAGTTAAGTGATGTCTATCTACCGTGTAACTCTTCGATGATGACTAAAAGAGGATAAAATTCGCGAAAATTGCGTCAAACCATCCCCATATTCATAGTCTGCAAATTGCCTTACGAAAGCAATCCTGGAAGAATTTTATCTCTTATTTGTTTTGTCCCAAGAATCTAAAAAAGCTACGTAATTCCCCTAAATACACCTACCACAAAGTTGTCATAGTTTTGTGTCCATTAGACTCGTCAGATATGTTCCCCTTCATCCATAGTAATTTTTACATACAAAACATTAATAAATTTTTAGAGTGTTTTGACATGACGTCACGGCGGCCATATTGGTGTCCCAAACAAATCATCTGGGAGTTGAACTTTTTTCTGATGCAAACGCTTTCTTTTGTTCCAATAAATTTGCATAGATGCTGGTCACGTGAGTGAAAACACTCTATACTCTGTATACTCTGCTGTGTATAGAAAAGGCTGGCGTTTTTGTATAGTTATTTAATTACCCCTTTAAGAGTTGGTATCACTTCATAAAGTAACCATTGAAGTCTTGGAGAGGTCTAAAGGTAAATGTTCAGGGTTTGATGGCTCTATAACGGTAAGAATCAGAAATAGTTATCGGAATACAAATTACCCGCCATGGATAGAAAATTCCTTTAATTGTCTTTTCTGCGTGCGCAAACCTGCGTTGAGTGGGCGATTAAAGACGTTATATCATTTCTATACTCTATCTAGTGACTTCCTTATACAGTGCCTTCCTTTTATTTTTTTTCCTTAAAAAATATCACTGACTGTAAAGCTCATTTTGACATTTTTCAGCAGCTGATTCAGTTCTTTGTTGAAAGAAAATGTTACATTTTTGTTGACGTCATCGTCAACTGCGTTGCTTCAAAATCAAGATGGCTGCCACTAAGTTCAAAATGGTCAACCTCGTTTCCAGGAGAGAGCGAACCCTGAAAACTAGGTTGCAATGTGGTGAATTTGTGACGTCATGTGACAACACAATATTCTCATTATTAGGATGCAATATTGTACCGTTCACCCAAAATTCTTAGCAATTAAACTTCAACTCCAACGTCTTATCGCAAATGGAACTATATTACTTGAAACCAGAAATAATTACATTTGTCCGCGCTTTGACTAGTATCCGACGCAGACGTTCTCTTGGCTCGTCACGCAATCCTCCCCTCCGCTCCCCAAGAACGTCTGCGTGGGAGGCTAAGCTTTGACGAAACTCATTACCTTGCGTTATAATGGTACATGATTTGTTCAATCTCACAAGTGATTAATAGTTGTGAATCAGCTTTTCTGTTTACTGACTCATTGCTAGTTAGCCTTTTCATTCTATTTTAAGAAGCCTTTAGTGTGCTAAGTAAAAACTGAGCTACCGTTGTGGGAGTGTCTGGGTGATAAGTTTGTTTTTGAGTGCATGGTAGTGTGAACTTGATTGGTTTTGCTGACGAGTGGATTAATATTCCTCTAGTCTGTAAAAGTTATTGCTTCCCCCAACCTTTCAGATGAATCGCGCGGTACGCGCTCCTCTGGTGCAACAAACAAAAAACTGAGCACACCGAAGGAGTTGGGAGATTGATTCCCCTTCCCATCACGCATAGTATTTCTTTTTTTTTCGCTTCATATCTATCCTAGCGTAGGAGGGAGACGGGTTAAACGGCTGAAACAAATTGCTTAGTCATGTCTACTTTCAGTACCGAGCCGTCACGTTTGATCGAGCTCGAGTCCGATAGGTCCTTTGACAAACGTCCTCGGCTCCAGGGCTCCGCTCTCGAAACACCTGTGATAAAGTAAACCGTGCTGACAGTTTGATAAAAAAAAACCTGTGGCATCCAGGGTATTCACAAACCCAATAAAGACAATAGAAGAAAAATGGCTTCGTCCTTGCTTTTTCCTATAGTTGTCTGCTGTTATACTTGCGTGACTTGCAGTGACGTGACAACCGCATTCACGGACGTCCGAAGCCTGAGCACGAGCTAAAAATCGCCGACTCATGCATAGTTGACATACTTGAACCAAACATTATAAGGTCACTGACACAGACAAAATCTCGCGGTGCAGGTGTACCTAGACGAGAAGTAAGAAGAAGACAATAAGAAGAGGAAAGAAAAACACGAAATATGTCTGGTGGAGGTTACAAGCTTTACTATTTTCCGGTGCGTGCAAGAGGAGAAATGGACCGATGGGCTTTTGCAGCTGCTAAAATTGATTTCGAGGATATTCGATTGAATCGAGAAGAGTGGCTCAAGGAAAAAGAATGTAAGTAGGAGACTGAGGAGATAAGAATAAGCTGGTGAATTCGAAAGACCCATTTGATTGTTGATTGAATTTGGTAGAGGTTTCCGTGATAATGAAATTTTTAAGTTGTATGGAAGCTGAAGTTTTTAAAACAGCAATGACGCGTGCTATGCACGCAACTGTAATGTATCATGATCGGTTTCGTGACAGTGATCTTTGCTTCGTTCGATTGCATGATGTGGGTTTTCATTTTTACCTTTTGATAAACGTTTTTTGAACGATCTTGTTTGTATATCTCCTCCTTGTTGGAACTCTGTGCATGTTTAATGAGGTCGAGTTAACGATTTTTAGAGCTTGACATCATGCGTCCACGCGCCCCTGAAAAAAAGTAACAAACTGCTTGGTCACCCTTGGTCATGCATCACGAACTGCTTTGTCATGCATCACGAACTGCTTTTGTCATGCATCACGAACTGCTTTGTCATGCTTGCTGAGTGTTCAAGCTTCGTATACTTAAGATCAAATATCACAATATCACTAATACTGTAAATCGTTTGTTAAGCCGCCTCCCCCCCCCCCCGCTGGCTCTAATAAGCGTTCCCCCCCCTTCTTTTAAGCCCCCTTTTCCCAGGGGCGGAAGGATTTTTCATTAGGGGTGCCCCTCTCTTTTAAGCCTCCCTCACCTCCCAGGGGCGGATCCAGGATTTTTTCAGGAGAGGGTGCACTCGTCTCTTGCTGGGGGGGGGTGGGGTGTGCACCCCCTGCACCCTTCCCCTAGATCTTCCCCTGCCTCCCCCTTATTACTGATAAATGATTATTTATTACCAATAAATGTTAGCCTGTATAAATTAATTATAACTCTAAAACTTCATTTTGACTAATCCAGGGTCGGGATGGTTTATTCATTGTTGGAATGTCCGATGTGTTTTTGATCCTGGACTGCATAACATCCAACTTTTTTTGAAATTGAGCTTTGCCATTTTGTATTCTAGTTCTTTATGGAGGACTGATACCATTGTCTTTGCAAAATTAAATAAGCCCCCCCTCAAATGTGTTTCTCAGTCGCCATGTAGATACTGCATCATGCAAAAGCCTTGAAATTCAAGCATACCCTGTATATCTGCTCACAAAATAAAGAATCCTTTCCAAGTGAAAATTTTCATAAGTATCAGTTTTTAAGCTGCTCTAAGACTTCCTGCTTTTCCCGCAAGTAAAAGCTCACTACAGGAGGATTAATCATTCTTTAGTATAATAATGGATGAAGTTGTGTGAAAACCAGCCATAGAATATGTAGTTTTTATTTTTTTTTTTATTTTTTAGCTGGCAGACCACCTCTTGGTCAGATGCCCTTTGTTGTGACTCCTGAAGGAAAGATCCTTGCACAGTCTGGTGCAATTCTGAAATACATCTGCAAAAAAGGAGGTAAGCAAAACTACATTCTTCAGAGTTTCCGATTCACCCCATGTAAAGGGGTGAATCCAGCGTGGATCTTTGCAAGGTTGATCTCCTCCTTAATTCCGTAGCTAGCCGTTCACAGACCCTCTATTTTCTCTTCAAAGTCCGTCGAACGCGCGTGATAAAATATAAACTGCGGGGGATTTATTGACCGCCAGCGCTAGCGCAAGGGGGTAGTGGTGGGGGAATTCTTTCTCACGTTCCGCGCTCGACGAAAACGAAAAGAAAAATAAAACAACGTCTGTGTACAGGCTATTTCGTAGCAGTATCTCGTCTTAATTATGAGGTGCTGCTTATGCTAAGTGTTGGAAAAGAGACCAAGCCAAATGTGGGTGGTGACGCGTCAACAGTATGGAATTTCTGCGCAGGCCCATAGGTCGACAATCGTAGGGAAACCAGTAGTGGCTAAACCCTGATTTTCAAACTATATTTTGATATACCTGTCAGGTTTAAGTCCATCAGACAGTTTTGATGAAGCGCAAGCTGATATGATCCTTGGTGGTGTGGATGATTTGCGAGTTGCTATGGTCAAAGCACACTTTCAGAAGGACGAGGAGGAGAAGGTACGATTCCACAGTTAGACCCCAATAGCCATACCCTTAGCCTGCGGCACAGACAAAACTAAACTCTGGTTAAGTCCGTCTGCGGAAGAGCGCCGAAGTCTTTGTTCTGGGCCCCCACCTGTGTACTAAGATTTGAGTGCGCGCCTGTTAACAAAGCCATTGTCGATTTTCCAATCACAGTAGGCTGACTTAGCAACCGAACGGGAACGTCATTTGACGACGGGAAAGCGCGAGGAAAGGATTAAAATCAACTTCCGGTTCCAAATTTGCCGCCCTGCCATTTTTCAAGCCAGTTGTTTGATGTGCGCGCGCCGTCGTCAACTCACGTTCCCGCTCTGTTCCTAAATCAGCCTGTTTTAATTGAAAAGAAATTCGAAATTCTCCTCTGGTAATTCGTTGAGTTCGTTGGGGGCACAGAACAACGCTGCGTTACCAACTGAGGTTATATTACGTCTGCGACACAGGCTACCACACCCTGTGAACACACTGGGTGTGCGGAAGGTAGCCTCTGCCAACAGTGATCCGTTTATATTCTACCCTAGAGAACAGGAGTTAGTATTCCGCGTTTTGCTGGCGAGAGCAGGCAAGCGCTCTAAGTCCGTTCATGCTTCGTTCACCTTTTAAAACGCGAAAAAATAGCACCTATTCTGCAAACTATTTATTTTTCCGTAATTTGGACGAATAGATTAAAAGAAATGGTTTCTAACTACCGCTAGACCGTTTTGGCTATAGCGTCAGCTTAGGTAATGGAGCATTTGGATGAGGCAGGGGGGCGGGGGGTGGGGTGAATTTCCTATGTTAAGGTATTAAACCGGCTGAATGACATACTCACTTTTATTGTGGTCATATTTCTTCTTACCGTTATCTTTATTTAGAAAAAGCTATGGAAGGAGTTTTTCGAAACAACAGTTCCTGACCGGCTTGGGAAATATGAAGCTCTTCTCAAAAGCCGAGATGAAGGCAAGGGCTTCTTTTTTGGAGAAAAGGTAAACATACAGGATACAACAACAACAGCAACAACAAACTCTTTTTCGCATTACTGTAAACTTTTAAGTATTTCAAAAGCGTGCACAGCATACTGAAAAATAAAAAAAGAAAAAGAAAGAAAAACATGGAAAAAATTTTTAAATTGCATTAGTAACAATTTGCACCGGAGATCGTTCAAACTAAAACAAGTTGATATAAAATGAAATAGAAAGTCGAACATCCATGATGTGCGACCACCTGTTTTAAGTGGCCACTCCCATAATATAAGCGACCACCTATCCAAAATATCAAAATTTTCCCAGTCAAAGCCTTACAGTTGGAAGCCCTCGTAAAACGACCACCTGCGACCGCGACCACTTTTCAGGGCTGACGGCTTAGTAATTACCTATTGTTTCTAGCCTCCTGCAAGCGACCACTTTGACGCATGGTCTGATATATGTTTGCTGTATGTTCTATGCCACTTAGAGTAGTTATAAGTCAGAAGAATTCGTTTTAGCGACAATGCAACATGGAATTAAAAATATTGCAACTTAAAAATCAGCAAGGAATTTGTTTTTCCCTGTATTTTTTTCTTGCAGCTTACCTATGCCGACATTGCGTTCGTTGAATTCTTTCAAAGCCTGAAGGTGAACGTAGATATCCAGAAAGAGAAAGAAAAAAAAGAACATTTACCGGATATCGAGGAGATATTGAAGAAGTTCTCTCTGTTGTATGAGTATTACAAGCGTGTGTTAGCCGTGGAAGAAATTAAAACCTGTATTGAGAAACGCCCCCAATCCGACTTCTAAGCTTCCTATCGACATGGTATTTGTCTTTGGTAACATAGGCAAAACTGTAGTATACAAATAAAGTCAGTATATATTCCGTGATCGGCTGTTTACTGTTTGTTATGATGTATGCCCCATTTGTTCAAAAGGTGGATAACGCTTTCCACTGGATAAATCTCTATCCAGTGCGGCGAAGTGCAATTGCAGTTGGATTCTCTAACAATTATCCGCTGCATGGATAGTCTGTTATCCGGTGGATAAAGCGCTATCCAACGTTTCAACAACCAGGGCAGACCTGTAGCCAGGTTTTTTTTTAATTACGCGGAGGTGCGATCCAACGAGGAAACGGACCAAATGAAGCTGAAGGGGCAAGTCTCTAGGGAAGGGGGAGCTTTGGTTGTCTGAGATTGAATTGCGCAGCAAGTTTGCAGTTGGGCGGCTCACTTCGAACGCGTTAGCGTGAGGCAACTAGGGGGTCCGGGGGCATGCTTCCCTGGAAAACGTTTAAATTTAAGCCCTTTGAAATGGCTGGAAATGCATTTAAAACTATCATGGTGTGGAGAAAACTTATATACTTTCAGCATCAAAAAACGTTGCCTTAAAAAATCTTTTCTCCACTGAAACGCATGATACAACAACTATTCTCCGAACCGTCGCCGTTGTTCGATAACGGAAGTTTACCTCCATGTTGAACTAACGCAGCCATATCTCCTGCAATATGTGTGTACATTTTAAGAGGCATTCCACCGGTCCAAGATGAGCCCCGCCCACCCTTTATATAGCTTAATTAACTACCAATGAATTAAGTGCCCCCTTCTCCTCCCCTTTATGGTTTGCCGTGAAAATCATAGGATAATGCGCGTTGGATGTGAGATGGTAGCTAGTCAACGAGGAATGTAGCGCCGAGTTGGCTATAATCATTCCATAATTCTATCCAGCGACTTTCCTATACAGTGTTTTCTTTTATTTTTTACTTAAAAAAATGTCACTATAAAGCTTATTTTGACATTTTTCAGCTTCTTGCTTGTTGAAAGAAAATGTTATATTTTTGTTGATGTCATTATCAACTACGAAACTTCCGGCTCAGAAATTATTCAAGCTAATGATGGTTGCCACTAAGTTGAATTTCTGACGTCATATGACATCACACCGTTCCCACTCAGGAGGCCAACATTCTACCATTAACCAAAAATTCAATACTTAGCAATTCACACCACCATCTTATCGCTTAAATGAAACTATTACATCACTTAAAACCGGAAATAATTACATTTGGCCGCGCTTTGAGGAAACTCATTGTCTTAAGTTTTAATGGTACATGATTCGTACCGTGTCAAAGATTAATAGTCGTCATCAGCTTTTCTGTTTACTGACTCATTGCTAGTTAGCGTTTTCTTTCTATGTTATTACGTCGCCTCTAGTATTGGAATGTTTGCTTAGCCTTATGCTCGGTACAGGGTCAATTTAATACTTTCAACCAGTCCAGTGTGCAGTATTAAAGCATGATAAGGGCTTAAGGCGAGGTTCGGGGAGTGTGAGTTCGAAAATAAATTCAGTAGATATTTGGTTAAATGAAAAAGTGTGTAAGAGAAATGGAAATGTAACGTACTTAAATAAGTTAAATAAAACGACAAGGTGTGCGGCAAGTAAAAACTGCGCTACTGTTGTGGGAGTGTCTGGGTGATAAGTTTTGTTTTTGTTTTTGTTTTAAGCCGGCCGGGGTATTTTGCAGAACGCTGAATGCAGAATGCAGAACGCCAAATGACTCTGAATTTTAGTGATTAGGGTTAGGAAACTGAGTGAATCAGATTCCATTTAGAGTCGTTATACCGGGAAAATTGACCTGAACCTTGATTCACTCAGTTTCCTATCTAACCCTTACTTAAACTTCAGAGTCATTTGGCGTTCTGCATTCTGCATTCAGCGTTCTGCGTTCTGCCAAAGACCCCTGCCGGTTTAAGCTAGGATGACTATGATAGCGTTGAACTTGATTGGTATCGACTAGCAAGTGAATGAGTATTCCTCTAGCCTGGGAAAGTTATAGCTTCCCCCAACCTTTAGGTGAATCAGTACGTGCTGTCCTCATATACAATGAATGAAAAAGTGAGCGCACTGAAGAAGTTGGGCGGGGGGGAGGGCTGGGGGGAGGGGACAATAGGATGAGCGAAAATAGTGTTTGCGTATCGTATTTCTTTTTTCGCTTCAGACCTCTCCACGGGGGTGCTTAGTCATGTCTACTAACATTAGCTGCCACGTTTGATCGGGTGCGAGTGTGACGCGGATCCCTGTTCCACTGACAAACTACCCTGGCTCCAGAAGTCCGCTCTTGAAATACTTATGATAAAGTCAGAACAGTGCTCACAGTTTGATAAAACTCCTCTGGCGTCCAGGGTATTAACAAACCCAATAGAAGAAATAGATTCATCCTTGCTTTTTCTGCCGTTACTTGCGTGACGTGCAGTGACGTGACAAATGCATTCATGGACGTCCGAAGCCTGAGTACCAATTTAAATCGATGAGTCACGGCGGAGGCGTTTCGTTCAGACAGAGTCAAACTACCGCTCAGAGGTCGTCTGGCTCGTGGTACAGAAATTCCTAGAAGTAAGAAGAGGACGAAAAGAAAGAAAAAGACGAAATATGTCAGGTTACAAGCTTTACTATTTTGCAATCCGCGGTAGAGCAGAAATCGACAGATGGGCATTTTCAGCTGCTGAAATTGAGTTCGAAGACATTCGATTGAATCGAGACGAATGGGTCAAGGAAAAAGAGTGTAAGTAAAAAGAATAAGATCAAGTTGGTGAATTTCATTCGAAAGCTTAATTGATTGTCCTCTGAATTTTGGTCTAGTTCTCGGTGAAAATCAATTAAAAGTTATGGAAAATGAAACAAACACTACACAGTCGCGTGCTTTGCAGACAACAATTTTATCGGTTTCGTGACAGTGATAGTTGTCGAAAACGAATTTCGTTCGATTGCAAGATGTGGTTTCCGTTTTGTACCTGTTGATATTTAAAACGGATATTGAACGGTTTTGTTTCTAACTCCAGGACACTTTGCTTCGTGACGAATGTCACCATATTATTATTATAACTAGGTATACCTATCGATAGAGTGCCAACGAACAAATCATGCGTAATTTGCTTAGGAATAAAATTCCTTTTTTCCCATTTGACCGTTTCTTGGTCCCTTCCTGTTGCAAGGATTATTTTCTTGAAAAGTTCTCAGATTCAGTCTGGTGGCTTTACAAACCTGCTATGTAAAAGTGTGAAGTGCCTTGAAAGAATAAAGTCAGCTTTGCAGAGGAAGCGATCGAGAATATTATTAAGACCAGCTACAAATCTACTGTCGGTTCGGTTTCACATTGTTGATAAATATTTGCACAGTTTAATCATTTAAACCTCCTTTCAAATTTCCCGAGGCTTTTTGTTATCGGATTGAAACTTAGAATGATTCGCTGGGCCATCTGAAATGTTTGCAAGGACATGCGATGTACGGCACGTCGGTATTTAATTTTAGTTCATTATTTTTATACTGAACTCGGCCACGTTTCGAAAAAAATGGCGTTGTTTTCTTTTCCTTTGTCGTTCGCTTTAGGCTTGTAATTCGTTTTTGTTCTCATTGTTTTTGTTTGCTGGTTAGATTTTTTCCCCAACACCAGATTTTCCAACAGAAGCGACTGCATTCTTCGTTTGTCAAGCTTTCCCTATCTCCTCGTGTAATCTGATCCTTTTTAGTGGTGAGAATATTGCTTGCTGCACATAGAACACTTTTGCTGTTTTACAAACTTCTCTTCGTTAAAACTTAACATTATGGCCCCTAAAATTAATAGAATATATCAAGTGCTCATGTCTCTTGACTGCGGTGGCCGGGTTTGACGAAAACATTTAGGTAAATAAACACAGGAAGTCACGACGGCGGGAAGTGTGTGAAATTTTGTTTGTTATTCAACTTGAGCCCGTGCGCCAGGTACGGGGGAGGGGGCAGTTAAGAAGGGATTGTTATGATGTTTTGACAAAAAACAGAGGAAGTGGCCCCCCCAAAAAATTCTGAAGCCAGAAAGGAATGTCAATTTTGCCAAGGGGAACTCCCCTATTTGGCCTCAACCACTATGTGCTGCTGAACAAGGTATGGTTTTCAGGGTGTTGGGTCTTGAACAGATCAGGTATACAATTTCACTTTTTAGCCTTTTGTACGAGGTGCCGTTTTGGACTGCAAGCCTCAAAATGAGTGTGAATTTTGGCATATTGATATCATGGGTGACAGTGACAATTCACCATGACAATGGTGGGCTTTTGAGTTGCTTATTGTGTGAAGAACTCCATGCACTGTGAAGTCTAAACATCTATAACTGGAATCTCCAAATTCTCAATCTAGAGAAAACTCACAATTCTCGCCCCTTCCCAAATCGTTTATTTGTCTATATCTCCCAGAATCTATACGAGGTATGTGACCAAACCCAACCAGGGTGTCTCTCTCTTGTGCGCCCTCTCCTAGGAGAGATTTGTGGGAATCAGGTTGATCCTGGCACTAAAATAATACAGAATGTTGTCATGGCGATTTGCCATTTTTACATGTAAAATCCTAAACGTTGAAATGTTGCTGCAATAATATGGAGTAATTTGTCACCCATGATGTTGTAGTAGATTAAATCTTTGAAGATAGCTGTTTTTTCCCCTTCCAGAGGATGGGAGGGGCTGGT
This sequence comes from Porites lobata, assembly GCA_942486035.1. Lineage (NCBI taxonomy): Eukaryota > Metazoa > Cnidaria > Anthozoa > Scleractinia > Poritidae > Porites > Porites lobata. The sequence continues at coordinate 1,809,114 of CALNXK010000100.1, forward strand.
CGTCTGCATTCAAGGGTGCCAGTTGCAGCCGCTATCAATCAATTTATGAGCTTACTCCGTGTAAGCCGTGAAAGGTAGACCACACCCACCGGGGAAACTTCCCAATAAACCAAATAAAGAAGGTTTAATTAGATGTATTTCTGGCTTTTTCGGCGTGAATTCAATTCATTGATTTAGTCGGGTTTTTGTCTCTATGGCGTTACCCCTCGTAACAAGCTTGGGATGCCTTTGGAGATATTAGTAATTTTGCCATCATCTAATTCGAAGTTAAATAAGGTCTCTGATTGATTGATTGATCGTTAATTGTTGTTGTTTTCAGCTGGCAGACCACCACTTGGTCAGATGCCATTTCTCGTGACTCCTGAAGGAAAGATCCTGGCACAATCTGGTGCAATTATGAAATACATCTGCAAGAAATCAGGTATTAAAGAAGTAATGTCGGTAGTGGAGCTACGTCTAAATAAGAGGACAGAAAGAGCTGGATGTATACAGTCTGCAATTTTTTGGTTTGTTCCTTTAACACATCCCTGATATACAGTTAGTCCCTGTTAGGGTAAAATTCTAACAAGCGACATGGCCTTAAAACAGTGCATAAGATAGTTGAAATGGCAACAAACGGCATATTTTAAGATGAGTTAAATACCAACAGGGACATGGCCTACTCTTCAAACGCGCAACTACCCTATTTGAAATTCAGACTAGGAACATACATGTGTGTACCTTTCTTCCACCCCCTCCCCTTCTCAACAGGGCCCCTGCAGTGACTAACGTATGGTTAATACGGACATAGGGACTTGACATACTGTCTGTATTATCCAATTATCCAGATGTCCGTACAAAGCGGGCTGTCAGAAGAAAATGCCACCAACACATTCTTTACTGATACAAAGATACAAAGGAGCAATGACTGAAGCAAAAAGCCGAGGAAGTGAAACTTGTTTAATAGGAGGCCAAAACTCTAGTATTTGATAAGGGTCATACACCAGACGGAAAACTGAATGATCAAAGTCAAAAATGCAGACTGCTTGCAATAAGCACACAATGAAAATATACAGTGCACACGGCAGGTATCCTGTGTCCGCAAAGCGGGGTTTGATATATGAGAGTTTGTGATTCGGGGTTTTCTGCATCTCAACAATCTTTCTTGACAGAGAGGGCCATTTGTATTGTCGAACGATTAAAGAAAAGTACATGTATGGGCTACACCGCTCTGTTTCTGAGTGCAATCGTACAATGTCATAAGTCAATTTCTTCTTCTTCTTTTTTTTTCCTGCCTTATTTGTAGGACCACGGTTTGTTGATACAGAAATTTTTCTATGTTGGCAAAGAGACGTAACAACTTCTAGTTACCCTGCGAGCACAGGTTTCTCTAAAAGAAACCAACTAGGCGACTGACAAGCGACGCGAACGACTTCGTAAACGCTAAAAGCCTCCCTCACCCCCTACCCCCGTGAACCCGAGGAGAGCTTGCTCGCAGGCCACTAAAAGCCGTGCTAGAGAGAAAATTGTGCTCGCAGGGTAACTTCCAGTCCTCTCAATTAAGCGGGTGACCGTATAGCGGGGCTTCCACTGTACTTGATGCTCGCGTTTCCAAACCCTGATTTATGACCATTTCTGATAAACTTTTCAGGTTTGTCTCCAAGTGACAGTTTTGACGAAGCAGTTGCTGATATGATCCATGATGGAGTTAATGATTTGCGTTCTCTTTTGCTCAAGGCACACTTTGAGAAGGACGAAGCGGCAAAGGTACGATTCCACAGTTTGACTTGTAGCTAGAAAAGTAGCCTCTGCTGATAACTGTCCACTAACGGGTTAAAGCGCAGGTCAAAAGATTACAGACAGAGCACACCGGTAGCATGCGTAGCAAGCGTTTCCGCTTGAGTTACAGTAAAAACCCGCGACTAAGAACCTGGTTTTTAAGAACCTGCTGGGCTAAAATTTGCCAGTATGGCCTCCTCTATAACAGTTCTATACAAGAACCTCTTTAGCCTAAAATCTGGAACAGGTTCTTATTTTCTACAATCTATAAGAAAGAATTCTGTACACTTGGGCAAATAATAAACATTCCGGATCCTTAGCTTTTCGGAGACAATAGACCTGTGCCTTATTACTCCAGCTGTGATTGTACTGGTATACAGGTTTTACCTAAGGAATCGAATGAGCTGAATACCACTATGTTCTCTTAGCTACAATGTATTTTTTTTTTCTTAAAATAAAGGACCTATTTAAGAACCTAACTATAGCCTAAATAGGTGCTAAATACCATTTATGTAACAACCTGTTTAGGCTAACCTGGGAAAATGCAGGTTCCCAGTCGTCGGTTTTTAATGTATTGCTATCTTTCCAGCTTTCGCGCTAACTCGAGCGGAAACGCGTGCTATGCCATTAAATGGCCATAACTCTGCACAGGAAAGGAGAAGGTGTTGGGTCAACTCGATTGGTGCAAGATTTTTTGTTTCTTAGTCTGTTTGCTCTATTTTTATTTTTCATGTACTTATTATCGTTTTCTTTACTAACTGGCAGAATGTCATAAAATGAAATCATTTGATACCTGCCTAACCGTTATCTATATCTTTATTTAAGGAGACGCAATTGAAGGAGTTTTTCGGAACAACTCTTCCTGCCCGACTTGAGAAATATGACGCTCTTCTTAAAAGCAAGGATAACGGCGAGGGGTTTTTTCTTGGAGCCAAGGTAAGTATACGGGATAAATATCAAAGGTAGAACCTGACCTATTTGCATTTGCTTTTGGGATTCCGGAGCCACTCGACCCACCTCAAATTCTCTAACCCCCCAATACCCCCCGCCACAAGACAATGGTGGAACGGTCGAATTTGTACAGTAAATAGAAATCACTTGTCTTTGGTGAAAATTAATTTGAGCTACGCCCATGACTATTGCAAAAAGATCATTTCCTATATGCATAGCTGAGTCGGCGAGTGGAAAAGATGACTGAAGCGAATCGTGCGTTCTGACTGGCTGCCCGGGCGGCCAAGATGGGCCCATTTTGCCCGCTCGGGATTTCCCGCGTTGGTCCCGTAAGAAAAAGTCCTCTTTTTGGCCATATGAAAAATCCTTTACTGACCACTGGCAAGCTTGTTCGGTCAAGATGGCTGTATATTGGCTTCGTTCGTTTTTGCGCTTTTATTGACCTCTAGCCTGAGTATCAGGCCTTCCTAAGGGGTTAGGGGAGAGGAGATTTTAGATGGAGGAGCGGGGAGGGGGGAGCTCTCTCCCTTTGCGCTTCCATCTTTCCCCTTTTCCGCAAGAAATGCCTGATACTCGGGCTAATTGACCTCGAAGTTGGGGTTGGGGGGGGGGGACAAGTTTGTGCCTCCCATCATACACACGTCTGTAAAATTTCACGGCTTTGAGGAGTTATATCTTTGTTAGTTTTCAGCAAATCACTTTCAAACTAGGTAATTTTACTAATCTTAGTGCGCTCTTTTGAGTGGTTTCGACGGATTTTTCCTTTTTTCCATGCCAAAAGTTGAGAAAAAACAGTGAAAAGGTCTATCCAAGACAGTCTTAGATTCTGGATTCCAGATACTGGATTCCAGTCTTTGTCAGTGGAACTTGGATTCTGGATTCCAATCGTCAGTTGGATTCTGGATTCCTTGAACTGTAGTCCGGATTCCAAAGCCCAGGATTCCTGATTCCACAAGCAAAATATTCTCGGATTCCGGATTCAATCTGGATTCTATTACATGGAGCGACTTATTATGGTTTTTTATTCGGCCTCGCTCACTGTTAAAGTTGTTCAAACAAAACTTCTCCGTACTAAAGCGAGTAATTCATTTCTCTTTTCTTCTTTTCTCTAGCTCAGCTACGCCGACATTTCGTTCGTTGAATTTTTTAACAACTTGAGTTTGTTGGTGAAAAAGCAGAAAGATGAAGGCAAACCAGCACCAGACCTCGATGAGATATTCAAGAAATTTCCTCTGTTAGATGGGCATTACAAGCGTGTGTTGGACGTGCCTGAAATAAAGGCCTGGGTCGAGAAACGACCTGCATCCGACTTCTAAGCCCTTTATCGATGTGATACTCTTGGCATATGTTAACGTAGGCACAACTGTGTACAAATAAAGTTAGGATATATATGATTTGAGATTTACTGGTTACTGGTTCTAATAAACCATTAGGCTCGATTTCCGCCGTCTCCTGGGTCCGGTCTTTGATCCTCCCCGAAGAGAGACGGGAGGATGAGTGCGGGCTCATTTTGCCGAACAGCGGCTGGTAATCGAGTCTCATAAACCATGTTTTCTCGAATTTGTGTGAACTTTATAATAACTGTTATAATGTTTCTAATATTTGACGTCACTGGCTTTAAGGGGGTAAAATAGTTTCTGCAGTCAGTCAGAATTATCTCAGTCTTCCTAAAAAGAAATGATTTACCCCAAATTAAGGTCTCACTTTATTGGAGGAAAACTTCAAAAGCGCTCCTCCTAGTTAAACACTCTTCGAAAAACGAGCCCCTGATCGCTGGCCGAAATTTGAAATGAGCGATCGGGCGCTTATTCGGGAAAGTTAGACCAGCTATGAAGGATTTTATATTCAATGGTATATATCACTGGTAAACTTTTATTTTCAGCTGTTTTATTTTTGTTGAGGACCATGCAGATACTTTTATTATCTGGGGATGTCAAGAGATGCCCCGCGAGCAGAAGCCCTTCGATCTTCCTAGATACGTCCCGACTTATATATCTAGGAAGATCGAAAGGAAGGGCCCTGCTCGCATGGTAATCAAGAGAAACCCTTCCGATTCCCCGCTACACCAATTGAAAGAGGGGATACCGTATTTAAATCGTTAGAAAGGCTTCTCGCTCGAGTTCACCTTTATACAGCATTTTACGGGTAATGATTAGAAGCGAATCCTTTTTACATCTCAGGGACACGTCTAGGATGTGTCGTAGTAAGCGACCTCTCGGTTATTAAACATTTCAATTCTTGGTCAAATTTATGGTGATAAATAACATAAGAGTCATACTTCAGCTAGTCATGTGTACTTTCAATATCAAGCGAGGTTCTCTGAGGGACTCGGTAAACAAACTTGTTTTCCACTTTCCAAGAACTAACTACGTGAAAAATAGCTTTAGTTTCAGCGGTGCAACCCTTTGGAACAGTTACCCCGTAACATTAGAGAGTCTGCTTCATTAAATCAATTTAAACGCCTTCTCTATCATAATTTTTAAACACGGTATTCATGGAAATCAGGTTCTTAAAGTGGCATATTTGTTGTAAGCTAATGTAATGTTAGGATTAGGATTTTTAGATTTTACTGAGGATGTTAGTCATTGTATTGGAATTTATTGTACCTGATGAATTTTTTACCGTTTATAAACAATGATTAAAGATACGAACACAGTTTAATTATCTTCTTTGAGATTTTTCCAAGTTAAGTGACGTCTATATACCTTGTATATAACACTTCGATGATGACTAAAAGAGGATAAAATTCCCGAAAATTGCGTCAATCCACCTCCACATTCATATAGTCTGCCAAATGATGTTACAAGACCAATCCGGGAAGAATTTTAACTCTTTTTTGTTTTAATATTTTGTCCCAAGAAACTAAAATGGCTACTGCAGGTCACGACGCTGAATTCCCCTAATTACACCTACCCAAAGGTGTCATGGTTTTGTGTGCACCACAGGGCACCACAGGCTCTTCAGATGTGTCCCCATTCTACATACAGTAGACCCTCGATAACTCGAACTCCTTTGTCTTTTCTGCGTTGGCAAGCCTGTGTTGAGTGATTAAAAACGTTATATCTTTTTACAGTTCTATCCAGCTGGACTTCCCTTTGCAGTGCCTTCCATTTATTTATTTATTTTTTCCTTAAAAAATGTCATTATAAAGCTTATTTGACACTTTTCAGCTTCAGTTCTTTTGTTGCAAGAAAATGAAAGCGAAGTGAAGCGATCTGCCATTTTTGACAAAGGAGCGATCGCAAGAAGTTAAGAGAAAAGCGTGGTTTCGTTTACGCATGAGCAGAATATTATTGGCAGCCAAACAAAGTTGGACGACATTGCACATAAGCAGACCATTATTTGTAGGCAGTTATTTGCAGTCACGTGGTGGGCTTTCGACCAATAAAAAGGAAGAAAAATTTGCATCGAATGATAATTACTGATTTGTCCGCGCTTTGGGCAGCCTACCACGCAGACGTTATTTTGGCTCGTCAAACAATCCTTCCCAACGAACCGTGGGAGGCTACGCTTTGACGAAACTCATTGTCTTCTGTTATAAAGGTCCATGATTTGTTCAACCTCGCAAGTGATTAATAGTTGTGAATCAGCTTTTCTGTTTACTGACTCATTACTAGTTAGCCTTTTAATTCCATATTAAGAAGCCGTTAGTATTGGAAGGTTTGCCTAGCCTTATGCTTGGTACAAGGTCAATTACTTCCAACCAGTTTAGTGTGAAATAAGGGTGAGGATGAGGGTTGGGGAGATTTGTGGGTTCGAAAATAATTTCAGTAGGATATTTGGTTAAATGAAAAAGTCTGTAAGAGAAATGGAAATGTAACTAACTTAAATACAGTAAATAAAGCGAAAAGGTGTGTTCAGAGAAAACCTGCGCTACTGTTGTAGGGGTTGTCTGGGTGATGAGTTTTGTTTTTGTTTTATAATTAAGCTAAAATGAGTATGATAGTGTGTGAACGTGATTGGTATTACAGACAAGTGAATGAGTATTCCTCTAGCCTGGAAAAGTTGAATCGCACAGTACGCGCTCCCCTCGTACAAGTGAAAGAAAAAGTGAAAAGTGACCTCACCGAAGGAGTTGGGAGATTGCGGGGAGGGGTGGTGGTGGGGGGGGACAATGGTATGAGCAAAAGTAGCCTTCCCCTTCAGCATCACGCATCGTATCTCTTTTTTCGCTTCATATCTACCCGCGCGTAGGAGAGAGGCGGGTTAAACGGCTGAAACAAATTGCTTAGTCATGATGTGTCTACTTACAGTACTGAGCCGTCACGTTTGATCGAGTTCGTTCGAGTGTGATAGGGATCCTTAGATAAACTACCTTGGCTCCAGGGGTCTGCTCTCGAAACACATTTGATAAAGTAAAGCGTGCTCACACTTTGATAAAAAAACGTCTGGCATCCAGGGTATTGACAAATCTAATAAAGACAATAGAAGAAAAATGGCTTCGTCCTTGCTTTTTATCTCCTATAATTTTCTGCCCGTTATACTTGCGTGACTTGCAGTGACGTGACAACCGCGTTCATGGACGTCAGAAGCCTGAGAACAAAGTTAAATGGCTGAGTCATATCGGGGGCGTCTGCCCATATAACCCGTATCATTCACACAGAGTCAAACTACAGCACAGGTAGGGAGTCGTCTGGCTCGTGTTGCAGGTGTGCTTAGAAGTAAGAAGAAGAAGAAGAAAAAGAAAAAGACCAATATGTCAGGTTACAAGCTTTACTATTTTCCAGCCCGTGCTAAAGGAGAAATAGACAGATGGGCATTTTCAGCGGCTAAAATTGATTTCGAAGACATTCGAGTGAATTTTGGAGAAGAATGGCTCAAGGAAAAAGAGTGTAAGTAGAACATAAGAACAAGTTGGTTGTTTTCTGAATTTGGTCGAGTTCTCAGTGACAATGAATTAAAAGTTATGGAAAATGAAGCGCATTCAACACTGCAGAGTCGCGTGCTATGCATACAACAATTCTGAACAATTTTATCGGTTTCGTGACAGTGATCGTTTTCGAAAACGGATTCGTTCGATTGCATGATGTGGTTTTCGTTTTGAACCTTTTCATAAACGTATATTGAACAGTCCTGTTTCTTTCTTTTCCTTGGTGAACATATCACTTTGTTTTGTGACAAATGTCACCATATAATTATAAAAATTATGTGGCCGGCCTGTGCATATTTAATCGAGTTGATTATTCTTACACTTGGCGTCATGCTTCCTCGCGCCTCTGAAACAAACTGCTTTGTCATGCTTGCCGAGTGGTTATGCTTCACATACATTACTCACGATCAAATATCAGAATACACCTTAATGCACAATGACATAATATAAAATGGTCTTTTGTCTTGAAGTGAGTCAGCAATCAACTGCTTGTTAGCCTCCCACGCAGACGTTGTTAGGGGTTCGTCACGCGTTCCTGCTCCACGAACGGCTAACTGCTTGTAAGCTTAAAATTCCTATAAATTGTGTAGTTGACCTGTTCGCAAAGAAAGTGACAGTAAATAAGCTGAAATAAGGCAAATATTAAGTGTTTTCCCACTTTGATACGAGGTATAAACCCACTATAAAGTAACAATGAACAACAACAACAACATAAGCTTTATTTGCATGACTATAATTATGTAGTTACAGTATTGCAAAAGCTTTAACATAAAAAAAAAAACAAACAAACAAACAGACAAATCATAACAATGATAATGCAATGCAATGATCACTATAGTCAATCAACTGTCATCAGCATGATTCGATACCAAATTATTACGTAAATCATTACATAATGAGACAAATTTCAACAAATGTGAATTTACGGAAAAATTCTGTGAATTCATCAATTTAATTATTAATTCTGTGTAAGATAGCTGATTAAAGTCGACAAAATTTTGTTGTATTTGATTGTAGAATTTCTCCCTTGGGATTGAGTATTTTGGACAATGGAAGAGAAAATGAAATTCGTCTTCAATTATACCAGAGTTGCAAATAGGGCAGAATCTATCGTTACGGGAAGTTTGATTATATCTTCCAGTTTCAATCATGAGTTTGTGGTTACTTATACGAATTTTAACTAAATCTTTCCTATTAGCAGAATTTCTAATTAAGTCTAGATAACTTGAAATTTTATAATCATGTTTAAATAAGCTGTAAAATTGTAGCTTCGTAGAATGATGGATTGTATGTTGCCAATATGCAATATATTTTTGTTTTATTATATCTATATAGTGTTTGATCTTAGCTTCACTTAAATTATTAGGATCAAAATCAGGGAGGTCATAATATTCAGATATTTTCATAAGATTATGGTAAAAGCTATTTTTACCATTACAGTGAAGTTCTAGCGAAGTGCGAAAGGCTTGTTTAACAATAGTATCCTCGTTTTTACGCAGAAGATACAATGTGTAATAAAGGATATTTTTATAAATATTAATGATTAATGGAAACCGTCCTAATTCACTTCTACTTGCAACATTTGAAGCTTTATTGCTTATTTCTAGGTAACGCTTGCAAAATTTCAAGTGGGTTTTTTCAATTGGGGTATTGTCCCAAACTTTAAAATCATGTTTTACATATACACCCCAAATTTCGCTATTATATGATAATATTGGGGAAATCATCGTTTCAAATATTTTGCAAGCAAGAGAAGGTTTTAATTTGCTAAAGTTTGTGTGTTTTCTTAAACTAAAAAGAGCATGAAGAGCCTTCTCTTTCAAGTGTTCGAGTGAGATATTAAAATTACCGGTTGAGGAGATACGGGTTCCTAAATATGTATATTCATGGACAATATCAATGGTTTCTTTACCTATATGGAATAGAAACTCTGCTTTGGCCTAGGGTCCTCTCCTACTTGGCAGAGCTTGGCCCGCGTGTGCTTAATTAGGTGCCGCATACATTATGTATACCACAGCCGGTTGGCGGGCGGGGGAGGGGAGATGAGGAGGGATTGTTAAAATGTTTTGTCAGAAAACAGAGGACATGGTGAAAAAAAAAATTCTGAAGGCAGAAATGGGCATGCCATGAATTTTGCCATGGGGTACTCCCTTGTTTGACTTCAACCAGGATGTGCTGCTGAACGAGGTTTGGTTTTCAGGGTGTTGGGTCTTAAACAGGACGGGTAAACAATAAATTTTTTCACTATTTAGCATTTTGCACAGGGTGCCTTTTTGGACTGAAAGCCTGTAAATGAGTGTGAATTTTAATTTGGCATATTGATATCATGGGTGACAGTGACAATTCACCATTAATTTTAATGGTGGGTTTTTGAGTTGCTTATTGTATCAAGAACTCCATGCACTGTGAAGTCTAGAGAATAAAATTTTTGCTTTAGTTCACGGTTCTCTTAATTTTTTGACAAAATACCTAAAGTCTAACCTCCACTGACAGTCACCCCTCCACAACGCGCACCCACGGCCACTTTCTTCTGTCTCCATGGCTACCATTGTGGACAAGTTCAACTGAAATAAAAAATTAGAAACCTTTTTTCTGTTAAGGATTGTGCACTATCATGTGTTTAGGTTTTCTACAGCATCTTTTTATGCCATGGCATTTTTGTTTTTTTAAGTTTTAAACCCTGATGTCGTTTTGTGATCCTGGCACAACCTCATTTGCACCGTTTTCTCAAACTCACCCATGATTGGAATCCCCCAATGCTCTGAGGGGACAAAACTCGCTCTTATCTGCCCCTCCCCAAATCGTTTATTTGTTTATATCTCCCAGAATCTACAAGGCACATGACCAGACCCAACCAGGGTGTCTTTCTCTTGACCGCGCTCTCCTAGCAGAGAATCCTGGGAATCAGGTTGATCCTGGCACAAAAATATACAGAACGTTAATTGCCTTAGCAATTTCATCATTTTTACATGTAAAATTATAAATGGTGAAATCTTGTCTCAATGATAAGGAGTAATTTGTCATCCATGATGTTATGGTAGATTAAATCTTTGAAGATGGCCATTTCTTTATTCTGTTGAAACACAACCCATTCTGAAGGGCTTTTCCCTTAAAAAATGGGAGGGGTTGGGCATCAGTATACAAGGGCGCCAGTGGCAGCTGCTATCAGTCCATTTATGAGCTTACTGTAACCTACCCATTGCTCATAATATGAATGATGAGTGCTGCGTGAAAGGTTACTAGACCACACCACCGGGGAAACTTCCCAGTAAACCAAATAAAGAAGGTTTAATTAGATGTATTTCTGGGTGTTTCAGTGTGAATTCATTGATTTAGTCAACTTTTTGGCTCTATTGCGTTACCCCTCGTAACAAGCTTGGGATGCCTGTGGAGATATTAGCATTTTTGCTATCATCTAATTCGAAGTTAAATAAAGTATTTGATTGATTGATTGATTGATTGATTGATCATTAATTGTTGTTGTTTTCAGCGGGCAGACCACCACTTGGTCAGATGCCATTTCTCGTGACTCCTGAAGGAAAAATCCTGGCACAATCTGGTGCCATTATGAAATACATCTGCAAGAAAGCAGGTATGAAAACTAACATCGGTAGTGGAGCTTTATCTAAAAGGGCAGAAAGAGCTGGATGTATACAGTGTGCAATTTTTTGGTTTGTTCTCCCTGCTGCAGTCCCCGTTAGGGTAAAATCCTGACAAGCGACATGGCCTTGAAACAGTGCATAAGATAGATGAAATGGCGACAAACGACATGCTGTAAAATTCCGAAAACAAGCCCCGGGGCTTATATTTTTCAAAGGCCCTTTTTGAGGGGCTTATCTACGGAGGGAAATTTGCGTTTCAAAATCCGTTGGGTTAGCCTTATAGTTGCAAGTAAACTAACTTACCGTTTTTGCTTTGTTTTACTTTGTATTTGAGGGCAACTTTTCAAGTACAAGCCCCAGGGGCGCTTATATCGGAAGGGCGATTTAACGGAGGGTTTTTTATGTTACCGGATTAGGGGGCTTATATTTGGAGGGGCTTATTTTCAGAATTTTACGGTATTTAAAGATGAGCTGAATACCAACAGGGACATTGCCTACTCCTCAAACACGCAACGACCGTATTTGAAATTCACATTAGGAACACACATGTGCATAGCACCCTTCTCCCTCCTTCCCCCCCCCCCCCCCCCTCCCCCCCCCGCCCCCCAAGAGGGCCTCTACAGACTTTTTTAATTTGGACAACAAGGGGACATGATATACTGTGTGTAATGTCCGGGTGTCCGTATTAAGCAGGCTGTGAGAAGAAAATGCCACGGACACATTCTTTATAGCCTGCGTAGCAAGCGTTTCTGTGCGGTTTAGGAGCAAAGAACGAGGAACGAGAGTCAAAGATCGCGCGAAAAATGGTGCATTTCTCGCGGGGTCAAAACCGAAAGTCGCCTTCCTCGGTCTTGCTTTGCTTCGAAACCAAACGGAAACGCTTGCTACGCAGGCTACATTCTTTACTGATACAGAGATACAAAGGAGCAATTGCTGAAGCAAAAAGCCAAGGAAATTAAGTGAAACTTGTTTAATAGGAGGCCAAAACGCTAGTATTTGATAAGGGTCAAACACCGAAAGAAAAACTGAAGGATCAAAATCAAACAGGTCAGACTGCTTCCAATAAGCACACAGTAAAAATATAACGTGCGCACGGCAGAAACCCAGAGTTTGCCAAGCGGGGTTTGACCGATATATGAGTGTTTGTGACCCAAGGTACAGAAAGGTATCCGTTGTGCTTATTATATTGACCGGTGTCCGCACCAAGCGGTTTAATTTTAGAGAAATAAAATGTATGAGTTTTCTGTTAGGGCAAACGAAACAGTTTTTTTATATACGGATGCCCGTATAGAGTATTTTCACTCACGTGGCCAGCATCTATCCAAATTTATTGCAACAAAAGAAAGCGTTTGCATAAGAAAAGAGTTCAACTCCCAGAGGATTGGTTTGGAACACCAACATGGCCGCCGTTTCATTGTTTTGGGACACCAATATGGCCGCCGTGACGTCATGTGAAAACACTCTATAGAGAGGAGACGTGTGACGTCACGTTACCATGGTATCAAAATTTCTGGATCTCAACTATCTTTCTTGACAGAGAGGGCCATTTGGATTGTTGAACAATGGAAGAAAAGTATACGCTACCGTTTTCTTCCTGCTTGCTATCATGTAAAGGAAAGTCTTACTTGTAAATTTTTTCGCTTTTTTCAGTTCGCCCGCCGTATTTTTAGATACAGAAATTTTGCTACCATGGCAAAAGGACGTGACGACTTCTAGTTACCCTGCGAGCACAGGTTTCTCTAAAACAAACCAACTACGCGACTAACAAGCGACGCGAAGGACAGTCGTAAACGCTAAACGCCTCCCCCACCTCCTACCCCCGGGAACCCTAGGAGGGCTTGCTCTCAGGTAGACCGGGGCTCCAACTGTACTTGATGCTCGCGTTTCCAAACCCTGATTTCCGACCATTTCTGATAAACTTGTCAGGTTTGTCCCCTAGTGACAGTTTTGACGAAGCAGTGGCTGACATGATCCATGATGGAGCTACTGATTTGCGTAATCTCTGGCTCAGAACACACTTTGAAAAGGATGAAGCGGCAAAGGTACGATTGACTTAACTTGTAGCTAGAAAAGTAGCCTATAACCGTCAACTCTCGTTGACAAAAATATAAATCACTTTTTTCAAACCGGTTTAAGTACAGGTGAAAGGATTATAAAGAGAGCAAACCGGCAGCCTGCGTAGCACTATGCTGAAGCGTTTCCGCTCGAGTTATTGCTCTCGTTCTGGCTTTCGCCCATTATTTTTACCCGGCACTTCGTGCCTTGCTCGGAAAGCTGAATGCGTTGACCTTCGGGCGACGTTCTTTCCCACCGAACACTGGATAAGATTTTACCAGGTCCGTAACAATATCCTGTGACGATTTAATCGGTCATATTCTATTCTACAGTAAACAAAGGCGAATCGCGCTATTATAAGCTGAAAATTTAACTGCAATCAAGAAAACAAATAACCCCTCTGCACCCTGTATAACTCAAGCGGAAACGCTTGCTACGCAGGCTAGCAAACCGGTTCCAATAAAAGCCATTAAATGGCAATGAATCGGCTCAGGAACCACACCGGAAAGAAGAAAAACTTAAGGGGTTGGGTGATGTAGGTGATTTGTATTTCATTCAGACGATGGTAACAATTTTTCCCTTCGAAATAAAATACTTATCAAGATGTTTTTTGTTCTTGATCGGTTAGACTTTCCCCCAAGGTTACGTAATCAGCCTCTGTGGTGTAGTCGTTAGGTGTAGTCGCATCATAGTACGCACCAATCATAAGGTGGGGAGGCCGGGAGAGCAGGCACCGTAGAAAGTGGAACTGTTGTAGACATAGCGTGACATACTGGCTACCTATTGTAATGGGAGATAACAGTCGATGAGAATATCATACAAATCACTTTGACTCTGAAGATAACTGACTACCGCACAGGTTATCGACACGCCAGTCACTTTCAACAACAATCATATTCAGGACTACGATCACCCGGACGATCATGCTCCACCTACTTATGAAATGACTCATGGGTTCAAACCCCGGGGGGGTACTTTAGGAATTTCTGGGTGGGGATGTGCCGCTGGGTCCCTGGAACCCTTAACCTATGCCAGAGCTAGTTCAGCTGAATTTTGCTACCCTATACTACAGTGAACTCCCCAAATCCCCCCTATCCTAGAGTAGCTGTTTTCCAGAAACTACTGAGGTCACTAGCACAGTAGTCTAGCCAAAACAAAACGTTATACCACAATCCCTAGTCTAGATAAAATCTTCAACCAACTGATCAGTTTCCTGAAAAATGATACCCTATTCTAGACCCAAACGCTCTGATTTATATACCCTATCCTAGAGTAAACTGCTTGAAAACCATAACCTTCACAGCGGCACATTCCTATATAGCCCATATATGGCTATGGCGGGGTTCAAACTTTTCACAGTGGATACTTCGATCGTAATAACTGGCAAAATGTCGCAAAATGTAATCATTTTATACCTACCTAACCGTTATCTTTATTAAGGAAACGAAATTGAAGGAGTTTTTGGAAACAACTCTTCCTGCCCGACTTGAGAAATATGAAGCTCTTCTCAAAAGTAAGGACGAAGGCAAAGGGTTCTTTCTCGGAGCCAAAGTAAGTAAGCATGTGGGAGAAAAACGACTTCTCCTCTCCATTCTTTTCCATGTTAATTATGTTCCCTGGCTCCCACGAGTCTCCTGTAGCTCAGTGTTAGAGGTTCTGGACTGGTAACCGGGAGGCCTAGGCTGGAGACCTGTTGGGAAAAGGGACACGCCTTTTTTCAGTCTTTTTTTTTTCTCATTGTATTGCCCCATATACGTCAAGGAATCCAAGAAAGTCTTGGATTCTGGATTCCATGCCGTGGATTCTAGATTCCGGGTTTTGGATGCCAGTCTTTGTCCGCATTCCAATCGTTGGTGGGATTCCGCATTCCTTGAGCTATATTCCATGTTCCACGAGCAAAATGTTCTCGGATTCCTTTTCATGGGTCAACTTAAGCTTACTATAGGTTTTCATTCGGCCTTGTTCACTTGTTAAGTTATTCAAAAAACAAAAACAAAAAGAACTCTATCCTAAGCGAGTAGTTCAATTCTCTTTTCTTTTTTCTTCAGCTCAGCTATGCCGACCTTTCGTTCGTTGAATTTATTAACAGCTTCAGTTTGATGGTGAAAAAACAGAAAGATGATGGTAAACCAGCACCAGACCTCGAAGAGTTATTCAAGAAATTTCCTCTGTTAGATGGGCATTACAAGCGTGTGTTGGACGTGCCTGAAATAAAGGCCTGGGTGGAAAAACGTCCTGCATCCGACGTATAAGCCTCTTATCGATGTGATAGAGCGATTTTCGTATGACCTTGAAATGAAAACTCGCGAACAATACAGAAACAACAAACGAACGGAAATAGAGCGATTTGATTGGTTTATAGAACGGATACAAACGTGTTTGGTCTTTGGTTGGTTAAGCTAACGCTAGAAGTTTCTAGAAATCAATCGATACTTCGCTTTGACGTCATACTGCAGCACGATTGGCCAATCGAACAATACCTTCTCCATATTAGGATTTTTTGGCGGGAAAACAAAGAGTCCATGTTTTGATCTTTTCATCCATTGGCTGATAAAACAAATAACGAACACTTACCGAAACCATTTTTCAAGGTCATGCGAAATTCGCTCTACTTATGGCATATGAACGTGGGCACAACTGTGTACAAATAAAGTTAGAACAGGAGCATAGAATAAATATTATTTGTGATTTACTGGTTACTGGTTGTTATAAACTATGTTTTCTCGAATTTGTGCGTAATTTATAATAACTGTTATAATGTTTATAATATTTGACATGACTGGCTTTATTGTCAGTCATGATTATCTCAGTCTTCCTAAAAAGAAATGATTTACCCCAAAATAAGGTCTCATTTTATTGGAGGAAAACTTCAAAAGCGCTCTTTCTAGTTAAACTCTTCTTGGGAGTTGTTGCATCCGTTTGCACACCACTGCCAACACACACGCAACAACTCTCAACATTGTTTGCGCAACAATGTTTGGAGTTGTGGCGTCCGCTTGCACGTAGCCTCAGGCTCCTCCCCGAGGTGCAACCCCTTACGCCTTTAAGATTAAACGTCGATAAAACGGCTTCCAAATAGCTCTAGAGGCGAAGCCGACAGTAAATATAAAACAAAAACACAAGGTAAGTCATTAATATTTCCATTTTTGTCAAAAATTGAACTTAGGACGTATTTTGTTTATTTTCATACATTCTCTTATAAATTAAAAGTGTAACGAACTCCCACAGAATTTGGGCGGCCTGTGCAATAAAATCCTTCCATCATCCCCGTCACTTGAAATTCGTAGCACCCCACTGGGCTTTCTGTCAGCTTTTCTCAGACTGTCTATATTCAGCCCTCACACACCACCGTGACACTCTTCCCCTAATATGTAGAGAGTTCCACAGGACATTGCTTGCGTGACTTGGAGTGACCGCGATTGCTGTCCGGAGCCTGGGCATTAGCTAACCGCTGAGTCATGGAAAGAAAACATAAGCTTGATAAAATGTTTGACGAGCTAAGTGGTGCTCTGGAACTCGAGGTGTGCAGTCCTGATTAACGAGAGAAAAAAATAGTGAGAAGACAAAGATGTCTGGTTACCAGCTTTACTATTTTCCAATCCGTGGTAGAGCAGAAATGGCCCGATGGGCTTTTGCAGTTGCTAAAATTGACTTCGAAGATGTTCGATTGAGTGGCGAAGAATGGGCTAAGGAAAAAGCGTGTAAGTACAAAAATTAGAATCAATTAGTGAATTTCTTTCGAAAAGTTTCTTAAAGCTTTATGGAAGTTGAAGCGAACACAGCAGTCTTGTGCATGTAACTTAAATAAGTTTCAGTTTCGTGACTGATCTTCCACACTTGAATAAACTGTTGTTGTTGTTGTTGAATAAACCTGGTACAGTTTATAAGCTTGCGTTCGATTTTCAAGAAAGAAGAATGCATGGTTATAACGGTAAAAGCTTGTCAGTTGAAGGTTAGATTGAAACTTTCATAAAGCTTGAGATGAATTGACCTCCAACAACTTAATTAATGGGTGATTCTTGATTCCATCTTCTCTTCCAGAGAAACTCCTTTGTTTCGTGACATTTAAAATGTAGCAGGGCGAGACCTCTAAACGAATCTTTGTGCAGTCCTAGGGCCTGTTACATATGAGATCAGGTGCTGTACCAGGATGCCTCAGTTCATGCCTTGTTTCCTCTTAAAGTTTTAGTCGAGCATATATATGAGGAGGCAGGCTAGCCCGCTTGCCGAGATTTTTAGATCGGGCAAAATTTTCCAAGACCCACTTTTTTCGAGAAACCATTCTATACCCCTACAAGTTGGCCAGCCTGCCTGCTCATATAAACACAGCAACAATTTTAAGATGATATAAGCTGCCTTGGCTCATACCTTGTGTCCTCTTAAAATTTCCGTTGTGTTTATAGAAGGTCGAGGCACTGGCTGGCCCCCTTGCCAAGATCTCGGCTAGAGCAACTGGGATCTTGGCAAGGTGGGCCAGCCCACCTTCTCATATAAACATAAAGTAGTTTTTTTAAGGAAGCATTAGGCTTGAATAGGCCAGCCTGGCTAACTAGGCTTGCTCACGGCATATAAACAGGCCCTTAAATGAGCACGATTTCGCGATTTTTAAAGCTAGTTCCACGAGCTGTCAGCTGAAACAAACTTCTTTGTCATGCTTTCTGAGTTTTCATGCTCCATTTCCTCGAGGTCAAATATCACAAATATACACCTCATATTCCAAAATGACTTGCAATTTATTTACATTTAGTCATTTGTCTTTACGTTAGTTGGTCCTCAACTAGACTAGCTGTTTACTTGCATAGCCAAAAATTCTTTTGAATCATAAAGTTGACCTGAAAGTAAAGAAATCTACAATAATTTACAGAAATATTGAATGGTTGCTAATGATCACTGAGGTCTATTAAGTTATTGTGAAATGACAATGAATACAACCTGTATTGTGTGAATCATTGAATTTTGATCCCTTAATTATGGCCACTCATGCAGGGCAGTTAATCATTATGCTGCTCAGTGTATTGGCTGGGCATTTTAATAGACTAATATACAAGGGCCTTTGAAATTGCTCTACTAATACTTTTGGATACCTGACAGTGATATTATACTATTTTTCTTTTTTTGGATTGTTGAAGTACTTTCTAAAACTTCCGCTCATAAGCCCTGAGCTTTATATAGAACTTTATAAGGGGTCTTAGAAGGGCTGGGCTTTTAACCAAAGTATCAAATATAGTGTTTCAAAACAAGAATCACAGCAGTACTGATTAAAATACTTTTTGAAACTACTGCATCTTCTGGATACTCTCAATCCCAAATCTCACCCCCACTGTGCCCTACAATGGCCTCTACCGGGGGGCTCCGCCCAAAAGGGATACCTTTTTCAGGGACCAGGTATATGAAAGGGTAGGATTTCACTAGTTGAAGTATATGAAATGGTAGGGAAATCTTCCACTTTGGACTGTAAAAAGGGCCAAAAGGGCCACAGATAGAACATTTTAAGGGTGTGAAAAAGTCAAGAAAATAAACTTTCTGTTTTTGGGATTTATTCATATTTGAAAGACACTGGTGCATTTACTGCAGTAGAAAGGGATGGGTACCTTTTGTGTCAGAAATGGTGTATAAAAGGGTGGGGGTCAGACCTCAGGATGGGGCCTCTCTGTATAAATATGTGGTGGTCACTCTTCTCCCCCCCCCTCCCCCTGGGGGGGGTTAAATGGCTTGCACCCATAGCATAATTATTGTTAACCCAAATTTGCTGGCAAAACAGAAACATCAAATGTTGTAAAAGAACGAAGATTTTTTGCTATTGATTTTAGCTGGCAGAGCACCCTTTGGTCAGATGCCATTTCTTGTGACTCCTGAAGGAAAAGTTCTTGCCCAGTCTGGTGCAATTATGAAATACATCTGCAAGAAAGGAGGTAAATAACAGTAACTTACAGTAACTTATTTCATTGAGTTAAGGAAATTTAGGAGTCATGTGTAAGGGTTTGTTGGAAGGCAGGGGCATAGCCAGCTCATAGACCTGTAGGCCGGGGCCTACCAATTTTTGTCTTGATCACTCTACCGCTTGTAATAAATTATGAGTTGTCGGGATGCGCTAAAAAGCTTAAGAGCTGAAAGTGTTGGTTAGGTCAGTGCGTACTAGTTTTTATGCGTGCATTTTCAGGATATGTGGAAATGAAAGTCAGCCAGGCCTACAACTAGTCGAAAGGCTAGCCACGCCCCTGGAAGAGGTTTGACTAATCGGGTAGAATACAGCATGATTTATATACTTCGCGTTGCTGTTTGTTGGTGGTAAAGATGGGGTCTCGATCACGTTTCTCCGGAAATAAAACGGTCCTTTCACAATTCACAAAAATAACGGGCATTATGAGAATCTCGTCTGAAGGCCTATTAGTAAAAAAATCTTTCAAAATCGTGATTCACGAGAAAAAAAATAGCCATTAAAATAGCCATTACACATTTCAGGACAAAAAAATAGGGCCGATCTTGAGCCACGAAAATACCCTTTAAACCACCCTCTCATTTGTTCAAGACCGTTTACAACCAGGAGATCATAATAGCACCTCTTGGTAAAACCTTCCTTCCCTCTTTAAAATTAGGTGTTGGATTTTTGCTAATGCTGTAATTGATCATTTTGGGAGCTTCTTTACGTAACAGCCTATTACCCTTGAAGAAAGACTATCACTGGCGTAGATCACGGTCAGCATGAGAACCTCCTATATGTGCTACATTGAGCGCAATTAATTCCGCAATGAATTATAATCCACCGTTAACGTTTGTCTACCTTTCACAGGTTTGCGTGCCAAAACAGAAAAAAAAAAAACAATTTTTCGATCTTTAGCGAACAAATTTTACGAAATTTCGTGTTAAAGTCCAGTCCCGGACCAAAACGATTCCTAGATGAATTTCGTAGACAAATGCTCTATAGCAATTGCCCATAAAAGGCTTAGTTAAAACAAGACGGCGTGCGTTTTGTCCTTTGTTCTAAACAGGGTATTAAAATTGAGGGTGTTGTCCTAAATCGGGTATGTATTTTAGGATTTTTTTGTCCTAATCATGGTCAAGGTTTCAAACCCCTCCTCCACCATGGGGTAGTCGTACAGCAAATGTTGCGCAGGATGTACCCTGGGGGCGGCTGTTGCAAGCAGTGGTGAGGCAATTCATCAATTCAGAAACGAGCAGGAAACTGGGCCCGAGTTAACTTTCGCAAAGACGTCTGGGACTGTTACTATGAAACAGGGTGGGGGGGGAATTTGGCCAAAAGGCTGTCCTTGCTACGTTGCTCTTGTTTTCAAATCCTGATTTCGAACCATTTCCAATATATTTGTCAGGTATGAGTCCATCGGACAGTTTTGACGAAGCACTTGCTGATATGATCCATGATGGTGTTTATGATTTGCGAAATGATTTGAGCAAAGGACACCATGAGAAAGATGAGACAAAAAAGGTATGATTCCACAGCTTGACTAGTATCCCAGGGGTGGGATACTCCACCCGAAGGGGTACGTTTGGGGGACTTCAGCCATCAGGGGCCCATAACCGGCAGCGAGCAACTTCCATGCGCTCGTGTCACGGCGTTGTCACAGACCAGGTTATTTTTAGAACGGTTTGGCGCGAATTTTGAATCTTATAAATTCCACAAACCAGTCAGTAAAACCTACAGACCTGAAAATTACATTTGTTGCCTTTTAATTAGTGTTCCTTTTTGATATCTTATACTTCGAATGTGCTCATAGACATGCTGGAGATTCTATTTTCGCGGGAAAAAGTGCCCTAAAATTTGTCTATAAATAAACTGGTCCGTAAAAACGCCGTAAAGGCCTAGTATGGGAGTTGCTCACTTTGGGTTATGGGCTCAGTGAAAAGGTAAGGAATTTTACTCTTTGAAGTATATGAAAGGTGTAGGGAAATCTGTATTATTGGTCTGTAAAAGGGCTCAAAAGGGCTTAGAGATGGATTTCATGGCTGAGGAAAAAGTCAAGAAAACGTTCTGTTTTTTTTAGTTTATTCATATTCGAAAGACATTGCGTTTACAGCAGTTAAAAGCCGGGATGCAAAGGTCTAAACTAGGTATGTGAAAGGTGTGCCATTTGTCAATAAAAGGTTTAAGAAAGGGATCTCTTTTTTGTCAAAAATGGTGGATGAAAGGGTAAGGGGTTAAACTTAGTTGATTAGCACTTCCCAGGGACTAGTAGTTAGAAAAAAAGCCTCTATTTAGGATGGCTAATAGGTTTTTTGGGCAAACGGAATTTGCCTTACATGAAAGCCGGGATTCGGAATTTTATAGCAAAACGATGGCGAGACTCGGAATTGAAAGTACGGGCGGGATGCGGGGTGTCGAAAATAACCCTCGGGATTACGGGATTGCGCGAGATAAGGCTCGAGATAAAAAATCGTCCATTCTTTTTTAGAAACATGGTCGAAAACTTAAAAGTAATTTGTTTTTAATGAGTTACCCGACTCTAGCTATTTTGACTTCTGACGGAGTAGGCCAGTCAACGCCCACCTAAACCCGGCGCGCGCGCGCCGTGCATGTGGAAACTCATTTTAAATTTATCTCTATTTTAGGTAGAGCTTATGACGAAGTTTTTCTTGACTACTCTTCCTGAGCGGCTTGGCAAATTTGAAGCTATTCTCAAAAGCCGAGATGAAGGCAAGGGCTTCTTTTTTGGAGACAAGGTAAATAAACAGGATAAATAAGTAACCTTAACTCAGAGCCGTGCCGAGAATTTGGCAGTTCCATCCTGGCGCCCGACCCACCCTACTGACCTCAAACCCTGACCCATCCCCCATCACAACCCATTCGTGACAACATAGTTAGTGAAAGAAACTGGTTATGAACGCCGGCAAATATCAAAGATGAAAACAACCGACGGTGCTGCAGTTTATGTGTTGGGAGCTTCCTGACCGTTCACAATCCTTTGTTTTTTTGTCGTAAATTGAGACTGAATGAACTATTAAATCAGGACTCGGGAAAAATAAACTTGAATTTCAGCTTGTCCTTTGGGCAAGCAGTTTTCACATTTTGTTTGCCCGGGGCCACTTCTTGCTCGACTTAGTTAATGGTTTTGTTACAGGGACTGGCCTAGACCTTTGCCCATTGGGCTACTGTTTTCTAAAACTTGTCCAGCAAGAAAATCTTCTTGCCCCGGACCGCTGGACGGGGTTTCATGCGACATTTTTCTTTGGTCGATAAGATCATGAAATGATAGGAATACTATTGAACTTTGTGCACCGTTAAGTCCAAAAAAGCTGAAAAAAAAAAGACCGATATCAAAGAACTCTTTTGGGCTTCAAAACCATTCCACTTGATTCACTATGATGGTAAAAGTCAGAGGGTCGAGTAGAAATCACTTGTCATAAGAGAATTTTAATTTGAGCGATGCCATCTTGCAAAAACAGACCATTTTCGTTTCCTTAAGCTATGAAAGAACGCATAAAGATTTGGAAAGTAAAGTTAGTTCTACAGAAGGAAGTTGAAAAGTGTCATATCTAGAGTCATAGTTTATATGGACTTCGTTGTGAAAAGAAAATACCGTAAACGATCTGATAGATCAATTTAATTTTAGGGGTCCAAGCGGGTGCGTTTAATAGATATGAGACGTTTCAAAAAGACAGGCGTTTATTCTTGTTACTGCAACGAACTAGACAAAACTGATACGGTTTGCTTTCGGCAAAACTCCAGTCCTTCCATTTTTTGACACTCGTTAACACTGCTGCGCACACCGTAATTTTTAGGGAGTTATTATAACTCCAAAAATGGAGTAAAAATTTTAGGTACTGGATAACCCCTTTTTTGGGTCTATTTTAACTCCTAATTTAACTCCGAATTTGGGGTCATTTTTACTCCTGAAAAAGAGTTCTTTTTACTCGCAGTCTGGAGTGAAAATCACTCCGAAATGGGGTTACTTGTACTCCTTACATGGGTTGTTTTTACTCTTTTTGGAGTTAATTTAACTCTGAAAGTGGAGTAAAAATTTTAGGTACAGGATAATTGCTGACATACTGAGCAAAGAGATCAAAAAGATCAAAGAGCGCTAGTTACTTTGAACTTAACATTGAACGAGATGTAATGCGCAACCATTTTTGATCAAGCAAGGACGTGAAAAAACGATTTTGCTCTATACATTTCGCCATTAATTTTGTTAGTATTTTGGAGAAATTTTTATCGGGAGTGGAATGTTTATTAGACAGGGACCGTTTGTTAGAGAGGGGCGTTTGACAAAACTTAAATGCTTTGGAGGGGTGTATATTGGATAAGAGGCGTCTATTAGAAAGTGGGTGGCTATAAGATCATTTACGGTAGTTATCATTAAACCTTGATAACATTTTCAAATTTGTTCAGACAAATTAAAAAGCCTCAGCTCTGTACTAAGCCCTTCTTTGTTCCCTCTTTCTTCCTCTCCAGCTCACCTATGCCGACATTTCGTTCGTTGAATTCGCTAACGGCTTAAAGCTTAGCATAGACAACCAGAAAGCTAAAGGTAATCCCATGCCAGATATCGATGAGATAATCGGCAAGTGTCCTCTGTTGGTTGCTTATATCGACCGTGTGTTGACCGTGCCTGAAATAAAGACCTGGGTCGAGAAACGTCCCGATTCCGAGATCTGAGCCCGCAATCGACGCGATGCATGTAGCACATGTAAACTTATTATTATAATAAAAAATGATACAAATAAAGTCAGCTTATATAATGCGAGAATTGCTGTTTTTGGAGGAAATATGGGTCTCTTTCCATTCAGCCCAAAATTCCCGAAATTTCGGTTAGAAATCAAATGGAAAGAACCATTTCGGTTCTGTCTGACCGGAATATTTGGGACCACCTTTGTCCCTTTCCATTTGACAAAATTGTTGTCTCCAGTACCGCTGTTTGGTTCTTGTCTACAAGAACAATAACCAAACGCGCTTTGGCTTTGGTCGGGTCTGTGCAACCCGAATGTACCATTCCATTGGGCACGTGGAATTTTCGAAATTTCAAACCTGAATTTTTTTGTTGAATAGAAAGCGGCCGTGGTTTATAACGATCTAATGATGTGCCTGTCATCAATTACAATCGATCATTGGCCAGGCCGAGTTGTTTTATCTTTCCAAGTATGAGATTCTGTGGTGTGAATAACCTTTCATGTTTAAATATCAGACTTTTTCGCCATGGGGTATTCAAAACTTTTCCTTCAAGTGGTTATTGCAGAAAGTTAATACGTGATAGAATGAAGATAAATTGGAAATGGAAAACAGCAGATTTTCCAGTTCAATTCTTCAGCACCGTCTTTCCCAGCCATGGACCGACACCCTTAAAAAGAATGTGAAAGGTGGCGATGATCATGAGCTGTCTTCATTTGTGGTACCAACAGTTCTTTTTCCACAATGAAGCGGATCAGGGACACAAAATAAGTAGTTCTGCGAACATTTTTTCCGCATGTTTTTCCTTTTCGTCTTATATCAGTTAATGCTTTCTGGAAATTTTTTAAGGCTCGGAAATTCCAGCCGGGAATTTTTTTTTTGGGGGGGGAGGGGGGGCTCATTTTTGGTCCAGGGTTTATTTAGCCTCCCCCGGCCACGCAGGCGTTTTTAGGGGAGCTCGTTTTTCATCCCTCCCCACAAACGCCTGCTCAACCAAAGACAACATTCCTTTCCCAACCTTACCCAATCACATTGTACTTTCCAAATTCTGGAGAGTTGACCTTGACCGCAAGGTAATCTGATAATTACTCGATCTGCGTTAAACACTGGGAAAGCTTTCTGACCTCTAATAAATTTTAGATTCAGAGCGGCAAAAATAAGATTTAGTCAAAATTTAGAATACTCCATGCACTGCATAACCTTAGCGAAGGAAAGAAAAGAAGGAAAACGGTAACTCTAAGGTCACGTTCAGTCGTGTTTAGCCTGTCAACACTTTATTGCACAACTGTTTATTGGTCACGTACCACGCAAATAAAACAATGGGAAAGGAATGTTGTTTCCGGCTGTGCAGGCGTTTGTGGGGAGGGATGAAAAACGAACTCCCCCAAAAACGCCAGCGTGGGAGGCTAGGGTTTATTTGGCGTTTTGATTTTTTGCCCTTTCGATAATATTCCCGTCACTTGCAATCCGCAGTATCCCCCGCTGGGGCTTTCCCTCTTCCTTAGAGGCTCCCACTGCGTTCTAAGGCTTATCGAACTTTGCCTAGTCTCTGTCTCACATCTTCGCTTGGACCACGTGACCCGAAACGCTTTGCACGCGCGGAATAATGACGCCTAGGGACTAGGGAATATCTAACTATCGACAAAATCACGATATTAACGCTGCGATAGTGATGGATCGATAGCAAAAATGAAAAATCGATAGCAATCGCGATAGTGTAGCGAACTATCGATAGTTTCTATACTTCTACCATTTTGACTTCTTTGGAAAATAAAGGCACCTTTTGAAGCCATCTTTGATTCTTAAGTTGACAATAACCGTAAAAAAGAAACTAAAAACAATCTACCGCCCTACTGCTCCTAGAATGCTTTAGCGTCTTGATTTTTGAACAGCATAGTACCAGTATTGTATGATCACTGCTTCGTATAGTTATCTCTTAAAGTATAAGAGGCATGAAGTAAAAACAGATCATTCGTGAAAAATATCCTAATACAATTGCAATAGTACCTCTACTATCGTAGAACTATCGTAATATCCATGTGGCCTCTTGCAATACAATCGCAATAGTTAAAATTTCCCTTTTAACATGGCTGTCAACCCCCCAAGGCTTTAAATATTGACTTGATAGGCCGAAGGGATGATAGAACCTCCTTGCCACCCTAGCTGTTATATTAATGCAAAAAATTTGAAATTTTATCGGTCGGAAGGTCGAGTCTATAAGAAATGATAAAATTAACCTTGAGCTTTCAGACTCTAATCTGGAGACAGGAGATATGATCACAAAACTGGAGTCTCCCAACCTTTTTCTCTCTATATAAAGGTAAACCTTACCATGCGAGCAGTGGCCCTTCGATCTTCCAAGATCCTTCCTCTTCCCGACTTATCTAGGAAAATCGAAGGGCCTCTGCTCGCAGGGTAGGTAAACCTTTACTGAGAGAGAAAATCGTTTACATGAAAACCCATAAAACGGTCATAAATCGGCCCGTGGACCACACAGGAGAGACGTAACACACATTTTAAGTAAGGTAAGCTGTTGTTTATTGAAATCCTTTCATTTTCGTACGTTACAGAAACGATAGGTTTTTTTCCCATACACAATGTCGATGTTCGCCGATGCTCATATTTCGAGCTTGGGCTACCTGTGGTCTCCAGGATTATCCGGGAGAGTTGCGTGACTCAAGTGAAGCGCTTACTGTCAGGGCCTGGGTATGAGCTAAACGCCGAGTCATTTCAAAACCAAACATTATAGTTCGGCTAAGATGTAGCTCAAGGTTTCGACAGGCTAAGCAGTGTTTCACTTGAGGTGTACAAAAGTAAAAAGAAAAAGAAGAAGATGTCTGCTGGTTACCAGCTTTACTATTTCCCAGGCCGTGGTAGAGCAGAAATGGCCAGATGGGCTTTTGCAGTTGCTAAAATTGATTTCGAAGATGTTCGATTGAGCGTCGAAGAATGGGCCGAGGAAAAAGCATGTAAGTTAAGAAAATTAGAAGTTAGTTAGTCAGGGTTTATGGAAGTTGAAACAAACACTGCAGTCGTTATGCAACATTAATCACTTGCACAGCATAGACTTCTATACACTTTCGTGCGATTACAATCTCCATTACTATTATTAAAGCTTACATGATGCTTTATTTTTTAAGAGAGAAGAATAAGTAAAGGACAAAGCGTGCATATTAAAAGTAAAAGGTTGGGACCAAATTATGAATCAACCTCCAACAACAAAAACTTTATAAAGAAGCTTGTCTTGTGCTCTTCTCTTCGGGAGACAACACCTTCGTAGCAGGGCGAGAACCCTGGGGTGGGGGTTGGGGGTACTCCCAGAAATTTCGGATAGGTGTGTGCCACCCTGGGTACTTACCCTGACACTATTTGAGAATGAGACAAGCAAAATAAAGGCCAAACCCCCCGAAATGATACCCTATTCAAAAGGAAAAAACAAGAATTACAGTGGAACCTCGATGTAATGAACCTCTATGTAATGAAGTCCTCGTTATAACAAATGATTTATTTACCCCAGTAATAGTAAAATATATCGAAAAGAACCTTGATATAATGAATCCTCACGTCTCTTGACACTTCGTTAAATCGACGTTCCACTGTATTTTAATAACAACACTCACAAACCTTTGTTACTGGTAAATTGCTTTCCTAATACCGGTACTAGCACTCTTAGGGATAGCTCAGTTTTAACAGATAATATTTGTTTCTAATGTAGCTAGGCATAAAATATTGCATACTTGAATTTTAGCTCATACAATTTAGGTACCCAGTCTAAGGAAAACCCTGGGAGCACATTACTTGAGATAAGAAAAAATGATACCCTATTAAAGACCTTCAAAAACCATACCAATTTTTAAAAGCAAGGAAGCACCATACCAACTCCGCAGGATGGCCAGTACCTTATGTATGCACACAACTAACCATATCATCCCATTAGTGGCAGCCATTGACAGCTGTTTCATTGTAGGACTCATTGGCATGGCATAGCCCCAGGCGAGAGGTTTCACTTGAGATCATCGACCCAATTTTAGAGCCTGCCCCGATAATAAGGGCACCCTGTTAATGCGACCAAATCTTTTTGACCCATTGGTGACCATATTAACAGGGTTCCACTGTACATTATTTTCAAAGGAATAACCTTTTTTTTTTACCTTGTTAATTTTAGCTGGCAGATCACCACTTGGTCAGATGCCATTTCTCGTGACTCCTGAAGGAAAAATCCTGGGACAATCTGGTGCAATTATGAAATACATCTGCAAGAAAGGAGGTAAACAAAATTACATTCCATATGGAAACTAATTTTAACAGTTATTAAGGGAAGTTACAAGTCATGTGTAAGGGCTAATTGATAGGAGTTTGACTATTTCATGGGTCCAATAGAGCTTGATATACAGTCGGACCTCTATTCAGGGGACACTCTCAGAGCTGTGGTAAGTGTCCCTGAATATAGGTAGGGCTGGAGTTTGTTAATAATGAATCAACTAAGAAAATCACAGTGTTTTTTTTTTTCATTCTGCCTTGGAATCAGCTGCAGTCTTCACCTGAATAATGTATAAAAAGTCGTGATTACCAGCTGTGTGTTGATTTCCCACCAGTGCACCACTTAAAAGTGAGAAAGGCCATACAACACATTCTTAAACTACAGTGGAACCCCGTTGATACAGTCACCAATGGGCCAAAAAAATTTTCCTTCGGTGTATGAAACTCTTTTAAAATTTGGCTATAAATCGCCACAAGTGCATTTTAAGTGTACTGTAGTCTGAAAACAGTACAAGAATAAGCTTTAAATTGCTAGGTCAATAAAACTGACTTGTCACAGGCATTTTAATTTTCTAAATTTCCAACGAGTGGCTGTTTTAATGGGGTGAAATTTTAAGAGATTCTACCGTCGACTCCCGGTAACTTAAACCTCTATAACTCGAACCTCCCACTAACGCGAAGCAATTTTCATTTCCCTTCAGATCATTTTCTAATATAATTTTACCCTCGATAACTCAAACTCTCGATAACTTGAATTTTTTTCTATTTCCCTTGAAGGTTCAAATTAACGGAAGTGCACTGTACTGTTTGGGATTTTAATATGTGGCCATTGGCCGTATTAATGGGGGACCGCATTAAAGGGGGTTTTTTATAAGGAAATGTATGGCCGTCTTGCTAGGCCAAAAAAAACTGGCCATAATAATGAAGCGGCCATAAGGCAGTGTTCCACTGTACCTGAATTGAGGTTAATCCTAGGTTTGGGGACCTAGGAAAGGTGTCACTTTTCCTTGAACAGAAGTGTCCCTTCATATCATGGGTAACAAGTACAAAGATTAATATGAGAACATTTTTCCAAGACCAAATTTTGTGTCCCATGAATGGAGGTTTCTCTTGAAAAGAGGTGTCCCAAAGTAGAGGTTCCACTATATTTACTTTGCATTGTTGTTTGGATTGGTAAAGGTGGGTCTCGATAACGTCCCATGGAAGTGAAATGGTGTCCCTGTAGCAGAACCAATTTTTGAACCAATGAGTGACAATGAGTAAAATTCTTTGAATTTGAGCACTGCTAGCCCAGCAGGGGGGCCTATATTGGGAGGCTCCACCCAAAAGGGACACTGTTCTGGTTTTGTGACTCATTCATATTTTTAAGACAGTGCTGTTACAGCAATGAAGAGGGATCAGATGTTGTTAACTAGGTTTATGAAAGCCTGTTCCAGCGGTTCAGATAGTACGGTGCAGCGTTCTGGAACAGGCTAGTGAAATGCGTCCCCCCGCCCCAATCCCCTGCTACCCCCACTCCCCTTTTCTAGATCCCGCGTTTCCTGTTTCCAATGACCTTGTTTTCACCCTGTCCCTATTATCTGAGAACCAGGCGCAGGCTATTTCAAACCCTGATTTCAAACGATTTGTGATATGAGAAATGATGTGATCACGTGCACGATGTCAGGCACACATGTCCAATAAACACAAACGGATACGATTCGTCAAACTGATGGTCCATTGGTGCCAATGGTACGATTGGTACCAATAGAAAAGCACCCTATTCCAATGGTTCTGTTGGTGCATATGCATCTAATTAAGGGGACTTACATTATTTTCCCATGTGACCTGGCTGGGTACAGGGCAATTCCGATGGTCCATTGGTACCAATGGTGCGATTGGTACCAATGGAAAATGATGCCATTCCAATGGTTCTATTGGTGCAAAACAAGTTCACTTTTACACCAAGTGAAAACGCGCTAATAATTATTATGAACGTTCCTCGTTCTATAAGAAAACCACGCAAAACAAGTTCGCTTTTACATCAAGTAAAAGCGCGCTATAATTCTTATGAATATTCCTCGTTCTATATCCCAATCACGCAAAACAAGTTCGCTTTTACACCAAGTAAAAGCGCGCTATGATTCTTATGAATATTCCTCGTTCTATAAGCCAACCATGCAAAACAAGTTCGCTTTAAAACCAAGTAAAAACGTGCTAATAATTATTATGAATATTCCTCGTTCTATAAGCCAACCATGCAAAAAAGGGTCGTTTTTACACCAAGTAAAAACGCGCTAAAAATTATTATGAATATTCCTCGTTCTATAAGCCAACCACGCAAACCAAGTTCGCTTTTACACCAAGTAAAAGCGCGCTATAATTCTTATGAATATTACTCGTTCTATAAGCCAGCCACACAAAACAAGTTTACATCAAGTAAAAGCGCGCTATAATTCTTATGAATATTCCTCGTTCTATATCCCGATCACGCAAAACAAGTTCGCTTTTACACCAAGTAAAAGCACGCTATGATTCTTATGAATATTCCTCGTTCTACAAGCCAACCACGCAAAACAAGTTCGCTTTTACACCAAGTAAAAACGTGCTAATAATTATTATGAATATTCCTCGTTCTATAAGCCAACCACACAAAACAAGTTCGCTTTTACACCAAGTAAAAGCGCGCTAATAATTATTATGAATATTCCTCGTTCTATAAGCCAACCATGCAAAACAAGTTCGCTTTTACGCCAAGTAAAAACGAACTAATAATTATTGTGAATATTCCTCGTTCTATAAGCCAACCACACAAAACAAGTTGCCTTTTACACTAAGTAAAAACGCGCTAATAATTATTATGAATATTCCTCGTTCTATAAGCCAACCACGCAAAACAAGTTCGCTGTTACACCAATTAAAAACGCGCCATAATTCTTATGAATATTCCTCGCTCTATATGCTAACCGCGCAAAACAAGTTCGCTTTCACACAAAGTAGAAACGCGCTAATAGTTACAAAGCGAGGGCGACCTATATATCTAGCGCTAATAATATCTCAAGATGCTGCGAGTATAACAAACATCGTACGAACATTAAAATTGAAAGGTAACGCGTCACTGTCGTGTTCGTTCTGTTTATTGTCATTCACGAGCAAACAACAACATGACATATGAATGTCTTCTTTCCTGTACGCAAGCACTATTTTTCGGTAATTCTTACTTGTTAAAAGAACCCGAAACAACGCGGAAAGGCGCGAAACTAGCAAAGTGGTATTGAGGCAACAGGTTTTAACAACTGCATGTACTCAACTCACTGTGAAATTAACTTCTGAAATTTCTTAGCGCAATTTCATTATCTACAAGGAAGCGTTTAAACCAAAACAAGTTTTCAATGAAGAGTTTCCGAAAAGGGTGGTTATATCATGCTATTGCTCCTAAGAGAGCCGTTTTATATTCAAGTGACTGAAGTCACTTTTGACTGTTGACGTGGGGTTTGTCGTGCTATAATCAAGGTCGTAGTAAAACCATTGATGTATTTAATGTCAACGTTGTCCTTGACAAATTGTATTTGCCGTGCTCTTTTCTCGGCTGTAGCTTGCGATGAGGCCAATCGTACCATTGGTACCAATGGACCATTGGAATTGCCCTGTACCCAGCTAGACCACATGAGAAAATAATCTAACTCTCTTAATGACATCCATATTCACCAATAGAACCATTGGAATAGGGTGCTTTTCTGTTGGTACCAATCGTACCATTGGTACCAATGGACCATTGGAATTGCCCTGTACCCAGCTAGACCACATGAGAAAATAATCTAAGTCCCCTTAATAAGTCTCGTTAATGAGATGCATATTCACCAATAGAACCATTGGAATAGGGTGCTTTTCCATTGCTACGAATCGTACCATTGGTACCAATGGACCATTGGAATTGCCCTGTACCCAGCTAGACCACTTGAGAAAATAATCTAACTCTCTTAATGAGATGCATATTCACCAATAGAACCATTGGAATAGGTTGCTTTTCTATTCGTACCAATAGTACCACCGGTACCAATGGACCATTGGAATTGCCCTGTACCCAGCTAGACCACATGAGAAAATAATCTAAGTCCCCTTAATGAGAAGCATATTCACCAACAGAACCATTGGAATAGGGTGCTTTTCCATCGGTACCAATCGTACCATTGGAATTGCCCTGTACCCAGCTAGACCACATGAGAAAATAATCTAAGTCTCCTTAATGAGACGCGTATTTCCCAATAGAACCATTGGAATAGGGTGCTTTTTCATTGGTACCAATCGTACCATTGGTACCAATGGACCATTGGAATTGCCCTGTACCCAGCTAGACCACTTGAGAAAATAATCTAACTCTCTTAATGAGATGCATATTCACCAATAGAACCATTGGAATAGGGTGCTTTTCCATCGGTACCAATCGTACCATTGGTACCAATGGACCATTGGAATTGCCCTGTACCCAGCTAGACCACATGAGAAAATAGTCTAAGTCTCCTTAATGAGAAGCATATTCACCAATAGAACCAATGGAATAGAATGCTTTTCTATTGGTACCAATCGTACCATTGGTACCAATGGACCATTGGAATTGCCCTGTACCCAGCCAGACCACATGAGCAAATAATCTAAGTCCCCTTAATGAGATGCATATTCACCAATAGAACCATTGGAATAGGGTGCTTTTCTATTGGTACCAATCGTACCATTGGTACCAATGGACCATTGGAATTGCCCTGTACCCAGCCAGACCACATGAGCAAATAATCTAAGTCCCCTTAATGAGATGCATATTCACCAATAGAACCATTGGAATAGGGTGCTTTTCTATTGGTACCAATCGTACCATTGGTACCAATGGACCATTGGAATTGCTCTGTACCCAGCTAGACCACATGAGAAAATAATCTAAGTCTCCTTAATGAGATGCATATTCACCAACAAAACCATTGGAATAGGGTGCTTTTCCATTGGTACCAATCGTACCATTGGTACCAATGGACCATTGGAATTGCCCTGTACCCAGCTAGACCACATGAGAAAATAATCTAAGTCTCCTTAATGAGAAGCATATTTACCAATAGAACCATTGGAATAGGGTGCTTTTCCATTGGTACCAATCGTACCATTGATACCAATGGACCATTGGAATTGCCCTGTACCCAACCAGGTCACATGGGAAAATAATCTAAGTCTCCTTAATGAGATGCATATTCACCAATAGAACCATTGGAATAGAATGCTTTTCTATTGGTACCAATCGTACCATTGGTACCAATGGACCATTGGAATTGCCCTGTACCCAGCCAGACCACATGAGCAAATAATCTAAGTCCCCTTGATGAGATGCATATTCACCAATAGAACCATTGGAGTAGGGTGCTTTTCTATTGGTACCAATCGTACCATTGGTACCAATGGACCATTGGAATTGCTCTGTACCCAGCTAGACCACATGAGAAAATAATCTAAGTCTCCTTAATGAGATGCATATTCACGAACAAAACCATTGGAATAGGGTGCTTTTCCATTGGTACCAATCGTACCATTGGTACCAATGGACCATTGGAATTGCCCTGTACCCAACCAGGTCACATGCGAAAATAATCTAAGTCTGCTTAATGAGATGCATATTCACCAACAGAACCATTGGAATAGGGTGCTTTTCTATTGGTACCAATCGTACCATTGGTACCAATGGACCATTGGAATTGCTCTGTACCCAGCTAGACCACATGAGAAAATAATCTAAGTCTCCTTAATGAGATGCATATTCACGAACAAAACCATTGGAATAGGGTGCTTTTCCATTGGTACCAATCGTACCATTGGTACCAATGGACCATTGGAATTGCCCTGTACCCAACCAGGTCACATGCGAAAATAATCTAAGTCTGCTTAATGAGATGCATATTCACCAATAGAACCATTGGAATAGGATGCTTTTCTATTGGTACCAATCGTACCATTGGTACCAATGGAGACCATTCTTATCACTACTAACACCAATGGAGTCTATTTGTGAGTATTGGACAACCCTCATGTCAGGAGCACAGGACAAAGAAAACTCTGAATACCCGACAGGAATTGAACCTACAACCCTCTGTTCGTGTCTGATTTTTATAAATGTACAGTGGAACCTCGACGTCACGAAGGGCCAAGGGACTGGCAAAATTTGCTTGCTATACCGATGTTTCGTTACATGGAGGTTCTTTTTGATATAATTATTTTGCTATTGCTAGGATGAAGAAATTTTCGTTATACCGAGGACTTGGTTATATAGAGGTTCGTGATATCGAGGTTCCACTTTACTTGTCAGCTTTGAGTCCATCGGACAGTTTTGACGAAGCACTTGCTGATATGATCCATGATGGTGTTAATGATCTGCGGAATGATTTGGCCAAAGGACACTTTGAGAAAGATGAGGGAAAAAAGGTATGATTCTTCAACTTTAATAGACTAGAGAGCTTTAGCAACGACGACGGCGACGGCAACGAGGACGTTGAAAAATCAATAGGTTTAGATTGGCAAAACAACAACTCTGCACGTGCATCATGCTTTTTTTTGTTGGTAAATTTCTTTACCGTCCTTGCACGGCTACGACGTGAAAATGCCTAATTGCAAGTTTTATGGAGGACGTGAACAAGCCACGACGAATCTCTTTTTCTCTCTCTAAACTTGAGTGCGGTCCTCAAGAAATCAACTCCAGGGAAATTCGCCTGAATTTGCCATTTTCAGCAAATTGGAACAAACGCGACAAAGATTGAAAAGACGGGAATTCATTTTAAAACTGACGTTTTCGCTGCCGTTGCCGTCGTCGATGCTAAAGCTCCCTAGTGTCCGGGGGGGCGGGGGTGGGATACTCCCTATCATGGCCCATACGGGGAGGCTCCACCCGAAAGGGGTACCTTTTTTAAGGTTTCAGCAATGTGAAATGGTCGGGGTTTTACCATTTGAAGTATATGAAAACGGCTTGAGGATGCATTTAATGGTTGTAAAAAAGTTGAAAAACGTCCTGGTTTTGTGATTTAGTCATATTTAAGGACAGTAGTGCATTTGTATTTTAAAAGCCGGGATGAAAAGCTGTAAAATAGGCATGTGTAAGGAGTATCATTTGTCAGTAGGTTTAAGAAAGTGGTCCATTTTCTGTCAAAAAATGGTATATAAAAGGGTAAGAAGCTGAACTTTAAAGTTGAACATTAGACTAGTCTGCTTCGCAGAGGTAATTTAACCTCGGTTAGTAACGTCTGCGAAGCAGGGACGCGATTCTTGTTCTGTGCTCCCAACAGACTCAACGAATTACCGGAAATCCGTTTCGAATTTCCTTTCATGCTGATTGGCAAATTGACAATAGAGACTTTTAGATTCTAGGACGAGAACGACTACGAGTACGAGATTTGGTTTAAAGTTTTTTCGCGTATTCTTAAATAATTGACCCCCCGGAAAGCCTCATTGCACTTCTTTTTCACCAAAAAAATAATGAATTTTTTTTCTTTATTGATAGGGAGGTTAAGTTATCTCTCAGCCGCAAAATGATAAGACCTCCAACACTTTATGACTCGTTTCCGCTACCACGACATTCTTGTAAGGGAAAGTTCATTTAATATGACAAGGAGGGGGGGGAAAGATATTGAAACTCGAAGCTTGAAATTTTAGCAGCCCCCTCGCTAGCGGTTCAATTTTTAGGAGCCCGGAGCCCCCTCCTTGGTAGTCGAAAAAAATTTCAGAGCCCCCCCCTCCTCCTTCAATTCCTTTGCTCCCTGAAAAAAAGATCGCTAGACTGTATTAAATATATTTACCGTTATTGTCTTCAATGGTTTATACTATGACAAACTTGAGATACAGTTGTGATACAATTTTCTAAAGCATTTTTGGGATGAACAAGAGTGTAATAATTACTGAGACTACATTTCTTATATCTGTAAACCACGTGATATAGCTGAGTTGCACTGGTCATTAAATTGTTGAGTTGAAAACCATCCGATCTGTATGATGACGTCATGTGTTGGTTTTGAAGTATACAAATTTTCGGAGCCCCCCTCCTAGCGCAACAATTTTTTCAGAGCCCCCCCTTCGGGTTTCTTAAAAATTTCGGAGCCCCCCCTCAATATCTTCATCCCCCCCCCTTGTCATATTAAATGAACTTTCCCTAAAACTCGTAGTAGAATGACGACGTCAATCACGTTTTCCCGCCAAAATGACGCTAGTTTACGCGCGTGCACTACTCAGTATGGAGAAAATCTCGTACTCATACGTAGTCGTCCTCTTCTTAGAATCTAAAGCTCTCTAGAAGCTTTCTTAACAGGCTAATCATGGCGCATACTCAACTCCTGGTATACAGGTGGGCCGGGCCCAAAATAAGGATTTCGGAGCTGTTTCGTAGACGAACTTAACCAGAGTTTAGTTTCGTCTGTGGCGCAGGCTACCCCGGGTGTTGGAAAAGAAGCTTCTATCGAGGGTGTCCAGGAGGATTTTCGGCATTCGGGATTTTAAAGCAAAACGAGGGTGAGATTCTGGATTGAAATTATTAGAGAGTTTAAGCTTCCGGCAAACGTCAGATTCAAGTTGAGGATTTCTCGAAATAGAAAATCAGCAGATAAAAACAGCTCAAAACAATTCCTATGGATAAAAAATTGCGTGAAACTACTAATTTATGCGTAGAAATAATGAACAGTAACTTAGTCACGTGGTACAAGTTCGCTTTTGCCGTCTGAAGTAAACGTGATGCTTAACCTCTCTATACACAGCTGGATGCGGGATGTTGAAAATAACTATCGGGACTATTGGATTGCGTGAAATTTGGTACGGGTTTACGGGATAGAAGAACCCTATTTGGGAACCCCTCTATGGACAATCGTCCATTCTCATTAAAAAACAATAACATTATCGAAAAATTAAAAAGAAACTTGTTTTTATTTAGTTAACCGACTCTACTAGTCTTTGATCATTTTAACTTCTGACCGGATAGGCCATCCAAAAAAAAGAAGAAAGTTAATCGGTTGTTTCCCAATCTGTTATCACGTGATATTCGACAAAGGTGTGACTGCCTTTCGTTATTTTTTCTAAGAATGTCTGACCATATTTACCGGTATCTCTATTTTAGAAGGAGCTAATGACGAAGTTTTTCTTGACTACTCTTCCTGAGCGGCTTGGCAAATTTGAAGCTATTCTCAAAAGCCGAGAAGAAGGCAAGAGCTTCTTTTTTGGAGACAAGGTAAACAAACAGGATAAATAAGTTACCTTAACTCACAGCCGTGCCGAGAATTCGGCAGTTACATTTTGGCG
This sequence comes from Porites lobata, assembly GCA_942486035.1. NCBI lineage: Eukaryota > Metazoa > Cnidaria > Anthozoa > Scleractinia > Poritidae > Porites > Porites lobata. The sequence goes on from CALNXK010000100.1 coordinate 1,846,516, forward strand.
CCGGACCCACCCTACTGACCTCAAACCATACCCATCCCCCTTCATGACAGCACAATTATTGGAGGAAACTGGTTATAAAACCCGGAAAATATACCGTTTATGTGATCGGAGTTTAATTCCTGCCCGACCACAATCCTATGTTTTTTGTTCATAAATTGAGACTGAATGAATTACCGTAAATGATCTGAGAAAATAAAGGGTCACTCTCAAATAAATCCCCCTGTCTAAAAAAGAGAGAGGGGCATTTAATAAAACTTAAATGCGTTGGAGGTGTGTTTATTAGATAAGAAGCGAATATTAGAGAGTGGGCGCCTATTATGTTTACGTTAGATATCATTAAACCTTGATAACACTTTCAAAGTTGTTCAAACAAATTAAAAAGCCTCAGCTCTGTACTAAGCGTTTCTTTGTTCCCTCTTTTCTTCCTCTCCAGCTCACCTATGCCGACATTTCGTTCGTTGCATTCGTTAACGGCATAAAAGTTAGCATAGACAACCAGAAAGCCAAAGGTAATCCCACGCCTGATATCGATGAGTTAATCGGCAAGTATCCTCTGTTAGTTGCATATATCAACCGTGTGTTGGCCGTGCCTGAAATAAAGACCTGGGTCGAAAAACGTCCCGATTCCGAGTTCTGAGCCCGCAATCGACACCATGCATGTAGCACATGTTAACTTAAGTAAAAATGATTAAAGTCAGCTTACATAATGTGAGGATTGCTGTTATTCGAGGGAAAATGGGACGCTTTCCATTCAGCTTAAAATTCCGGAAATTTCGGTTAGAAATCAAATGGAAGGGACCATTTCGGTTCGTTCCGACCGGAATATTTTGGATCACTAATTTCGGTCAGTCGGACCGAAATGTCCCTTTCCATTTGACGAAATTGATGTGTCCAGTACCGCTCTTTTGCTTCCTGCTTACAAGAACAATAACCAAACGTGCGGTGGCTTGGGTCGGGTCTTTGCAACCGGAATATAATGCACCGTTCGAATGAGCACGTGGAACTTTCGAAATTTCAAACCGGAAAATTTTGTTGAATGGAAAGCGCCCATGGTTTATAACAATCTAACAATGTGCCTATCATCAATTACAATCAATCATTGGTCAGGCCTGGTCCCTGTACCGCTTCTTCCCAGGCCTTCTCGGTCAGTACATTTCGGGACGTATCCAAGACGCTCGGACCACGTGACCCGAAACCCATAGGCCGCACGATCGCTGAAAATTGAAAAAAAAATCATTGTTGACATACAAAGTATCAAATACATTTATGAGGCTCCCCAGTCGGGTTCTTCAATCCCGTAATCTCGAACCTAATTTCGCGCAATCCCGTAATTCCGATAGTTATTTTCGAAATCCCGTATCCCCGCATTCTTTCCATCCCGAATCTCGCCCTCGTTTTGCTTTAAAATCTCGAATCCTGAGCTTCAAATAAGGGAAATCCCGCATCCCGGATAACCTATTTCTGATACCGTTTGGTATAATTATTTTATTGTTCACGTTCTAAAACACGGCGAAACAACCATACTTAATTCTAATCTTCCTGATGTCTCTTTTACACTGATATGATGTCAACAATTGGGTTTCTTTGGCATTAATATCCAACAGTTTCTTCATTCATTTCTAAGGTTCATTTTTTTAGAGGAAACCGGTATCTGATGTTTTGGCGGACGTTTGCAATTGGTAAAATATTCGTAGCGCTACAAGCCACCTGGCCACAGTTGTTCAAAAGGTGTATAATGCTCCGGGGGGAACTCCGCATATGAAAGGGGTGGGGATACTCGTCGTCTCGCTTAGGGGTGTAAATTTCTGATTTTGGTCTCATTTAGGGTGTTCTGGGCAAAACGCCATAATATTTAGCCGTGAAGGTCTCGTTTAGGGTTGCACGCGAAAAAGTATAAAAAATGTATATATTGTCTGTGTTTTAACATGGTCTCTTTTAGGGGTCAAAAAAAGCTTGGACCACGCCCAGATCGGTCTCCTTTAGGGGTTTGATTCAAAATTTCCGACGAGCATCCCCACCCCGTTCATATGCGGAGTCTCCCCTCCGGGATAATGCTATCAGCTGGATAAATTACTATCGAGTGGTGGTTAATGCAAATGGTTTCCCTAATACTCATCCGCTTGATAATGATTTATGTGGTAGATAGCGCTGTATTCAGCTTTTGAGAGCCAAGCCAGGCGTGGTTGATAATCTTGTGCAAAAACATACGACGATTAAATGTAACCTTTTGAGAGGGGGATCCCGGCTTTAAAGTCGGTCTAGGCACTAGCCAAAGACAAGACTGAGGAATACAGAAATTCCATCGCCTTAAATGACAGCCCATATTTTCTGAAGCATTCCATCGGAATTCCGGTTTCCCCCATTTTAAATGGTAAGTGCATCTTGTGCCCCCTCCATAAAGAGGGAATATTACTTTTTTACTCTCATTTTTTAAAATTTCCTCAACCTCTCCCCTCGATTTCCCTCTAAGTCCCGAGACAATTTTATCCAGGAGGTATTATAGACGTAATTCGCTATTTTATCTCTCCTGTGGTAGCCATCCATTCATGCATGATCAAATGAGACCTCTTTTCAAGGGGTATTTAAAACTTTCCTTCAAGTGCAAAAAGTTCTGAAAGTTGACACTTGATAGAATGAAGGAAAACACTAGATATTAAGCCTTCAATTAGAAGTATGTAGCAACGCCCGCTTTTCTAGCCATGATATTGCAAAGGAAAAATTGTCAAATAATTTCCTCTGCGATAAAGTGCTTATACTTATGCTTATTATTATTACTATTATTATTATTATTATTATTATTATTATTATTATTATTATTGTTTCCTTACAGAGGAATAGGATTAAACAGCGAAAGAGATATCACAGCGTGGTGTCATAGAATCATAGACGCACGTGTAAATTTGTTCTTAACGTTTGGGAATCTCACCCTGTGACAATACTATATATAACTGATATAATTCCTACGTAAACAATTTCCAAACTGGCAACATCCAGCTGAACATCCTTACCTCAACGTAAAATGTCCGACAACTGAAATATTTGCTTTGACAAAGTTCAGTTGAAGATATCCTTTATAAAGCAGCCTATCGAGCGACCCTTTTGGGTTTTGGGCTTTGTTTCGATTTTTGTTATTGTTATGACCTAAGTTCCAGGCTAAAGAACAACTAGATTTCACTTTTTTTCTGAAAACAATTTGACCCCCCGCCCCACCCCGCGCGCGCCGCTAAGTTTTTTATTCAAGGTTGCGTGACATGACCCGCCTTTGTGTGTGAGATGATCTAGATTTACATAATTAATTTCAGGTGGTATATTTTTAAAAGGCAGGTCATTTTCGGAAACGTAAACACTCTTCAGTGAACTTCAGCGGTAGGTGTGTTGAGGGCGTGCACTCACAGTAAAAAAGAATCGACTGAAACATTCTGCAGAAATGTCTGGATACAAGTTGTTCTACTTTCCAGGCCGCGGTGGAGCAGAAAAATGCCGACTTGCATTCGCGGCTGCAAAGATTGATTACGAAGACGTGCGAGTGCCAAGCGAAGAATGGCCGAAAGAGAAAGCGTGTAAGTAAATATACAAGGGAACCAAAATCTATAAGCGACGTTTATTCAGTATCTTAAATAGCTGTTTAAGACGGAAAGCGATCAAAGCTTAAGGCAAATACGTATACATGACACATATTCGACTGATTTTCGATCGGTAAGATTTAATGATGTGGTCGTGTACAAAATTGCTTAGTCACGATGACTTAGAGTGCTTTTGATACTACACGAACCTCCCTTGAAACTCGTTCGCTCTTTTTAAATAACATATCAAAACGTAAAACCTCTATTTTGACACGATAAAAATTAAAGCTAGAACGCTTGTGGGGTCGTGTATACCACTACTACTCGCTTTTTATGCTCCCGATAGTCAAAAAGGACTTAGGAACAAAATAAACATAATTTAATATGCAAACTTCATGCTCATTCAAGTAAAAAAACTATGAATAATTCCAGCGGAAATAATTTTTAAACATTTTTTAGATATTTAACACTTTTTGATCAAAATATTAGCATAGAAGGAATCGTAGTTTTCTTTCGAAAAATAAAGTCGCTATGTAAGCGAAGGATAGCCAGCTGAAAGGAACAGACTACAAGAGAAATATGACAGTCGCTTACAATAACATACCCAGTCCTTTCGCAGACGGGAATGGCACTCGTTTCCAGCTCCATCTGCAAATTGGCGGCGGCGCTACAAATCCCGTGGGTCTTTCCCCCGGGAATCCCGCTACGTAAGGGCAAAATCAATCCAATCCTCCCATCCCGGGTTTAAAATTATCGAACAAAGTTGACAAATCCCGCGTATGCCATATTTAGAGTCCAGCTTGTAGCCTAATATCATCACTCTTGAAAAAACCCTTAACACTACTTTTCTGTTTCAGCTGGCAGACCACCTCTTGGTCAAATGCCCTTCATTGTGACTCCTGAAGGAAAAACCCTGGCACAGTCTGGTACAATTATGAAGTACATCTGCAAAAAAGGAGGTGATTTATTGAACGTAACTTGTTAATCAGCTTGCTAAATCAAAAGCCCATAATCCGAAGCGAGCATTTCTCTCGTGGCTATGCAACGACGTTTTCATAGACCAGTTTATTTTTAGATCGATTTTCCCGCAAATTTTGAAGATCAAATTGGTCTTACAAATCAGTCATCGCGTTTACTTCTGTTTATAATTATCGTGCTATGGATGCGCACGCAGAGAGAACGGCACATCCTTTTTCGCGGGAAAAAGTGCTCAAAATGATGCTATATATAACTTGTCTGTGAAAACGCTGTTGCGTAGGCCAAGTATGGGAGTTGTACTCTCCAGATTATGGACTCTTGGCTAAATACAATATCACAGGGCTCTGCATGAGGCAATACAAAAAATAACATCACCATGGTGACTGACAGGAAAGGTTTTATTATGGTTGCGTTCGATTGAGAAATCCGGTTTTCGGATTTTCCAATCGAACGCCAGATCCGAAAACGGATTTCACTTCCGAGAAATTTGTTCTCATGGTGGAATTCAATTAAGAAATTCAAATCTAGATTTCATGCCTCCTTTTTACCGTTCGATTAGGAAATCCCAAAAAGCATTAATTTTGCAAAACTATTCTCGCGAACACTGGTCTTCTCTTTGTCTCGGTAATTGTTATCAGCCTTGGTCTTCGGCTCGAGTGATAACACTTACCTCGACCTTGATTATTCCGGATATCACAAAAACCTCATCCAATAACTGTTTAATATAAATATATAATTTAATTTTTGTCTTCCTTCTCTTTTCTTATCTTAAAGCATTCAAACACATGCCTTGATATTAATTTTTAGGGTTCAGGCTTCTCGCTTCTCTTACATACATTACTGATTTTGTGGGGAGGAGGGGTGGAGGTATAGAGAGGGAGGGGAGGTAGGGGATTGTCCCTCATTGTAGCTTTGTTTTAATTTTTACTTTTGGTAATTAGGTTTGTCCCCAGCTGACGTTTTTGATGAAGCGATAGCGGATATGATCAGTGATGGAGTTACTGATTTATTTCCGCCATTGATCAAGATGCACTTTGAGAAAGACGAAACGAAGAAGGTAATGCAGAGCAAATTTCCAATGTTTCAGTATTCCGCGTTATCTGTCAGGCTTTACTCCAGACACCAGCCTTCAGCGACAGGCATTTTTTAATTATTTTGCTTTGGGAATTGGGACTACATGTTAATCAGCTGCAGTTAAGTAAACTTTAAAATGTCTGGCTAAAAGTGATTCAAATAGTCGCATTCGTTAGCCTCTGTATGGGTATTTGCGAGGAAATTGAAGTCACGACGCTCCCAATTGATGAAACGACTATCTTAGAGATTAAAGCGACGATCACATCGGCATTCCGATTAAATTAAACAGAGTTTGGTCGATCGTTTCACGAGCTAAACGCGAGCCCGAGTCAACCACTAGCTACGAGGCAAGCAAGAGCCAACCTCGAGTCGAGCCCTTTTTTTTTTTCTTTCAATTTTTTAGTTTCATGGGCACAGAAAAGCAATGAAGGGTTTGCAGAGATAATTTAACAGAAAAATATGTACTGATATGATAAGTCATTACCCGCTTCGTGACCACGGCAAAACGTTCTTTGAACAGAATCATTAGGTGATCAAACTATTGGACGAAGAACCGAGAGAAATACCAACTGTGCACGGCTTCTTCCTTTGACTTGGAGGCGCCATATTAGAATTTGCTACAGTTAGCCTAATGTAACAGCTCAAGTGTAGATTGAAACCTGAGTATCTGGCCGTCCTTGTGGAATGTGCGAAGAGGAAATTTTACAGGATGGGAAGGGGAAGAGAGAGAAGGATTCTGTCCCCTTTTTGCTTCTCTCGCATACCCCCCCGCCCCCTTCCCAGAAACCCTTGAAAAACCACCAGATTTTATGGAAAACGTGCGTCGAAAATGACGTCTGCAGGAACCCACAGAGAGGCTCATTCGTGTGGCTTGAAAAAGTGGGGAGCATAGTAGGGGGCTTTAGCAAAGACAACGGCAACGGCAGCAAAAACGCCCGTTTTTTCAAAGTTTGTCACAATTATATCAACTGGGTCAAAATGTCAACTGATGTTTTGCTTATCAAACCTATTGCCTTTTTACTTTTGGAAGTTCTCGTTGTCTTCGCGGTCGATGTCGGCGTTGATAAACTGAGCTCTCAGGTGTGTCAGTATAGTTAGCTTCGACTTGTACTTTTTGGTTTTGCTTCATGTACAATTCCGTGGGTTTCACTCTTTGCTGCATTTGTATTTCCTAGAATTTAGTCTTTACTGACCTATAATTTTTTTTTGCCTTAATAATAAAGGAGGAGCTTAAAAAGGAGTTTTTTGGAACGACGCTTCCTGCACGACTTGAGAAATTTGAAGCCCTTCTCAAAAACAGGAATGAAGGCAAGGACTTCTTTCTCGGCGAAAAGGTGAGATAAGAGGAATGCACAAAGCATGGGAAGAGGATTAGGCTTTGGAATTCTAATGAATAATTATATTATGCGTTTAGTTACTGACCGCTGTCTAAGCCTTCAAGTGCGTTTACATCCAATTCAGCGTCGGCAGCTTGTTCTCCTATAACCTGCGTAGCGGGCGCCGGTAATTTAAGGCGAAGGCAGAAATTTCGAGGACGCATGCGCGCACGAGAGGAGAAAGGAGAGGAAGTCCCCTGCCCTTTGTGTTCCCCCGCGCGCTCTACAAAAAAACTAACAAATATCCCTTCTTGTTAGTAAAGATACAGGTGTGTTCGGTATATCTAAACGTTTTGCATAAATTTAGTGCCTTTATCATGAATGCCCTTTCCCTGCCTTCTCAGAAGGCCCAAAAAGTCCGGTTTTAATAGGGGAAAGAGATGCATTGATCAAATGTGGAATGTGACAGGATATGTGTTTGGACCTTATACAGGACGTACCTTTTTCGCGCCTTTTTTTGGGACCACCCCGTCTCCCAGATACACAACTAGCTGTTGCGGATTAATTCAATTAATTCTCGTCTTACGTTGTCGTTCTCTTGTCGAAGTTTGTTAGGCTTTTGTTGACAACAGGTTCTGAAGTACAGGCCCTTAACCAGGATTTTATGTGGGGGGGGGGGGGTGCTAACGAGGCCAAAGTGGACCAAACTACCGAAAAGTATTTTTTATTGTCTGATCCGTTTATTTAGGAAAGTAGCAATACGTGAGAAATTCACGCTCTTGACGGGGTACTTTACTGACTCATGTATCGAGAGACTAGCAAGATTTAGCTGCAGCCTTCCTCTTTCTATTTTCCTGTTCTCCCCTACCCATAACGTATTACACAAATTATGGTTATGGTTATTTTAGCATACGAATTGGATTTTAGGGTTTAGGAGAGCTGCTACAAGACTGGCTCGCTGTAACTTGCCACACCCCCCAAGAATGGCTACGCCAAGCGTAACGATTTTTTTCTGTTTCCTTCCCGCAGCTGACGTATGCCGACATCATTTTCTTTGACTTCTGTAACAGCTTTCTTTCCAAGGGTGAAAAAACTGTTCCTGAGCAACTAGAGAAGTTCCCGCCGTTGGTGCAGCTTTATAACCGTGTGTTAAGCGTACCCGAAATTAACGAGTGGGTAAACAAACGCCCGAAAACCGAGATGTAAGCGTGTAACGTAGTTGAATGACGTCATCGCCGTCGGCTTGACGTCCACAAACGAATAAAGGAAACTTTTAAAGATTCTACATGTATCTTGCATCACTTGATGCGACTGATATAATAAGCCGAAATAATCAATAGCGAGCCCAACTCCTCTATGCGACCTATGTTTACTATACTGGATAGGGCTTTTGTTCACACATAAGAACGGTTATTTCGGCTTGATTTTTATAACGAAGCGGAGCGACGGACAGTCACATATCGGATAGGTCTTCATACTATACTGCATAGCTTTCCGTGTGAGCACGGAAAGCTACCCGGTACAGGGCCCGCGGAGCGGATTTATAAGTGGGGGGGGGCTGATGCAAAAGCGTAAGCGTGAGGAAACTAAGGGGTACGGGTGCTTGTTCCCCCGGGAAATTTTCAAATTCAAGTCTTCTGAAATGGCTATAAGTGCATCTAAAACTGCCAATAGTAATATAAATTTGTAATTATCACATCGGCACTTAGAGCAACAAGTTACAACCTGGCCCCCACGTTAGACAAAAATTTAAATGAATAGACTTCAAAGCTAAACCCAACACACTCAACGGTTGAGTGTCACCCGGACATTTTTAAGTCGGATTCTCTGAAGGTGCCAAAGTTGCCTTTCCGATTGTCATTAAGAGCTACAAACTCATTGGCAACAGCTACAAGGTATAGTTTGTCTGTTCTCGATCTGTTTGTGGGTGTTCAGTATTGTCAGATTACTAAACCTTGTTTGTGTGGTAAGTGACAGATCTGGGTAACCAAAGTAAAAAAAAAAATTGCCATCCGAAAAAGTGGGGTGGGGAGACCCATCCCCTGCGCGGTCTCTGCGGTATAGTGTGTGAACTCGTGCTGGCTTAGAGTTTGTATTGTTTCCTGTCGAGAAAAGAAATTGTACTGATGGCACCCCCTCTTTAAACTGGCATCTGCTCTGAGTTGTATAATTTTTGTGAAGGTTAACTGTTTTCGTGTTATCAAGGTCTACCAAAACGTTTGACATTATCAGTCACACTAAAGAGTGTAGTTGCGTAAAAAGCGGGGAACGAGAAGCCTGGGAACGTGCACGAGGAAAATAGCGAAAACTAGGGAACAAAGGTGAGAGGATTTGAAATGCTTTTTGTTTCTTCTTCAGCTTAGATGGCCAAAAACAAAAGTATTTACGATTAAGTGAATAATAGGGCTAGGGTTTAAGTTAAATTTTGTTCCCAGTTTCATTTTCTCTTGCTCTCGCCCTAGTCTCCCCTCGTTTTCCTCGCGTACGATGACTCGCTCCCCACCATCTGAACGCCGCGCTCTACTATCTGATCACCTAGAACAGGCTATTACGGACAGTTTTCTCTGTCCCTGGGGAAAGCACGATATATGTTCTCTACACTATTCGTTTCAGAAACTTTCGAATTCAGCGGGTGTTCGTATCATGAGCGCGAGCAGCCTCTTATTTTTCGTTTGAATCACAGTAGATCGAGAGCACGCGTGAGGGGCGAGCGGCGAAGTCCTCCTTTTTTCCATAAAATTTGCGTAGGTTTACTTTTTCGCTCGCCGCGCTTGGCTTTGAGAAGGAGGCCGCTCGCTTTCTAGTGTCCGTAAAGCGGGATTCGACTTATTAATTCGTCAGGCTTACATGAGTCAAGGACAGCGGGCTTGGGCTTCAGTTACTGAATGAGATGTCAGTTTAAACAAATTTAGCTGATATGATCGATGGAGACTGTGCAGAAGAGGCTATTGATTTGTGAGAACCATTGCTCCATTTCCATACTATGACTAGAGGACGAAGTTAAAAAGGTAAAGTATCTCTAAAGTAACGTCATATCTCACTAGTGTCGCTGCTCGCTAATGCAAGAGAAAGAAAGAGTAAACTAATATGCGAATTTGAAATGGTCTGAAGAATCATTTTTGAGGGCGTTCTAATCAGAGTAATGATGACATAATTTCTGCCATGTATGTCGCGTTTGTGACCCTTTCCTGCTCTTAAAACGGGGATGGATATTAGAGGCCAGGTCTGAAGAAGTGTTGGAAAAAGACACTTCTTCTGGTCCGTTCTGGCGGCACACCCTCCAAAACGATTTACCAAAAGAAACTGCCGGGAATTGTAGTTTTCTAAACTGTCTAAATTCTTCAGAGCACGAGAGAGGTTTCAAAAAGCAATTCTAAACGGTATATTTAGGGCATTAGGACAGCTTTTAATCACTCACTCACTTTTTATTGCCATGACCCCAAGTTTCCAGGCTAAAGAACAGCTAGATTTCAACTTTCCTCTGAAAGCAATTTGACCCCAACCCCTAACCCCCACCCTGCCCCCAGCAACCCCGCGCGCCACTATTGAAGTTTGCGCTAAGTTTGTTTTTCAAGGTTGCGTGACATGACACGCCTTTGTGTGTGAGATTTACATATTTTTAAAAGGCAGGTCAGTTTCGGAAGAGTGAACTTCAGCGGTAGGTGTGGGTTGTTCTACTTTCAAGGCCGCGGTGGAGCAGAAAAATGTCGACTGGCATTCGCGGCTGCAAAGATTGAGATTGAGACGTTCGAGTGCCAATCGAAGAATGGCCGAAAGAGAAAGCGTGTAAGTAAATATAACTTGAAGTGAACCAAAATCTATAAGCGACGTTTATTCAGTGCCTTAAATAGCTGTTTAAGACGGAAAGCGATCAAAACTTAAGGCAAATACGTATACATGACACCTATTGGATTGATTTTCGATCGGTAAGATTTAATGATGTGGTCGTGTACAAAATTGCTTAGTCACGATGACTTAGAGTGCTTTTGATACTGCACGATCCTCCCTTGATACTCGTTTGCTCTTTTTAAATAACATATCATAATGTAAAACCTCTATTTTGACACGATAAAAATTAAAGCTAGAAATCTTGTGGGGTCGTGTATACTACTACTACTCGCTTTTTATGCTTCCGATAGAGAAGAACGACCTAGGCACAAAGTAAACATAATTTAATATGCAAACTTCATGTTCAATCAAGTAAAAAAAATATGAATAATTCCAGCGGAAATAATTTTATGAATATTTTTTAGATATTTAACACTTCAGTGATCAGAATATTATCATAGAAGGAATCGTAGTTTTCTTTCGAAAAATAAAGTCGCTATATAGGCGAAGGATAGCCAGCTGAAAGGAACAGAATACAAGAGAAATATAACAGTCGCTTACACCAACATATGCAGTCCTTTCGCAGACGGGAGCGGCACTTGTTTCCAGCTCCGTCTGCAAATTGGCGGCGGCGCTACAAATCCCCAGGGTTTTTCCCCCGGGGATCCCGCTACCTAAGTGCAAAAGCAATCCAATCCCCCCCATCCCGGGTTTAAAATTATCGAACAAAGTTGACGCTGAATCCCGCGCCATGCCCCACCCCAGGATGGCCGCTGATAAGTGCATTGCGAAGGACAAGCCTGGCTGCTAAGCAATTTGAACGGAATTGTAACGCATAAAGGCAGTAGGCCTTGGAGGCTCACCTCTACCCTAAGTTCCCTTTAGTGCCCCCCACCGTACCCCCGGGCGTGGTTTCTCTTCAGCCGAACTAACATCAGATAAAAGGAGCTTAGCCTGTGCACAGCGGCCCCCTCCCCTCAGAAAAAATCGGAGTGGGGAGGGGGGGACAGCTGTACACAGGCTAGAAGAGTTTTGTGTCACGAAATGTATCGAAATTCAAGGCTGCAATCAATTTTAAATTGAGTGAAACATAAAAAAAATAATCGCCCAAAACATTAAATGAAAGTACAAATAACAAAGCAAGTACAAAAAATCAAGAGGCACGAATGGATAAACATGAAAAAGGGCCGTTTTTCAAACTTTAAGTTCTTTTTTGGTGGCTTGTAACGTAGTCCCGATTTCAAGTGACACGGAAGATCGAAAGATTTTTTTGGGTTTTAAATTTTCGATTTCGGGTTTAGGAAGGGATTTTATTGGGTATTCAAAACAATCTACGATTCCTGATAGTTATATCATTTAATGCTTTCTGGAAATTTTTATGGCTTGGAAATTTGGCATGGGATTTTCTTGGGGTTACATTTTCGTCCAGGGATTTTTTTGGGTTTTATTTGAACCCCGACGGATTTTTTTTTCAGTCGAGCAAAGACATGACGGGTGTGTGTCTCGCACTTTACGCCCGATAAACGCGAAAAAAATAGCCCCTGTTCTGCATATTATGTTTAGAGGCCAGCTTGTAGCCTAATATCGAATTGAGCATATCCAGGCTATTATTAGCGTTACTCTTGAAAAAGCCCTTAACACTACTTTTCCGTTTCAGCTGGCAGACCACCTCTTGGTCAAATGCCCTTCATTGTGACTCCTGAAGGAAAAATCCTGGCACAGTCTGGTACAATTATGAAGTACATCTGCAAAAAAGGAGGTGATGTATTAAACGTAATTTGTTAATCACCATATCATTCCTGCCGTAGTCTTTCAGCAAGCTCTCCGATTCGAGTAGGGAGGGGAGCGCTCGTGTGTCCTTTCGCCGGCGTGCAGTTCTCGCGTGGCTTTTCGCGACGCCCCCAAAAGCAGAGCTGGCTCGCAGTCTACTCCTGCTCATTAGCCTCCCACGCAGACGTCAGTTTAGGAGCTTCGTCATGCGTTCTTTCCCCAAGGAAAACGAAACCCTAACAACGTCCGCGTAGCGGGCTACCTGCCGATATAGTTTATAAAAGTTTATTTTCAAGTTTCTTTTTCTCTCCATTGGAGTCATTCATTCATTCAAGGATCCATCCATCCATCCATCCATCCATCAAACTGCCCGTCCGTTCGTTCGCTCGTTCGTTCATCATTCTTCCGTTTTCCATTTTTTCTCTTTCTTTCTTTCTTTCTTTCTTTCTCTCTCTCTCTCTTTCTCTCTTTTCTTTTCTTTTCTTTTTTTTTTCTTATTCCTTGTCTCTGTGTCTTTTTTTCTTCTTTTCATTCTCTCAGTTCTATTGGGTGATGCCAACTCGGTCTCTATTTTGTTGTTACATTTTTCTTTTATTCCTTAGTTGTACTGTGTTTAGTTGCCTATGTAAATTTAACCTTTATGTCATGCAAAACTCAGGGGCACCCAACGACAATTTTCGGGAAAATATCTGTTCGGAAGACGATTTGAGATCTAGAATTTTCGGAACATTTGTTGTAAAATTTCTTGCTTGCTTGCCTCTCCTAGGATTTTCGAACATCTAAAAAATGGTAAAATTGCCCATCTTCAACGGATTTTTACCCTAAAAAGGTCACCTAGAATTTTCGGGAGCCTTTTTTCAGGCTGAAATTTCCGAACAGGTAAGTTTTGATCCCTATAATTTTCGGATCACTAGCCTTTCAGCTGGGAAATCCGAACAGATGAAAAATTATAGGGGATAAAAATATGCCCATATCCACCGTTTAAATACTAAAACACGTTTAACAATGCTATGTTTAAGTGGTTTTGAACTATATTCTCGTTGGGTGCCCCTGAAAACTGCAGAGCTGATTTTAATAAATTATCTTGTCTTCTTGCTTTTTGTTAGTTAATTAGAAGGCGAATGCTGGACTAGCTTTCATTTTTACTTATAGTGATTAGGTTTGTGCCCAGCTGACAGTTTTGATGAAGCGACAGCGGATATGATCAGTGATGGAGTTACTGATGTATTTAAGCAATTTAGCCAGATATTATATGAGAAAGACGAAACGAAGAAGGTAATGCGAAAGTTAATGTCCGTTTCAGTACTCCACATACAGAGCGTGTCAGGTTTTACTCCTGAGACTGCAAATCAGTCGGTCTTTTTCTTTACATCGGTTTTGCAAAGCGCTTCGGGCTATATTAGGGAGTTAGAGCGACGACGTCTTTGAGCGACGCACGTCAATCGGAAGTGAACTTTTTGCAATGTTGGGTCGTGAGTTTGAACAAATTTTCTAGCAGATCGTCTCTATCAGAATAAAGATATTGAGTGACCGCTCGCGTTGTAGGCAAAAATACGGGCTATTTTGCAGTCTAGATTTACTCAAGATGCCAGTTCCGACCCTCAGTGCCAAACAATGCTTAATTCGCTGAGGTGAGAATTAAACAAGGTCTTCAAAGGTATTTTCGGGATTCGGGAAAACGCAAAATTTCTTGACGGGAAACAGGATTGTAAAGCTACCCTGGAAGCGGGATTCGCCAAAATTTAAGCACAAGGTGCGGGATGGTTTTGCTTGTATGTTGTGAATTCGGGAAATCATACGTTTGAGCTGCAAATGCGAATCAACCGGGCGTGGGTTGAGTTTTGTCACCTTTCAAACCAAACTATGAAGTGTGCCTTGTTTGTTTTTTGTTTATGGAAACAAAAGAGGGATTCAGGAAAGCGATATGGAAAAAAAATAGCGGGAAGCGGGATTTTCTTCAAAAGGGAGCGTTTGTGTGGGATCAGGACCCCCACCCCCTTGCAGACCGTGATTGGAGTAAAATGCTTGGCTAAAAGAACGTGCTTCATATAATCACATAATCGCGTTCGCGTGGCATAAAAAAGTGTAAATAAGGCATATAAAATTAAGCCAGGACAGTTCGGGATACTTATTACTTCGTTAGTTCTCTCTGTTCTAAGGAAATGCTTAAAGTGATTTTCAACAAGTCATTAAACACATTCATCAATAAACGTTTTACCCACAGAAAATGGTATCTTTCTAATGTAACGCTTGACAAGCAAGAAAGAAACTTATAGTTTTAGCGGTATAAAACATCCATAGAGGTTACCGATCCAAATACAGTAAACTCTCGCCTTGCAAACACCCCGCGATAACGGACACCCTAATAATACGGAGAGCATCTGAATCCCAAGCAAAAAACTGAATAACATTACAGAAGTTTGACTGAAATAAAATCCCGTTATTACGGACTCTCACTAATGAGGACACTAAGTTGAGGTCCCTACAGTGTCCGTTTTAAAAGGAGCTGACTGTTGTAAAGCCCCAAAAAGTAGGTCAGTCGCCTAGCCGCCGGTCATTTACTATTGCAGAGACCTCTAAATTTTAAACAGAAAGTAACCTTGTTCAGTCGTAGCAGCCTTAAGAGAACACCATTGGGAAGCAGAGAAAACGGACTGTTTGTTTCTGAAGCTGGCCACTTACGGGAAAGGGACTTGTAAACGAAGATTTTACGCGGGGTTTTATTAACTAAAGATTGTCGTAAGTCCCAGGGGGAAGCTAAAGGTACTTATTACTCGACAAGTAATTTTACTGGTGGGCACCGCCCCGAGGTCCAACCCTTCAGTCATTTTTAAGACCCTGGGCCGGTTCCTGAAAGGCCGGTTAGCGCTAATCCGGGATTAAACTTTTGTTCCACTTTTTTTCTATGGGGCTCCCCCCGGGCCGTAAGTAGAGTCGTCTCGTTGCCAAGGTGTCCGTAAATTATTAAGGAATTTGACGTGTATTTCTCAGTTGTTCTCCGTGTACAATCCCGTAGGTTTTACTCCAAATTCTATTTCCCAGAACTTAGTGTTAGTGATCTATGATTTGTTTTGCTTTAAATATAAAGGAGGAGATAAGAAAGGAGTTTTATGGAACGACGCTTCCTCCCCGACTCGAGAAATTTGAAGCTCTTCTCAAAAACAGGGATGAAGGCAAGGGCTTCTTTCTGGGCGAAAAGGTAAGATTAGAAGAATGCGCAAAGTGTGCCAAGGGATTAGGCCTGCTTAGAACACTAACGAGTATAGTAATTAAGTCATAAATAAAACGATGATAGCCGTCGAATTCAGCCGTCTCACCTCGTTCTCGCCACAAGGGACGCGTCCCAAGCGGTGATCGAGAAGCGAGAAGAGACGCCTGTATCTGCAGGCTAAAACGATGACCGCTCCCTGAGCCTTCACCCGGTCCCAAAGAAAGTCTTTTCTAAAAATTTTAAAATACGGCAACGTCAGCACATTTTGCATGATACTGAGCAGCATGACTTCCTGGCGTGACGTCATCCCTTCTGTTACTGAACCTGAGTCACGTTACGTCATTGTGTGACAACCGAGTTATATCAAGATGATCGATTGAGACATTCTCTCTTGTTAAAAAAATTGTTTCTTAAAGTTATTTGTGTAAATTTGGTACCCGTCAGGCGTTTCATCAGCGATTTTTAATAGGGAGTTTAAGATGCTATGATAATGACGCAGCAAAAACGTCAAAAAACTAGTAGGTTCAGTGAATAGGCACGGCAACAACTCCGCTTGTGTAGCACACTTTTTGGTACATTTCTTTCCCGTCATCACTGCACGTTTACGACGCCGTGGAAATGCCTAATTTCACTTTTTAACGTATGGTAAAACGATCATCCAAAACGTGTAACAAATCATGTTGCTGCAAGTTTCGTGAATACTGACTTTTGATTGGATAAAATTACGCGGAAGTCACGCCATACACGGGAGTTACGTCACCTGCTTAAGAGCGAGATTGCCTTGGTCGGTAAAACGCGCAACATGGACAGATTTTGTTGCAAAAAGTACAACTACTCTCTACTTTCTGCAGCAACTTTTTGGAATCTGCAACAACCTGATTTGTTGAGATACAGGTTTCAACGTGAGTGGTAAAACGCGCAACATCGCCCCTTCAACTCGTTTTGAAGCAATGTTGCTACACAAGTTGCACGTTTTTCTTGCCCGTTTACCGTACTTTTATAGACAACGTAAACAAGGAGCTACAAGGGACGACGAACTAATCTTTCTCTCGGTTCAACTTGGATATTGTTCTTAGGAATTTTAACACCAGAAGGGTTCGCTTGCGTTAGACAAAGTAAGTGATTGGAATAATCGCTGATATGGATTGAAAAAACGCGAATTCACTTCTTTTAAAGCGAAGTATTCGTCGCCGCCGCAAGCGTGATATCTTAAACGCCCTACAGGCTTCTGTAGGTATCCTCCCCGTCGTTCCAGAAGTCATGAAAAACCCCGCTCTAAATGGGCGGGTAATTGGAGTATCCTTTTGATCAAAAGTAGTATGTGAGAGAGTATGTGTTTGGGCCTTGGGATGAATCTTAATCGTGTCATGCATGAAGCGTTAATTTTCTATAATATACAACTATCCCCCGAAGGGGAGGTGAATAGTGGTGTGGAAAAAAAACCGCCACGCGAAGCGCTGTTCACCGACCCTGAGGGGGATAGTTTCTGTAAATTAAAAACGTCACTTAGTAGGAACTTTGTTTACAATTTACAAACATTTCGGGGATTAAGTGTATTTTTACGATTTTGTTGCAAATTCAGCATGAAAATAATTGTCTACCTACCAGTAAATACCGACAAACCAAAGTTCTTTTTTTTTTTTGGTATTTGTTTGTACGACTGCTTCATTTATCGCTTAAATTTCGTGTTACGAAAATGTCTCGAAGTGAGACGCCATCTTGGCTCCGGTCGCAAAACAGTTAATAGCCAAGGATATTCTGAGTTACGGGAGCCAATCAAAACGCGCGAAAAGTGTTATTCACTGATTTGGTGAAATACTAAAACACTATTAATAGCAGCTCAGATAGCCACCACCACAAGCTATTCAGTATAGTGTGAGCATAGCCGAATACATTATGTGCGTTTACACAGGACACTTTTTATTTACCGTGGTAAATGACCCTTTTACCTTGGGAAATTGCCTCGGTGCATGTGACCAGACTTTCCCGAGATAAATTTACCATGAGAAATATCCATGGTCACGTCAAAAAGAGCAAAGAAACCGCCGATGATATTAAACTTGGTAAAAAGCTAGGGTTTTTCTATACCTAAGGCAAAACAGCCAAACAGGTTTCTTCAATATAAAACCGCAAAAAATTGCTTTTTTAAACGGGTGTCTTTCGCACTGTTGAGAGAAAGATCGATGGTGACGTGTCAGATTTCACGTTAAGATGAAAGAATCAGGGGGATTTTAAGGCAAAATTTTGAACTGGTTTGTTGGGATAGATTTAAAAACTATATTTCCCAAAAATATGTTTCTTTCCTGGTATCAAACCGTGGGATGCAGCTGAACTGTAAAATCGAACTATGTACCTTCGCTAAATTATCATGAATAACATACCAGTTGAAAGTTCAGCTATAAAATTATACGTATATTTTCATCATAACATAAAATACTACAATTTTCTACGGTGATTATTACCGTTTATAATTGCCCGAATGAAGCCTTACACTGAAAGCGGCTTAAATACTTTAATAGGAACTAAACTAAACCAACGTTAAACTTACCACGGCTTCGTGGGAAATGCCTTTTACCTGAGGCTTACAGCACACACTCAGAAGAAAGGTTACCCCAATCCTACGCCCCTGGCGTAACTGCGATTTTTTTCTGTTTCTTATCTGCAGCTGAGCCATGCCGACATCAGTTTCTTTGACCTCTTTAACAGCTTCTATTCGAAGGGTAAAGAGGATGTTCCTGGGGAACTTGAGAAGTTCCCGCTCTTGGTGGAGCATTATAAACGGGTGTTAAACGTGCCCGAAATAAATGAGTGGGTAAAGAAACGCCCTGCTAGCGAATTCTAAGCTTGTGGTTACTATTGAAGCAATTGTAAAGCGAGAGATAGACCTAAAACATAAATTTTAGCGTGTGCCGTAGTTAAACGACTCCGTGCGTCACTGTTGGTTTTAGGTGCAAAGGAATAAAGAAAACTTTAAAAGGTTTATTTTTGTATTGATCGAATTTGTTTAATGTGCCGATATACCCCGGCCTCAAAGGGAACTCAAAGGGAAACTTGAGTAAAGGTTTTTATATGTGCCGCCGAAACCTTCAAACCCTGACCCTGATTAAGACAAAAATCGTTTCATTTCTCTACCCTGTTTAAGACAAGAGGCCTTATTTCATGACACACTGATTCCGCATACAGCAGTAAGTAATTTTTTAAACCCACATGACGGAATTAGATCTTATTGGAAAAAATAGTTGGTACCAGATAGTCACCATTAACTTCGCACTTATTGTAAAGCCTTTCGGTCCAAAAAGACAACCTGGTCAAAAAGCTTAACAGAAAAATTTAAAACTCACAAGACCCTGAAAGCCGCCATACCCTGTTTAGCGGCACGTTCCGGTTTAGGGAAAATATGGCAATGCCCCAATCACCCCGTGGGAAGTAGCCTCCCACACAGGTGAGCTCGTTTTTCATCCCTCCCCACAAACGCCTGCTGAACGGAAGACAACATTCCTTTCCCAAGCTTAGCCAATCACATTGTACTTTCCAAATTCTGGAAAGTTGACCTTGACCGCAAGGTAATCTGATAATTACTCGATCTGTATTAAACACTGAGAAAGCTTTCTGACCTCTAATAAATGCTAGATTTAGAGCGGCAAAAATAAGATTTAGTCAAAATTTAGAATACTCCGTGCACTGCATAACCTTAGCGAAGGAAAGAAAAGAAGGAAAACGGTAACTCTAGGGTCACGTTCAGTCGTATTTAGCCTGTCAACACTTTATTGCACAATTGTTGATTGGTCACTTACCACTCAAATAAAACAATGAGAAAGGAATGTTGTTTTCCGTTAAGTAGGCGTTTGTGGGGAGGGATGAAAAACGAGCTCCTCTAAAAACGCCTGCGTGGGAGGCTACGTGGGAAGGGAGGAGACGAAATTCTTAATAGTGATCCTCTTCCTTTCTCGTCCTTTTCCTTTGCTAATTGCTGTTTCTAGAGTGTTGTTTCCTTTAAGAGAGAAGTAAATGTACAGATGACATCCCTAGATGGGGATCCCTTTCCCCCATTTGCGTGACTTGACACCGGTAAACAGTTTAAGGCTGCCACGAAAATCGTACCGGATAGGAGGGCTTCTGTTCACGAAGAAGGGTGATTTCAACTCGTGGTCTGCGAGGCTTTGAAGGTCAGAGAGAATTCAGGAATTGTGTGTAACCGAAATCAGTATGCTGTACTCTTGTGCCGTTTCATACATTGTCGGCCTCTCATCAGCGATGAAAATATATCCAGCCGGATTTTTAAAAACGTTACCGCCGAATAGACCTCTCAGCCGTCAAACCATAGCCAAAAAGTAGCTAATATAAAAACTAAGAATGCTAACATTGCTGTTTCTCTTCTCCTTCTTTCTTCCTCCTCGCTCTTTCCTTTCCTAATGTGACTTTTGAGCTTATCGGGCGCAAAAAACCTGCCAGTTTGGGCCTTTTTCACCCAAACGACTGCAAATTTCGTTAGGTTCGTTTTCAAAAAGTCGACGGGAAATACTATCTGCAAAAGATTCCACACCCAAACAGTTTTAGCAAAACTGCGGCCAATTAACAAAAAGCATGGAAATCTCCGCATTTCAAGGTATTTACGCAAGAAAGTACTCCACTTGGAAAAGGAAAAACTTCCCAAGTGTTCTCGTTGACACGAGAGAATTTTTATATACAGTAAGGCTACTTTCCTGTTCATCGATCTGTAGTTCGATGAACAGAAAAATTGTAAAATGATTAAAATGTTAATTTCGGGAAAAAAAACCTGATTTATCTTCTTAGTACAAAAATAAGCAAACTGCCATCTTACTTCGCCTATTCATTGTTTTAGTCAATGAGGAAGTAGCTATCTTCTTTACCACTTCCACTCGCTTTTCACGTATTCAGAACCGTTTTAAATTTTCCCGGGAAAACTAGTGCCGCGAGGATTCTGGGAACGAGAAACCAATGCAGTGCAATGGAAGCCATGATCATCAACTGCAAATGAGAGAAATTGATACAATTTGTGGTCACGACTACGCGTAAAATTGACCATTCTATAGGTGCTACCCTTGGAAATGTTTTATTCCTCGTTCTGTAGCATTTTTGGACAAACTTAGCCGCCAAAATAGCTGTTAATCACTGGAATGTTGACCATGTTTTGCGCTGTGTGCGACCACGTTGGCTTCAAATATTTTACAGGTAAGCTTAGGAACCGGTCATTATTTCCAGTGTAAATGGAGAAGGTAAAAAGGAAGGGGGGTCAAGGCTATTTCAGATTGGCTAGAGGGAGGGGGGGCTAAACTAGTTTATAAAAAAGGTTTAGAAGGTCAGCAGTTCGATCGCGAGGTATAATTTAGGGGGCTCCATTGGCCAAGATGCACATGTGAAACAGTAATGTTAAATTGTACAATTTTATGTTAATCCTATCGCTTTTTGTTTATTTAAGGCATCACTATTTTCAAGGGAATTTCCGCTAATGCAATCGAATTGAGTTCAAACTATTTTTCGCGCAGACGTACACTGGCTGTTTACGCCGCTAGGAAAAAATTATGACGCTGGTAAAATTACTGTGTCTCCCAAGACGAATAATTCGGAAGGCTTCATCGGTGCACCATAAATCTTTTTTTTTTTCTTAAAAGTAGACTTCCTAAGCTTTAAAAAGAGACCAAACATAAAGCTGCGTGTTGAATATTCGCGGACTTAAGATTCTTTGAGGATTCCAAGTGCGTTTATGAGACAGCTAAATTTTACGCAAAATGACCTGTGCGCAACTTCGGACAAAAACAAATTTCATTATCTCGAAAAAATAATATACTGCATTGTACATATGTATGTAAAGTTGGGATTACAATTTCGTTATGCAGTAGAACAGTTTAATTTTCAAGGTAATTTTCGCTTATATTAGCTTTTGGCTGTCTGTTCCAATAAATTTACTGTTTTCTTGCGACACAACATTTCCACTCTGCTCTAGGTTTTATGGCATCCCAGTGAAGTTTACTTTTTCGCTCGCCGCGCGAAGCTCTGAGGAAAGAAGGCTTGCCGCTCGTGGTCTAGTGTCCGTAAAGCGGGATTCGACTTGATTTGTTAGGCTTACATGAGTCAAGGACAGCGGGCTTGGGCTTGTCAGTTAAATGAGATGTCAGTTTAAAAGAATTTTGCTGATATGATCCATAGAGAAGAGGCTCTTGATTTGTAAGAACCAGTACTCTATTTCCATACTGTGAAGAGGACGATCGAAGTTAAAAACGTTAAGTATCACAGCATCTGCCATAAAAGTCATATCTCGCTATAGTGTCACTGCTCGCTGATGCAAGAGAAAGAAAGAGTAAACTAATATGCGAAATTGAAATGGTTTAAAGAAAACCTTGAGGGCGTTATAATGAAAATAATGATGATATAA
This sequence comes from Porites lobata, assembly GCA_942486035.1. Taxonomy (NCBI): domain Eukaryota; kingdom Metazoa; phylum Cnidaria; class Anthozoa; order Scleractinia; family Poritidae; genus Porites; species Porites lobata. The sequence continues at coordinate 1,868,650 of CALNXK010000100.1, forward strand.
TTTCTACCCATGTATTTCGCGTTTGTTACCCTTGTTTGCTTGCTCTAAAAACGGGGATGGATATTAAAGACCAGGACTGAAAAAGGGTTGAAAAAAGACACTTCTGCTGGTCCGTTCTGGCGGCACACTACCATGAAAAGATTTGCCAAAAGTAACCGCCGGGAACTGTAGGTTTCTAAATTCTTCAGTGCACGAGAGAGGTTTCAAAAAGCAATTCTAAACGGTATATTTAGGACATTAGGCCAGCTTCAAAATCACTCGCTAAGGAAGTTAATCAATTGATGTAGTTAAGTAACGTTTCCGCCAAACGTGTCGAGCGGACAGACTCCCTCGATCGTTCAACCCCGCAGAGGGGTTAGCGCTCACTTTTGGTAGAAAAAGTGTAGACGCAGTATTTTTGTAACAAAAAGCTTTCTTGACTTATCAACTGATATAGGTAGCAAACTTTTCACCGCACTATTTAAATCTATTATTATTGTGTAACTCTCAAGTCTGAAGCATGGGGTGGGAAAATTGACCAACTGAAGTGGATTAATGGGGACATGACCGACATGACCATGCGGAAAGGCTACTACATTCTCCCAATTCTATAAATACTTTCTTGGTTTAAATAGCTTTAAAAAAAAACGAGCTTCTAGTGTTTGTTGCGGTAGATTGATTCAATATCCTAGGCAACTCAGCTGAAAAAACTATAATCCTGATATATTTTTCATGTGGAATACAGTATTTGATTCGTAATTCTTTCCTCTACGTAAAATTTCCGTCAAAATATTTGCTTTGGCACGTAGTGTAATTATAGTCTATAAAAAAGCAGAATACTTCCTCATGAGTATATAAAAAGAATTGGCAAATACAGGGAAACAGTCAGTTCCATCTCTTCCGCAAATCAAACTTGTACTCTGTTTAACAAAAAAGGATCAAAAACGACTAAACTAGACAAATAGGGAAATTAGAGATAACTGACTAAAAATATCATTGAAGTATAAAGTAAAACCAAATCAATTCCATCCAGCTATCTTTTTCTGAAGAAAGACACTGATGGAAATCAGTATTTTTACCTATCTAGACTTTATAACTAGTCAAACCACCGACGAGCGACGGCAAGATTAAGGACAAATGATCATAAACTAATAATAGAATATGGAAGATACTGCTCAACCAAAATGCCTGAACATCTTATGTATCAGAATATTCAAATATTGTTCTCTTAGTGAAAAGACGCGAAACACTTCATACTCTATTTATTGCTTCCTTTATCTTAAAGAACAACACTTTGTCATTTATCCTATAGGTAACAAATATCGATCCTCATTTGAATCACTCTCTGATCTATGAACTGATATGGTACTCTTTCTCTTAACAGCGGAGCTCCACGCGCGCTCGAACCGCGCGCAATAGACCTTTTTACGGATACGGCGGCCACATTGAATAAATTCGATTTAAGGGGTATTATAGGATGCCCAGGGGGCATGAGCACATTTCGTTTGTATTTTCGTGCGCTTTTCGGGACACTTTTTCTTAAAGTTTTCTTAGAATAAGATTGTAATGGGAAAAAAATCCTTGTGCCGTGTTTGGATGTAATAGTGATCGCCTTTTTCTAGTTTAGAATTAGAAATATGGTGTCTCACTGTATATTTCTCGGGGGAAAAAGCAATCATTATTACATCCAAACACAGCACAAGGATCTTTTTTCCCATAACAATCTTATTCTAAGAAAATTTTAAGAAAAAATGTCTTGAAAAGCGCTCAAAAATACAAACGAAATGTGCTCATACCCCCTGGGCATCCTCTAGTACTTCTTTAATCGAATCAATTCAATATGGCCGCCGTATCGGCTAAAAGGTCAGTTGGAGCCATTTGGTAATCTATCCATCGGAAAAATGTTGGTAATCACTTTACCGTAAGGCCGTCCGCACCACAGGAAAACCAATATGAAATGTTAAACTTTCTAGCTAGTGTTTAGCAAGGTAATTCTCCCTTATGCAGTCGAATTAAGCTCAAAGCGGTTCCATTGAATTAGCTTTTGGCTATCTGTTCCAATCAATTTACCGTTTTCTTGCGACACAACATTTCCACTCTGCTCTAGGTTTTATGGCATCCCAGTGAAGTTTACTTTTCGCTCGCCGCGCGAAGCTCTGAGGAAAGAAGGCTTGCCGCTCGTCGTGGTCTAGTGTCCGTAAAGCGGGATTCGACTTGATTTGTTAGGCTTACATGAGTCAAGAACAGCGGGCTTGGGCTTGTCAGTTAAATGAGATGTCACTTTGAACGAATTTTGCTGATATGATCCATAGAGAAGAGGCTCTTGATTTGTGAGAACCTGTACTCTATTTCCATACTGTGAAGAGGACGATCGAAGTTAAAAACGTTAAGTATCCCAGCATCTGCCATAAAAGTCATATCTCGCTATAGTGTCACTGCTCGCTGATGCAAGAGAAAGAAAGAGTAAACTAATATGCGAAATTGAAATGGTTTAAAGAAAACCTTGAGGGCCTTATAATGAAAATAATGATGATATAATTTCTACCTATGTATGTCGCGTTTGTTACCCTTGTTTGCTTGCTCTAAAAACGGGGATGGATATTAGAGGCCAGGACTGAAAAAGGGTTGAAAAAAGACACTTCTGCTGGTCCGTTCTGGCGGCGCACTCCCAAAAAGATTTGCCAAAAGTAACCGCCGGGAACTGTAGGTTTCTAAATTCTTCAGTGCACGAGAGAGGTTTCAAAAAGCAATTCTAAACGGTATATTTAGGACATTAGGCCAGCTTCAAAATCACTCGCTAAGGAAGTTAATCAATTGATGTAGTTAAGTAACGTTTCCGCCAAACGTGTCGAGCGGACAGACTCCCTCGATCGTTCAACCCCGCAGAGGGGTTAGCGCTCACTTTTGGTAGAAAAAGTGTAGACGCAGTATTTTTGTAACAAAAAGCTTTCTTGACTTATCAACTGATATAGGTAGCAAACTTTTCACCGCACTATTTAAATCTATTATTATTGTGTAACTCTCAAGTCTGAAGCATGGGGTGGGAAAATTGACCAACTGAAGTGGATTAATGGGGACATGACCGACATGACCATGCGGAAAGGCTACTACATTCTCCCAATTCTATAAATACTTTCTTGGTTTAAATAGCTTTAAAAAAAAACGAGCTTCTAGTGTTTGTTGCGGTAGATTGATTCAATATCCTAGGCAACTCAGCTGAAAAAACTATAATCCTGATATATTTTTCATGTGGAATACAGTATTTGATTCGTAATTCTTTCCTCTACGTAAAATTTCCGTCAAAATATTTGCTTTGGCACGTAGTGTAATTATAGTCTATAAAAAAGCAGAATACTTCCTCAAGAGTATATAAAAAGAATTGGCAAATACAGGGAAACAGTCAGTTCCATCTCTTCCGCAAATCAAACTTGTACTCTGTTTAACAAAAAAGGATCAAAAACGACTAAACTAGACAAATAGGGAAATTAGAGATAACTGACTAAAAATATCATTGAAGTATAAAGTAAAACCAAATCAATTCCATCCAGCTATCTTTTTCTGAAGAAAGACACTGATGGAAATCAGTATTTTTACCTATCTAGACTTTATAACTAGTCAAACCACCGACGAGCGACGGCAAGATTAAGGACAAATGATCATAAACTAATAATAGAATATGGAAGATACTGCTCAACCAAAATGCCTGAACATCTTATATATCAGAATATTCAAATATTGTTCTCTTAGTGAAAAGACGCGAAACACTTCATACTCTATTTATTGCTTCCTTTATCTTAAAGAACAACACTTTGTCATTTATCCTATAGGTAACAAATATCGATCCTCATTTGAATCACTCTCTGATCTATGAACTGATATGGTACTCTTTCTCTTAACAGCGGAGCTCCACGCGCGCTCGAACCGCGCGCAATAGACCTTTTACCGATACGGCGACCACATTGAATTAATTCGATTTAAGGGGTATTATAGGATGCCCAGGGGGGAATGAGCACATTTCGTTTGTATTTTCGTGGGCTTTTCGGGACATTTTTTCTTAAAGTTTTCTTAGAATAAGATTGTAATGGGAAAAAAATCCTTGTGCCGTGTTTGGATGTAATAATGATCGCCTTTTTCTAGTTTAGAATTAGAAATATGGTGTCTCACTGTATATTTCTCGGGAAAAAAGCAATCATTATTACATCCAAACACAGCACAAGGATCTTTTTTCCCATAACAATCTTATTCTAAGAAAATTTTAAGAAAAAATGTCTTGAAAAGCGCTCGAAAATACAAACGAAATGTGCTCATACCCCCTGGGCATCCTCTAATACTTCTTCAATCGAATTAATTCAATATGGCCGCCGTATCGGCAAAAAGGTCAGTTGGAGCCATTTGGTAATCTATCCATCGGAAAAATGTTGGTAATCACTTGACCGTAAGGCCGTCCGCACCACAGGAAAACCAATATGAAATGTTAAACTTTCTAGCTAGTGTGGGAGCCTGTGACCCGTGTTTAACTTGATAATGGCATCCATACTAAGGTTAACTGACAGCTGTCAAAACAGGGTATCCGCTGACCAGTGTCACATGATCGTATCGCAGGCTCAGGTGCCAACTCATCGAGGTCACGTGAAAAGTAAAATAAAACTTGTTCCATGGTCCATAACAGGTAACAAGTAAGGGTATTGAGGTGGATGGTTCCGAAATCAAATTAGTTATATTCGCTGATGATATGACATCATTTGTTAGGGACAAATTTTCGCATCGCACCCTTTTTGATACTATCGATCTGTTTAGTACATACTCCGGATTGAAGGTCAATCACGACAAAACGGAAATTCTTCTACTAGGAAATATGGAAGTAAACAGCTCAGAACTAGGTGTTAATGAAATAAGTAAGGCCATAAAGATCCTAGGGGTTCATTTCACCTTTAATCACGCACTGTTTTATAAGCTTAACTTTGAATCAATCGAGAAATCTCTGAGAGGATTGCTGAAGGGCTGGAGCTGGAGAGGTCTTACACTACTTGGAAAAATTCAAGTGATCAAGTCTTTCGCCATACCAAAGATTTTATACAGGGTTGTTCTCATTTCAAATAAAGAAGAGTTTATCAAAAAAAATAAATACTTTGCTATATTCCTTTGTTTGGAAGGAAAAGATAAAGTAAAGCGCAGAGCTTTTATTAACCCTATTGATAAAGGAGGCTTGAAAATGCCCAACATTGAGTCAATGATCTCTGCCCAAAGAATAATTTGTATTAAGAGATATCTCTCCATTGATCCCGCTGGCTGGAAGTTTTTTCTGAATTTTTATCTTAAGAAAGTAGGGGAAAATTCTTGTTTCATTGCAATTTTAACTACACTAAACTACCGGTAACTCTTCCAGAATTTTACAAAAAGAATGCATTGTGGCGTGGACCCTTTTAAATGAAGACAACCCCTCCTCATCCTCTGAAATAGCAAATCAGGTCATATGGAACAACCAGTTCATTTGCATTGAATCAAAGTCAGTCTATAACAGTAGGCTGATTGATCTTGGAATTGTAAAATTGGAGACCTCTACGACACGTGGGGAGGTTTCAAGTCGAACAAGGAACCATTATATTCAACTCTTTCACCAGTTGAACATTTTCTACTTTTCAGTCTCTTCAATGCTTTTCCTGAAGAATGGCGCAAAATATTAAAAACAAATAAAAACTCTATCTCTTCAAAAACTCATGATCTAATCCAAACTGATTTCAAGTTACGTATTGAAGGGAAAAAAAGTCAATTTCAAAATCTTAAATCAAAGTCATTATATGACAGTTTTGTTTCTAAGATATCCAGTATACCAACAGCGCAAAAGAAATATAACGAAACTTTCAGCACACACACATTTCAGTTGGACTGGGAAAAGATATATCTACTGCCCTTCAAAACAACATTGGATACTAAATTAAGAGAATTCCAATATAAAATATTAAACAGGATCTTATACACGAACAAGATGCTGTTTAAGTTCAAAAAAGTAGATTCTCCCTTGTGCGATTTTTGTGAAAAGGAGTTGGAGACCATAGAACATCTCTTTTTCCATTGTACAAAAGTAAGCATGTTTTGGAATGATTTAAAGTCTGTACTTGATTCTTTTAATATAACTATTAGGTTTGATATCATGAATGTCCTTTTTGGGATCTTAGATACAGATAATATAAGCATTCTAGTCAATTACATCATTCTTGAAAGCAAATATTTTATTTACCGCTGTAAGTTAAATAAGGACTGTTTATGTGTAAGACTATTAGTCGATAAATTTAAAAAAACGTTTCAAACCGAACATTTTATCGCGAAAACAAACAACAAAATCCATTTCCATGATAAAAAATGGAAGCCGTTACTCCCATTAATACAACAGTAGCTGTTATTCAAACTTCGTTTTTCTAATACTCCCTGTATTACTCTGTATTTTAAGTTCAAGTCGAATAAGTTATGTAAGCCTTGTAGTGTAGTGCAGTGTAGCTTTTTATTTATTTATTCTATTTTTTTTTTTTTTTTTTGTAATTAAGGTAGTTTTTGTAAATTTTGTAATGTTTGTATGTTTCGATCTGTATGTTGTTTGTACTATACCTGTAAAAAAAAAAAAAATAAATAAAATACAAAAAAAAAAAAAAAAAAAAGGTAACAAGTAGCAGAGGTATATCATATAGATCATGTAGATCATATAACTAGAAATTTGCTATGTAATTATTGTAAACCTCTTATTTCAGTGGCCCCCTTTAATCTGCACTTCGATTGTTTTTAGGGATAGGGGCATTGATATGTGACAATCCCTATTGTTTTCCCAGCTAATCACAAACAATCTTTCAAATAGGTGCGGGATCGCACCCTTTATTGTAATTATCTCCTCATTTACTTAAACGTAACGAGTATTGTAATCGGCAATGCCATCTATTCATATGAAAATGCCAAAAAATTGAATTGAATTAGTTTGTGGCGGTAGATTGATTCAACATTCTGGCAACTCGGCTGATGAATCTATCATCCTGATATATTTTTTAGGTGGAATATTTAGCTCGCAATCCTTTCCTCTACAAAAATGTCCGGCAAAATATTTGCCTGCACGTACAGTACATTGTAGTACTTCCTTTGAGTGGCCTGTTGCGTGAAATGACACGACATAATTCTGATTTTAACACTTGACAGGTGATATAAAAGGTAAGCAATGAGTTAGCAGTTCATTGAACTTCAGCGGCTGTTGTGTTGAAGTTGTGCATCCACTCAGAGTATAAGATTCGACTGAAACATTCTGCAGAAATGTCTGGCTACAAGTTGTTCTTCTTTCCAGGCCGCGCTAAAGGAGAAAAATGTCGACTTGCATTCGCGGCTTCAAAGATTGACTACGAGGACATTCGATTGGCAGTCGAAGAATGGGCAAAAGAGAAAGCGTGTAAGTAACATAAAAGTTCACCAGATTGCTTAAATCGCGCGACGGTTATTTGTTGATTCTTTTTAATTCTGTAATCTTAAATAGCTGTTTAAAAAGGAATGCGAACAAAGCCGACGGCAAATACGCGTACATTCGCTTGATTTTCGATCGAATTTAAAGATTTTAATGATGTGCGCGTCGCGAATGCTTGGTAACTGATTGAAGTAAAATTGCTTAGTCAGGCTGATAAGTGTGCTCGCTCTTTTTTATGGTTTTTGCCGACCACAAGTGGTATAGTTGGTATTATTATTATTATTATTATTAATATTAATAATAAGAGTTACATTTTTAAAATCGACGAGCTCCTGTAATCTACATTTCTTATAGCTTCTGTGGGGGGAAAGTTACTTGTTTTCCGGAATGAGCCTGGCTTTGTATCTAAAATATTTTCAACTTACAATTCAAATATTTTCCTGGTTTTAAATACTTTACCCGGTTGGTATTGTAACTTTGGACCTTCTGATTGTATTCTCATCGCATGAACTGAAGGATCAGAATATAACACGGAAACGCCAATCATGTTCTTTATAGGCCCTCCAAGAAATTACATTTTCAAGTGACGGCTATGACCTAATGGGCGCAAAAATAAAAACTCAAAAATCCGTAGGGCTTCCAACAAAACCCTAAAAACTACCTGGGCCGAAAATTAACCCCCTAAAAATCCAATGCCGAATTCAAGAGCCTTAAAAATTACCAGAAGGCATTAAATGATACAATACAAAGAATAAAAATATTAGAAATTGAATGTTTGTGTCTGTTTCGATAACTCTTCATAGCAACATTCGAGACAACCAAGAACATCTTCTGTTTTAACAATAACACTATACAGAATAACAACTTCAGATAGTTTTGAATACCCCTAAAAATCCATACTTAACTCAAGCCACCCAAAAACTACTTGCCAAATTTTCCTACCAAAAAATCTGGAATCGAAAATCTCAACCCCCGCCCCTCCCCCCAAAAAATTCCTTCGATCACCTCCGTCACTTGAAATCAGAAGTACTTCCCCATATGGAATCCATATTAAGGTCAACTGACAGCTGTCAAAACAGGGTATCCGCTGACCCGTGTCACATGACCGTATTGCAGGCTCAGGTGCCGACTCATTGAGGTCACGTGAAAAATAAAATAAAACTTGTTCCATGGTCCATAACAGGTAACAAGTAGCAGAGGTAGATCATATAGATCATGTAGATCATATAACTAGAAATTTGCTATGTAATTATTGTAAACCTCTTATTTCAGTGGCCCCCTTTAATCTGCTCTTCGATTGTTTTTAGGGATAGGGGCATTGATATGTGACAGTCCCTATTGTTTTCCCAGCTAATCACAAACAATCTTTCAAATAGGTGCGGGATCGCCCCCTTCATTGTAATTATCTCCTCATTTACTTAAATGTAGCGATTATTGTAATCGGCAATGCCATCTCATCTATTCATATGAAAATGCCAAAAAATTGAATTGAATTAGTTTGTGGCGGTAAATTGATTGAACATTCTGGCAACTCAGCTGATAAATCTGTCATCCTGGTATATTTTTCAGGTGGAATATTTAGCTCGCACTCCTTTCCTCTACAAAAATTTCCCGCAAAATGTTTGCCCGCACGTACAGTACATTGTAATACTTCCTTTGAGTGGCCTGTTGCGTGAAATGACATGTACCACTTAGTGAAATTTACAAAATTCTAATTTTAACATTGACAGGTGATATAAAAGGTCAGCAATGAGTTAGTGGTTCATTGAACTTAAACGGTAGTTGTGTTGAAGTTGCGCATCCACTCAGAGTATAAGATTCGACTGAAACATTCTGCAGAAATGTCTGGCTTCAAGTTGTTCTACTTTCCAAGCCGCGCTGGAGGAGAAAAATGTCGACTTGCATTCGCGGCTGCAAAGATTGACTACGAGGACATTCGAGTCCCAGTCGAAGAATGGCCGAAAGAGAAAGCTTGTAAGTAACATAAAAGTTCACCAGACAATTCCGTAAAGCGCGCGACGGTTAATTTTCGATTCTTTTGAATTTGGTAATCTTAAATAGCTGTTTAAAACGGAATGCGATCAAAGCCGACGGCAAATACACATACATTCGCTTGATTTTCGATCGGGTCGCGAAATACTGGATTGGTAACTGATTGAACTAAAATTGGTTACTCACGCTGACAGGTGTGCTAACTCTTTTTAATGGTTACCGCCGACAACAAATGGTATAATTGATTTTATTATTATTATTATTAATATTATTATTATTATCTCTTTTATCAAAGTCTTTGCTGGTGTTCTTTTTGTGTATCAACTGGGCGCAAACCATGCACCTAGAGCGTCAGTCACTCAAGTAAATCATTCTGTTCATACACTGAGCACCTTTCTTCTTCTTCTTCTTCTTCTTCTTCTTCTTCTTATTATTATTATTATTATTATTATTATTATTGTTATTATTATCATTATTTCATGTACACTGAATTAACCTTACGTTTTCTGGGTTTCGAAGACTGCTACGAAAGAGGGTTGGTCTTTAAATAATAAGAGTTACATTTTTAAAATCGACGAGCTCCTGTAATCTACATTTACTTATAGCTTCTGTGGCGGGAACGTTACTCGTTTTCCGGGAATGAGCCTGGCTTTCTATGTAAAATAATTTTAATGTTACAATTCAAACATTCTCCTGGTTTTTAATACTTTATCCGATTGGCTTTGTAACTTTGGACCTTCTGATTGTTTTCTCTTCACATGAACTGAAGGATCAGAATATAACACGGAAACGCCAATCATGTTCTTAAGAGGCCCTCCAATGAATTAAATTTTTAAGTGACGGCGATGACGCAATGGGCACAAAAATAAAAAAATCCGTAGGGCTTTCAACAAAACCCCTAAAAACTAACTGGACCGAATATTCACCCCCTGAAAATCCCATGCCGAATTCACGAGCCTTAAAAATTACCTGAAGAAGGCATTAAATGATACAATACCAAAAATAAAAATATTAGAAATTGAATGTTTGTGTCTGTTTCGATAACTCTTCATAGCAACATTGGAGACAACCAAGAATATCTTCTGTTTTAGCAATAACACTATACAGTAAACAACTTCAGATAGTTTTAAATACCCCTAAAATACCATACTTAAATCAAGCCACCCAAAAAAACTACTTGCCAAATTTTGCTACCCAAACAATCCCGGAATCGAAAATCTCAACCCCCGCCCCTCGTAAAAAAAATTCCTTCGATCACCCCCGTCACTTGAAATCAGAAGTACTCCCCCCGCTCGAGCGTCCAACGGGCTCCTTCCTCGCGAAGTGGGCGCGTTTGTACAGAAGGAACGTGTGACGAAGCCCTATAAGTTTGGTACGGTGAGGGTAGCGCAAGCACGCGCTATCGTTGAACGCGAACGCAACAAACAAGGGTCCGTCGAAAGCGCTTAATCATTTTTCTGTTTTGCTCGACGGACGACGAGAAAAGAGACTGCTCGTGGTCTAGGTTTGGCCAAATGATCGTGAAAATCTGATGCGTCTCGGTTGGGACTATCCTATAAATCCCAAAACTGAAAAAATGAACGAAATTCGAATTTTGGGCGCGGTCGGGCTGGTCGCAAAATGGTAATGTTCGTCAGATTATACTTTCTAGGGGAATTAACCTTTCATGCGTTTTATACATGAGCCTCCGGCTCGGATATCTGGGACAACCCTATCCCTCGTTATAAAACTAATATATTGATTGGATTAGATTTGATTTGAATTGATTGGATTGGATTCGATTGGATTGTATTGTACCCATAAGCCCCTCCTGGGGTCGAGCGTTGCGTGACGGATGCCATCGTTTACTGCGTCTGCGGCGCCTTGCCGCAAGCGTGATAAACGTCGCGCCCCACCCTTGAAAAAGAATATTTAAGGGATGGCTCACAAGCTGAAGTCTGGTATCGAATACACGTTGTTATGATCAGCGGTGCAGTAGTCTTTGGACTTCTCGCTGTATGTTCATCGAATTAAGAACCCAGGGGAGGAACTTCCTATAATGGCCTAGACGGTGAGGCCTCATCAAAAAGGAGTACCTTTTCAGGTTTCAGGTATATGAAACGGTCGGGGGGTCTGTCATTTCGGCCTGTAAAAGGACCTTAAGGTCTAACAGACGCATTTTATGGCTGTGAAAGCGACAAGAAAACTTCCTGGTTTAGTGATATATTCACATATAAACAAATGGTGCATTTACAGAAGTTCGCAAAAGATGCAGGGGTACCATTTATCATTCAAATTGAAAGGGATGCCTTTTCTGTGAAAAATAGTTTATGTAAGCATGAGGTGTTGGACCTTGGGGTGGAGCCTCCCCGTATAACACTTCATTGAATGCTCCCCCCTCCGCCGGGATTTTGCATAACCAGGGCTACCATTGTTGACTTCTCTTTAGAAAAAACCGCGTCGTTCTACTACTTTTCTGTCTGTTCTGTTTCAGCTGGCAGACCACCTCTTGGTCAAATGCCCTTCATTGTGACTCCTGAGGGAAAAACCTTGGCACAGTCTGGTACAATTATGAAGTACATCTGCAAAAAAGGAGGTGAAGTATTGAACGTAATTTGTTAATCAGCATATCATTCCTGCCGTCGCCTGCGAGCCGTGAGAGACCGCGTGAGCGAGTGGCCCACTCCTCGCGCCGGTGTCTCCTTTTACGTGTTGTTCTCGCGTGACTTTTCGTGACTCCCCCAAAAGGAGAGCTGGCTCCCAGGCTACTCCTGCTCATTAGCCTCCCAAGTAGATGTTTTTAGGAGCTTCGTCATGCGTTCTTCCCCCAAGGAAAGCAAAGCCCTAAGAAGGTCTACGTAAGAGGCTACCTGTCGATATAGTTTATACAAGTTTATTTTTTTTTCTCCCCATTCGATTCATTCATTCATTCATTCATTCATTCATTCATCCATCCATCCATCCATCCATCCATCCATCCATCCATCCATCCATCCATCCATCCATCCATCCATCCATCCATCCCTCAACCCATCCATCCATCCATCCATCCATCCATCCATCCATCCTCCATCCATCCATCCATCCATCCATCCATCAGCCCATCCATCCATCCATCCATCCATCCATTCATCCATCAAACAGTCCGTCCGTCCGTCGTTCGCTCGTTCGCTCATCATTCTTCCATTCTCCCTTTTTTTCTTTCTCTCTCTCTGTTTTCGTTTCTTTTCTTTTCTCTTATTCCTTGTCTCTGAGTCTTTTTTTCTCCATTTCATTCTCTCTTTCTTACTTTTCCTTCTTTTCTTTCCTCTCTTTCTTTTTTTCTTCTAGCTTTTTATTAGTTAAGAAGGCGTATGCTGGATTAGCTTTAATTTTTACTTATGGTGATTAGGTTTGTGCCCAGCTGACAGTTTTGATGAAGCGACAGCGGATATGATCAGTGATGGAGTTAATGATTTATTTCAGCCATTGAGCGACATATACCATGAGAAAGATGAAACGAAGAAGGTATTGCAAAAGTTGATGTCCGTTTCAGTACCCCACATACAGTGTTGTCAGGCTTTACTCCGGACTGCAATTCAGTCGGTCTTTTTCATAAAATCGGTTTTGCAAATCGCTTGGCGCGATATTAGGGAGTTTGAGCAAAGACGTTTTTGAGCGACGCTCGTCAACTGGAAGTGGACTTTTGGTAATATTGGGTCGTGATTTTGAACAAATTTTCTATCAGATCGTCTCTATCAGAATGAAGACACTGAGCTACCGCTCGCGCGCGCGCGCGTTCTTAATCTAGGCAAAACTACGGGCTGTTTTGCAGTCTAGATTTACTCAAACGCCAGTGTTTCGACCCTCAGCGGCATAACATTCTTAATTTGCTAACATTGAGAATTGAACAAGGTCTGGAAGGGTATTTTCGGGATCCTGGATTTGACCAAAATACGGTGCGCAAAATTTCTTGACGGGAAACAAGATTTTACAGCTACCCTGGAAGCGGGATTCGCCAGAAGCGGCAAACTGCGAATCAACCGGGCACGTTTTGAGGGTTGTCTCCTTTCAGACCAAACTATAAAGTGTGCCTTGTTTGTTTTTTTGTTTGTTTTTTTATTTATAGAAACAAAAGAGGAATTCGGGAAAGCGATATGGAAAAAAATAGCGGGATGCGGGATTTTTTACCCCCTTTCACCCTCTTGCAGACCGTGATTGAAGTAAAATACTTGGCTAAAAGAACGTGTTTCACATAATCGCGTTCGCGTCGGGCATGAAAAAGTCTAAAGAAGGCATATAAATTGAAGCCAGGACAGTATGGGGTACTTACTACTTCGTTAGTTGTCTCTGTTCTAAAGAAACGCCTTAGAGTGGTTTTAAAGTAGTCATTCAGCACATACATTAATAAAAGTTTGACCCACACATAATGATATATTTCTAATATAACGCTTGAGAAGTAGGCAAGAATGAAACTTATAGTTTTA
>CALNXK010000100.1:1887500-1890000 GCA_942486035.1 Porites lobata
GGTAGATTGATTCAATATCCTAGGCAACTCAGCTGGAAAAACTATAATCTGATATATTTCTCATGTGGAATGTTTGTTTCGTAGTTCTTTCCTCTACGTAAAATTTCCGGCAAAATATTTGCTTTGGCATGCGTACTGTAATTATAGTCTCTATGAAAGCAGTATACTTCCTCATGAGTATATAAAAAGAATTGGCAAATACAGGGAAACACTCCTCCATCTCTTCCGCAAATCAAATTTGTTCCCAGTTCAACAAAAAAGGGTCAAAAGCGACTAAACTCGACAAATAGGTAAATTAGAGATAACTGACTAAAAATATCATTGAAGTATAAAGTAAAACCAAATCAATTCCATCCAGCTATCTTTTTCTGAAGAAAGACACTGATGGAAATCAGTCTTTTTACCTATCTAGACTTTATGAAAAAAAACTCAAACCACTGATGAGCGACGGCAAAATTAAGAACAAATAACCATAAACTAATAATAGAATATGGAGGATACTGCTCAACCAAAATGCCTGAACATTTTATATATGAGAATATGCAAATATTGTTCTCTTAGTGAAATGGAGGACGGGAAACACTTCATACTCTCTTTATTGTTTCCTTTATCTTAAAGAACAACGCTTTGTGTTTTATCCTATAGGTAACAAATATCGATCCTCATTTGAATCACTCTTTGATCTGTGAACTGATATGATACTCTTCCTCTTAACAGCGGAGCTCCACGCGCGCTCGAAGGGCTCGCAATAGACCTTTTTACCGATACGGCGGCCATATTGAATTAACTCGATTCAAGGGATATATAGGATGCCCAGGAGGCATGAGCCCATTTCGTTTGTATTTTCAAGCGCTTTTCGGGACATTTTTTCTTAAAGTTTTCTTAGAATGAGATTGTAAAAGGAAAAAAAATCCTTGTGCCGTGTTTGGATGTAATAATGATCGCCTTTTTCTAGTTTAGTATTAGAAATATGGTCTTTCACTGTATATTTCTCGGGAAAAAGGATGATACATGGTCCATAACAGGTAACAAGTAGCAGAAGTAGATCATTTAGATCATGTAGATCATATAACTAGAAATTTGCTACGTAAGTATTGTAAACCTCTCTGATTTCAGTGGTACCTTTAATCTGCACTTCGATTGCTTTCAGGGATAGGGGCATTGTTATGTGACAATCCCCATTGTTTTCCCAGCTAATCACAAACAATCTTTCAAATAGGTGCGGGATCGCCCCCTTCATTGTAATTATCTCCTCTTTTAAACAAATGTAACGAGTATTGTAATCGGCAGTGCCATCTATTCATATGAAAATGCAAAAACTATTGAATTGAATTAGTTTGTGGCGGTAAATTGATTCAACATTCTGGCAACTCAGCTGATCAATCTATAATCCTGATATATTTTTCAGATGGAATGTTTAACTCGCACTGCTCTCCTCTACTAAAATTTCCGGCAAAATATTTGCCTGCACGTACAGTACATTGTAGTACTTTCTTTGAGTGGCCTGTTGCGTGAAATGACGCGTACGACTCGGTGAAATATACAAAATTCTAATTTTAACACTTGACAGGTGATATAAAAGGTCAGCAATGAGTTAGCAGTTCATTGAACTTCAGCGGCTGTTGTGTTGACGTTGTGCACTCAGAGTATAAGATTCGACTGAAACATTCTGCATAAATGTCTGGCTACAAGTTGTTCTACTTTCCAGGCCGCGCTGTAGGAGAAAAATGTCGACTTGCATTCGCGGCTGCAAAGATTGACTACGAGGACATTCGAGTCCCAGTCGAAGAATGGGCAAAAGAGAAAGCGTGTAAGTAACATAAAAGTTCACCACATTGCATTACATCGCGCGACGAATATTTGTCGATTCTTTTTAATTCTGTAATCTTAAATAGCTGTTTAAAAAGGAATGCGATCAAAGCCGACGGCAAATACGCGTACATTCGCTTGATTTTCGATCGGGTTTAAGGTCTCGGTAAAGGAAAACGAGGTGCCCACAGAGAAAAATTCTAGTCGCGCGAGTATTTTCGCTACAAAGGCAAGTTATATATCAAATTAAAGCTGAAAGACTAAATTACCTTATAAAATATTTTATTTCATCGAATTTCAAAAGGCGCTTAAGTTTTTTGCTCTCGAACTCAGAGGTATCGAGTTTACTGCTGAAGCTCCAGCCCTTTCGCGTTGTTAAATATTCACTTTCTTTTTATTGCATCTGATTGACAGATAAAAGACCTAAAAAAGGGTGTGAGGAAATTTGCATATGTCTCGTATTAGGGGAATTATTACATTTCAAACTAAAAAGTCGAATCTCGAGCGCGATTTACGCAAAGAAACTGACATAAAATGAGTTACAAAGGGAAATCGGAAAATTCCTCACACCCTTTTTGAGTCTATATCATTATCCATCATATCTGAAAGTTTCAAAGCGATAGCTTAAAACCTGTCCCGACTCGAGGTCGGAGAATTTTGATTTTTTCGTCTAAAATAGAGTGAGAGAAAA
>CALNXK010000100.1:1897500-1947500 GCA_942486035.1 Porites lobata
GGAAATAAGCCCGGGGGCTTATATTTTTCAACGGCCCCTTTTGAGGGGATTATTTTTGGAGGGGCCTATATTCGGAGGGGCTTGATCTACGGAGGGAAATTTGCGTTTCAAAATCGATTGGGCTAGCCTTATAGTTGGAAGTAAATTTACCGTTTTTGCTTTGTTTTACTTTGTATTTGAGGGCAATTTTCCAAGTGCAAACCCCCGGGAGGCTTATATTTGGAGGGGCGATTTAACGGAAGGTTTTTTGCGTTACCGGATTGGGGGGCTTATATTTGGAGGGGCCTATTTTCGGAATTTTACGGTAGCCTATTACATTATGTGCGGTTACACGGGACACTTTTTATTTACCGTGGCAAATGACCCTTTCACCGTGGGAAATTGCCTCGGTGCGTGTGACCGGACTTTCCCGAGATACATTTACCATGGGAAATATCCATGGTTACGTCAAAAAGAGCAAAGAAACCGCCCATGACATTAAACTTAGTAAAAAGCTAGGGTTTTCGATACCCAAGCAAAACAACCATCAGGTTTCTTCAAAAGGAAACCGCAAAAAATTGCTTTTTTAAACTCGTTTCTTTCGCACCTGTAGAGAGAAAGATCGATGGTGACATGGCAGATATCATGGCAAAATTTTGAACTGGTTCGTTGAAATAAATATAGAAACGATATTTCCCAAAAATATGTTCGATTCCTGGTATCGAACAGTCGGATGCAGCTGAACTATAAAATCGAACTATGTACCTTTGCTAAATTATCATGATAACATACCAGTTCAAATTTCAGCTATAAAATTATGCGTAAATTTTCATCATAACATAAAATACTACTATTGTCGACGGCGATTATTACCGTAACTACGCGAAAGAAGCCACAAACTGATAGCAGCTTGTCGTGCTCCTGCCGTGCCGAACTCAATTGATCGAATTAAATTCCACTTTAGCACGGCAGTAGCTCGACTTGGTTTCCAACGTCGTGCTACCGCCGTGCCGAACTCAATTCGTAAATTATAAATACGTTAGAATACATTTAAAAGTTTGCTAAACCGTTTCTTTGTTTTTGTGTTTTGTTTTTGGCAACCGCCGTTCCATTCGACTGAATTAAATTCGACGTCTGAAACCAAGTCGTGCAGGTGTCGTGCTGCAGTCGAGCTACAGTCGAGGCAGCTTAGCACGGCAGTAGCACGACGAATTTGAAACAGGCCTTAATGGGAACTAAACTAAACCCACGTTAAACTTACCACGGCTTCGTTAACGTGGGAAGAGCCTTTTACCGTGGTTTGTGTAACCGCATCTATTGCCTGAGGCTTATCATACGCGCAGAAGAAAGGTTACCCCAATCCTACGCCCCTGGCGTAACTGCGATTTCTTTCTGTTTCTTATCTGCAGCTGAGCTATGCCGACATCACTTTCTTTGACTTCTTTAACAGCTTCCATTCGAAGGGTAAAGAGGATGTTCCTGGGGAACTTGAGAAGTTCCCGCTCTTGGTGGAGCATTATAAACGGGTGTTAAACGTGCCCGAAATAAATGAGTGGGTAAAGAATCGCCCTGTTAGCGAATTCTAAGCTTGTGGCTGCTATTGAAGCAATTGTAAAGCGAGAGATAGGCCTAAAACATAGATAAAGAACACTTTAAAATAAAGAACACTTTAAAAGGTTTATATTTTTATTGATGTGATTTGTTTAATGTGCCGATATACCCCGGCCTCTAAGGGAACTCAAAGGTAAACTTGAGTAAGGGTTTTTATATGTGTCGCCGAGACCTTCAAACCCTGACCCGGTTTAGGACAAAAATCATTTCATTTCGCTACCCTGTTTAAGACAAGAGGCCTTATTTCTTGACACACAGATTCCGCATACAGCAGTAGGTAATTTAGTATTAGTATATAACTCTGCAGTATGGGGTGGGAAAATTGACCAACTGAAGTGGATTAATGGGGACATGACCGACATGACCCTGCGGAAAGGCTACTATATTCTCCCAATTCTATAAATACTTTCTTGGTTTAAATAAACGAGCTTCTTATGTTTGTTGCGGTAGATTGATTCAATATCCTAGGCAACTCAGCTGGAAAAACTATAATCTGACATATTTTTCATGTGGAATATTTGATTCGTAATTCTTTCCTCTACGTAAAATTTCCGGCAAAATATTTGCTTTGACACGTACTGTAATTATAGTCTATATAAATCAGTATACTTCCTCATGAGTATATAAAAAGAATTAGCAAATACAGGGAAACACTCCTCCATCTCTTCCGCAAATCAAATTTGTTCTCAGTTTAACCAAAAAGGATCTAAAACGACTAAACTCGACAAATAGGTAAATTAGAGATAACTGACCAAAAATATCATTGAAGTATAAAGTAAAACCAAATCAATTCCATCCAACTATCTTTTTCTGAAGAAAGACACTGATGGAATCAGTCTTTTTACCTATCTAGACTTTATAAAAAAAAATCAAACCACCAACGAGCGACGGCAAGATTAAAGACAAATAATCATAAACTAATAATAGAATATGAAGATACTGCTCGCCCAAAATGCCTGAACATTTTATATATATGAGAATATGCAAATATTGTTCTCTTAGTGAAAAGTACAGGAAACACTTCATACTCTCTCTTTTGCTTCCTTTATCTTAAAGAACAACACTTTGTCTTTTATCCTATAGGTAACAAATATCGATCCTCAGTTGAATCATTCTTTGATCTGTGAACTGATATGATACTCTTCCTCTTAACAGCGGAGCTCCACGCGCGCTCGAAGCGCTCGCAATAGACCTTTTTACCGATACGGCGGCCATATTGAATTAATTCGATTTAAGGGGTATTATAGGATGCCCAGGAGGCATGAGCACATTTCGTTGGTATTTTCAAGCGCTTTTCGGGACATTTTTTCTTAAAGTTTTCTTAGAATGAGATTGTAAAAGGAAAAAAAATCCTTGTGCCGTGTTTGGATGTAATAATGATCGCCTTTTTCTTGTTTAGTATTAGAAATATGGTCTTTCACTGTATATTTCTCGGGAAAAAGGATGATACATGGTCCATAACAGGTAACAAGTAGCAGAAGTAGATCATATAGATCATGTAGATCATATAAGTAGAAATTTGCTACGTAATTATTGTAAACCAATCTGATTTCAGTGGTCCCCTTTAATCTGCACTTCGATTGTTTTCAGGGATAGGGGCATTGTTATGTGACAATCCCTATTGTTTTCCCAGCTAATCACAAACAATCTTTCAAATAGGTGCGGGATCGCCCCCTTCATTGTAATTATCTCCTCTTTTAAATAAATGTAACGAGTATTGTAATCGGCAGTGCCATCTATTCATATGAAAATGCCAAAACTATTGAATTGAATTAGACCCTGTTTACATGGAGTGGGGGACCCCGGTCTAGTGTGGTAAGTTTCTTTTGTTTTCACGCTCTGGGGGACACAAAACAAAAGAAACTTACCCCACTAGACCGGGGTCCCCCACTCCATGTAAACAGGCCCTTAGTTTGTGGCGGTAAATTGATTCAACATTCTGGCAACTCAGCTGATAAATCTATAATCCTGATATATTTTTCAGATTGAATATTTAACTCGCACTGCTTTCCTCTACTAGAATTTCCGGCAAAATGTTTGCCTGCACGTACAGTACACTGTAGTACTTTCTTTGAGTGGCCCGTTGCGTGAAATGACGCGTACGACTTGGTGAAATATACAAAATTCTAATTTTAACACTTGACAGGTGATATAAAAGGTCAGCAATGAGTTAGCAGTTCATTGAACTTCAGCGGCTGTTGTGTTGAAGTTGTGCACTCAGAGTATAAGATTCGACTGAAACATTCTGCATAAATGTCTGGCTACAAGTTGTTCTACTTTCCAAGCCGCGCTGGAGGAGAAAAATGTCGACTTGCATTCGCGGCTGCAAAGATTGACTACGAGGATATTCGAGTCCCAGTCGAAGAATGGCCGAAAGAGAAAGCTTGTAAGTAACATAAACGTTCACCCGACAATTCCGTAAAGCGTGCGACGGTTAATTTTCGATTCTTTTGAATTTGGTAATCTTAAATAGCTGTTTAAAACGGAGTGCGATCAAAGCCGACGGCAAATACACATACATTCGCTTGATTTTCGATCGGGTCGCGAAATGCTGGATTGGTAACTGATCGCATGATTGAACTAAAATTGCTGACTCACGCTGAACAGGTGTGCTCACTCTTTTTAATGGTTACCGCCGAACACAAATAGTATCATTGATTTTATTATTATTATTATTATTATTGTTATTATTATTATTTCATGTACACTGAATTAACCTTACGATTTCTGGGTTTCGAAGACTGCTACGAAAGAAGGTTGGTCGTTAAAGAATAAGAGTTACATTTTTAACATCGACGAGCTCCTGTAATCTACATTACTTATAGCTTCTGTGGCGGGAAACTTACTCGTTTTCCGGGAATGAGCCTGGCTTTGTAAGTAAAATAATTTCAACTTACAATTCAAATATTCTCCTGGTTTTAATTCCTTACCCGGTTGGTATTGTAACTTTGAACCTTCTGATTGTTTATTCTTCACATGAACTCAAGGATCAGAATATAATACGGAAACGCCAATCATGTTCTCAAGAGACCCTCCAAGAAATGAAATTTTCAAGTGACGGCGATGACCCAATGGGCGCAAAAATAAAAACTCAAAAATCCGTAGGGCTTCCAACAAAACCCTGAAAAACTACCTGGACAGAAAATTAACCCCCTAAAACTCCCATGCCGAATTCACGCGCCTTTAAAATCACCAGAAGGCATTAAATGATACAATACAAAGAATAAAAATATTGAAAATTGAATGTTTGTGTCTGTTTCGATAGCTCTTCATAGCAACATTCGAGACAACCAAGAACGTAAATTAACATCTCCTGTTTTAACAATAACACTAGACAGAATAACAACTTCAGATAGTTTTGAATACCCCTAAAATCTACACTTAAATCAAGCCACAAAAAACTACTTGCCAAATTATCCTACCCAAAAAATCCTGGAATCGAAAATCTCAACCCCCGCCCCTCCCCAAAAAAATTCCTTCCATCACCCCCGTCACTTGAAATCAGAAGTACTCCCCCCCCCGCCCGAGCGTCCAACGCGCTCCTTCCTCGCAATGTGGGCGCGTTTGTACAGAAGGAACGTGTGACGAAGTCCTTTAAGTTTGGTACTGTGAGGGTAGCGCAAGCACGCGCTATCGTTGAACGCGAACGCAACAAACAAGGGTCCGTCGAAAGCGCGTGGTCATTTTTCCGTTTCGCTCGACGGACGAGGAAAAAAGAGAGACTGCTCGTGGTCTAGGTTTGGCTAAATGATCGTAAAAATCTGATGCGTCTCGGCTGGGACTATCTTATAAATCCCAAAACTGAAAAAAATTATCGAAATTCGAATTTTGGGCGCGGTCGGGCTGGTCGCAAAATGTTAATGTCCGTCAGATTATACTTCTAGGGGAATTAACCTCTCATGCGTTTTATACATGAGCCTCCGGCTCGGATATTTGGGGCAACCCTATCCCACGTTCTTACACTAATAAATTGATTAAATTAGATTGGATTGGATTATATTGTATTGAATATTGTACCCATAAACCCCTCCTGGGGTGGAGCGTTGCGTGACGGATGCCATCGTTTACTGCTTCTGCGGCCTTGTCGCAAGCTTGATAAACGTCGCGCCCCACCCTTGAAAAAGACTATTTTAAGAGACAGCTCACAAGCTGCAGTCTGGTATCGAATACACGTTGTTATGATCAGCGTTGCAGTAGTCTTTGGACTTCTCGTTTTATGTTCATCGAATTAAGAACCCAGGGGAAGAATTCCCTATAATGGCCTAGACGGTGAAGTCTCATCCAAAAGGGATACCTTTTCAGGTTTCAGGTATATGAAAGGGTAGGGAAATCTATCATTTCGGTCTGTAAAAGGACCTTAAGGTCTAACAGACGCATTTTATGGCTTTGGAAGCGACAAGAAAACTTCCTGGTTTAGTGATATATTCACATATAAACAAATGGCGCATTTACAGAAGTTCGTAAAAGATGCAGGGGTACCATTTATCATTCAAATTGAAAGGCATGCCTTTTCTGTGAAAAATAATTTATGTAAGGATGAGGTGTTGGACCTTGGGGTGAAGCCTCCCCGTATATGACTTCATTGAATGCTCTTCCCTCCACCGGGATTTAGCATAACCAGGGCTGCCATTGACTTCTCTTTAGAAGAAACCCCGACGTTCTAAAACTTTTCTGTCTGTTCTGTTTCAGCTGGCAGACCACCTCTTGGTCAAATGCCCTTCATTGTGACCCCTGAGGGAAAAACCCTGGCACAGTCTGGTGCAATCATGAAGTACATCTGCAAAAAAGGAGGTGATGTATTGAACGTAATTTGTTGATCAGCTTATCATTCCTGCCGTAGCCTACACGCGAGCCGTGAGAGACCGCGTGAGCGCGCGGCCCACCCCTCGCGCCCTTGTCTCCTCTTGCGTGTTGTTCTCGCGTGACTTTTCGCCCAAAAGGAGAACTGGCTCCCAGGCTACTCCTGCTCATTAGCCTCCCGAGTAGATGTTTTTGGAAGCTTCATCACGCGTTCTTCCCCCAACGAAAGCAAAGCCCTAAGAAGGTCTACGTAAGAGGCTACCTGTCGATATAGTTTATACAAGTTTATTTTCAAGTTTTTTTTTTCTCCCCATTCCATTCATTCATTCATTCATCCATCCATCCATCCATCCATCCATCCATCCATCCATCCATCCATCCATCCATCCATCCATTCATTCATTCATTCATTCATTCATCCATCAAACAGCCCTTCCGTCCGTCGTTCGCTCAGTCGTTCATCATTCTTCTATTCTCCCTTTTTTTCTTTCTCTTTCTCTTTTCTTTTCTCTTATTCCTTATCTCTGACTGTGTCTTTTTTTCTCCTTTTCATTCTCTCTTTCTTACCCTTCCTTTTTTTCCTTTCTCACTTTCTTTTTTTCTTCTTGCTTTTTATTAGTTAAGAAGGCGAATGCTTGATTAGCTTTCATTTTTACTTATGGTGATTAGGTTTGTGCCCAGCTGACAGTTTTGATGAAGCGACAGCGGATATGATAAGTGATGGAGTTACTGATTTATTTCAGCCATTGAGCAACATGTACCATGAGAAAGATGAAACGAAGAAGGTATTGCAAAAGTTGATGTCCGTTTCAGTTCCCACATACAGTGTAGTCAGGCTTTACTCCGGACTGCAATTCAGTCGGTCTTTTTCATAAGATCGTCTTTGCAAAGTGCTTCGCACGATATTCGGGAGTTTCAGCAAAGACGTTTTTGAGCGACGCCCGTCAACCGGAAGTGAACTTTTTGTAATGTTGGGTCGTGATTTTGAACAAATTTTCTATCAGATCGTCTTTATCAGAATGAAGACACTGAGCTACCGCTCGCGCTCGCGCGTTCTTAATCTAGGAAAAAATACGGGCTGTTTTGCAGTCTAGATTTCCCTCAGCGGCATAAAATTCTGAATTTGCAAACATTGAGAATTGAACAAGGTCTGGAAGGGTATTTTCGGGATCCGGGATTTGATCAAAATACGGTGCGCGATTAGGGAAAACGCAAAATTTCTTGACGGGAAACAAGATTTTACAGCTACCCTGGAAGAGGGATACGCCAAAATTTAAGCAGGGGATGCGGAATGTTTTTGCCCGTATGTTGTGAATTCGGGAGATCAAACGTTTGAGCGGCAAACTGCGAATCAACCGGGCACATTTTGAGTGTTGTCTCCTTTTAGACCAAACTGTAAATTGTGCCTTGTTTGTTTGTTTGTTTTTTGTTTATAGAAACAAAAGAGGAATTCGGGAAAGCGATAGGGAAAAAAAATAGCGGGATGCGGGATTTTCTACCCCCTTTCAGCCTCTTGCAGACCGTGACTAAAGTAAAATACTTGGCTAAAAGAACGTGTTTCACATAATCGCATTCGCGTCGGGCATGAAAAGGTATAAAGAAGGCATATAAATTGAAGCCAGAGCAGTATGGGGTAGTTACTACTTCGTTAGTTGTCTCTGTTCTAAGGAAACGCCTTAAATTGGTTTTCAAAGTAGTCATTCAGCACATACATTAATAAACGTTTTACCCACAAAAAATGATATATTTCTAATATAACGCTTGAGAAGCAAGAATGAAACTAGTTTTAGCGGCGGGTATAAAACACACATAGAGGTTATCGATCCAAATTTATACAATGATGTGAATGCTACGCGCGCTGTGATTGGTCGTTGCTCCGTGTACAATCCCGTAGGTTTTACTCCAAATTCTATTTCCTAGAACTTTTTGGTTAGTGATATATGATTTGTTTTGCTTTAAAAATAAAGGAGGAGATAAGGAAGGAGTTTTATGGGACGACGCTTCCTGCCCGACTCGAGAAATTTGAAGCTCTTCTCAAAAACAGGGATGAAGGCAAGGGCTTCTTCCTGGGCGAAAAGGTAAGATTAGAAGAAAGCCCAAAGCGTACCAGAGGGATTAGGCCTGTTTAGAACACTAACGAGTATAGTAATTAAGTCATAAATAAAACGATGATAGCCTTCGAATTCAGCCGTATCCCCTCGTTCTAGCCACTAGGGACGCCCCAAGCGGCGATCAGCCATTGTTTTTGTTTTGATTTTCAAAGCCGGCGCTTTTCGCTACTAGTGGGCTATAACATATAGCCTAGTAGTAGCTCAACCAATCAGAACGCAGCATTGATAATAGACCACACTAGCTGGATTTTAATACGACACTATAGCAGCTCAGATGGCCACCACGAAAAAGTATCCGGTATAGTGTAAGCATACCGTAAAATTTTGGAAATAAGCCCCGGGGCTTATATTTTTCAAAGGCCCCTTTTGAGGGGATTATTTTTGGAGGGGCCTATATTCGGAGGGGCTTGATCTACGGAGGGAAATTTGCGTTTCAAAATTGATTGGGCTAGCCTTATATATATAGTTGGAAGTAAATTTACCGTTTTTGCTTTGTTTTACTTTGTATTTGAGGGCAATTTTCCAAGTGCAAACCCCCGGGAGGCTTATATTTGGAGGGGCGATTTAACGGAAGGTTTTTTGCGTTACCGGATTGGGGGGCTTATATTTGGAGGGGCCTATTTTCGGAATTTTACGGTAGCCTATTACATTATGTGCGGTTACACGGGACACTTTTTATTTACCGTGGCAAATGACCCTTTCACCGTGGGAAATTGCCTCGGTGCGTGTGACCGGACTTTCCCGAGATACATTTACCATGGGAAATATCCATGGTTACGTCAAAAAGAGCAAAGAAACCGCCCATGACATTAAACTTAGTAAAAAGCTAGGGTTTTCGATACCCAAGCAAAACAACCATCAGGTTTCTTCAAAAGGAAACCGCAAAAAATTGCTTTTTTAAACTCGTTTCTTTCGCACCTGTAGAGAGAAAGATCGATGGTGACATGGCAGATATCATGGCAAAATTTTGAACTGGTTCGTTGAAATAAATATAGAAACGATATTTCCCAAAAATATGTTCGATTCCTGGTATCGAACAGTCGGATGCAGCTGAACTATAAAATCGAACTATGTACCTTTGCTAAATTATCATGATAACATACCAGTTCAAATTTCAGCTGTAAAATTATGCGTAAATTTTCATCATAACATAAAATACTACCATTGTCGACGGCGATTATTACCGTAACTACGCGAAAGAAGCCACAAACTGATAGCAGCTTGTCGTGCTACTGCCGTGCCGAACTCAATTGATCGAATTAAATTCCACTTTAGCACGGCAGTAGCGCGACTTGGTTTCAACGCGTCGTGCTACCGCCGTGCCGAACTCAATTCGTAAATTATAAATACATTAGAATACATTTAAAAGTTTGCAAAACCGTTTCTTTGTTTTTGTGTTTTGTTTTTGGCAACCGCCGTTCCATTCGACTGAATTAAATTCGACGTCTGAAACCAAGTCGTGCTAGGGTAGTGCTGCAGTCGAGCTACAGTCGAGGCAGCTTAGCACGGCAGTAGCACGACGAATTTGAAACAGGCCTTAATGGGAACTCTAAACTAAACCCACGTTAAATTTACCACGGCTTCGTTCACGTGGGAAGAGCCTTTTACCATGGTTTGTGTAACCGCATCTATTGCCTGGGGCTTATCATACACGCAGAAGAAAGGTTACCCCAATCCTACGCCCCTGGCGTAACTGCGATTTCTTTCTGTTTCTTATCTGCAGCTGAGCTATGCCGACATCACTTTCTTTGACTTCTTTAACAACTTTCTTTCGAAGGGTAAAGAGGATGTTCCTGAGGAACTTGAGAAGTTCCCGCTCTTGGTGGAGCATTATAAACGGGTGTTAAACGTGCCCGAAATAAATGAGTGGGTAAAGAAACGCCCTGTTAGCGAATTCTAAGCTTGTGGTTGCTATTGAAGCAATTGTAAAGCAAGAGATAGGCCTAAAACATCGATTTTAGCGTGTGCGGTAGTTGAACGACTCCGTGCGTCACCGTTGGTTTTAGGTGCAAAGGAATAAAGAACAGTTTAAAAGGTTTATTTTTTTTATTGATCTAATTTGTTTAATGTGCCGATGTACCCTGGCTTCTAAGGGAACTCAAAGGTAAACTTGAGTAAGGGTTTTTATATATGCCGCCGAGACCTTCAAACCCTGACCCTGTTTAAGACAAAAATCATTTCATCTCGCTACCCTGTTTAAGACAGGACGCCTTATTTCATGACACACTGATTTCGCATACAGCAGTAAGTAATCTTTTAAACCAACATCTTGGAATTATTATTGGAAAAAATAGTTGGTACCGGATCATTGCCATTACCTTCACACTTTTTTTAAAGCCTTTCGGTCCAAAAAGACAACCTGGTCAAGACGCTTAATAGTAAAATTTAAAACTCTCAAGGCCCCAAAAGCCGCCATACCCTGTTTAGCGGCACGTTCCCCTTTAGGGAAACTATGGGAATGCCCCT
The DNA here is from genome assembly GCA_942486035.1 of Porites lobata. Taxonomy (NCBI): domain Eukaryota; kingdom Metazoa; phylum Cnidaria; class Anthozoa; order Scleractinia; family Poritidae; genus Porites; species Porites lobata. The sequence continues at coordinate 1,908,468 of CALNXK010000100.1, forward strand.
ACCCCCGTGGGAAGGGAGGAGACGAAATTCTTAATAGTGATCCCCTTCCTTTCTCGTCCTTTTCCTTTGCTAATAATTGCTGTTTTTAAAGTATTGTTTCCTTTAAGAGAGAACTATGTAAGTGTACAGATGACATCCCTAGCTGTGGATCCCTTTCCCCTATTTGCGTGACTTGACACGGGTAAACAGTTTAAGGCTGCCACGAAAATCGTACCGGATAGGAGGGCTTCTGCTCACGAAGAAGGGTGATCTCAACTCGTGCATGGTCTGCGAGGCTTTGAAGGTTAGAGAGAATTCAGGAATTGTGTGTAAACGAAATCAAAATGCTGTACTAGTGTGCCGTTTCATACATTGTCGGCTTCTCATCAGCGATGAAAATATATCCAGCCGGATTTTTAAAAACGTTACCTATTCTGTCAAACCATAGCCAAAGAGTAGCCAATATAAAAACTAAGAATGCTTCCATTGTTGTTTCTCTTCTCCTTTCTTCCTCCTCGTTCCTTCCTTTGCTAGTATGACTTTTGAGCTTATCGAGCGCAAAAAACCTGCCATTTTGGGCCTTTTTCACTCAATGACTGCAAATTTCGTTAGGTTCGTTTTCAAAAAATCGACTGGAAATACTATCTACAAAAGATTCCACACCCAAGAAATCCTGTTCATCGTAATGTAGTTCGATGAACAGGAAAATTGTAAAATGATTAAAATGTTATATAATTTCGGGAAAAAAACCTGATTTATCTTCTTTGTACAAAAACAAACAAACTTGCCATCTCACTTCGTCTACTCATTGTTTCAGAGTCAAAGAGGAGGTCGCCATCTGCTTGACTCGTTTCACTCGCTTTGCACGCATTGAGAACCGTTTTATTTTTCCCCGGGAAAACTAGTTCCGCGAGGATTCTAGGAACGAGAAACCAATGTATTGCAATAGAAGCCATGATCATCAACCACAAATGGGGTAAATTGCTACAATTTGTGGTCAAGACTAGGCAAGAATGGACCATTCTACAGGTGCTAGCCTTGGAAAGGTTTCATTCCTCGTTCTTTCCCTTTTTTTTTGGACAAACTTAGCCGCAAATATAGCTGTAAATCGCTGGAATGTTGACCATCTTTTATGCTGTGTGCGACCACGTTCAGCAAGTTGGCCTCAAATATTTTACAGGTAAGCTTAGGGACCGGTCATTATTTATGTAGAGGGGGTGGGGAAGGGAAACATAGAAGGGGGGGTCAAGGCTATTTCAGATTGTCTAGATGGGGAGGTTAACCTTTTTTTATAAAGAAGTTTAGGGGGGTCTGTTCTCTTATAACAGAGCTAAATTTTACGCAAAATGACCTGTGCGCAACTTCGGACAAAAACACAAATTTCTTTATCTCGAAAAAATAATATGCTACATTGTACATATGTATGTAAAGTTGGGATTGCAAATTCTTTATGCAGTAGAACAGTTTAGTTCACTATTGTTCAAAGTAACTTGCGCTTATGCAGTCGAATCACTTGAAGCTCAAAGCTGTTCCATTGTAATAGTTTTTTGCTGTCTGTTCCAATTAATTTCGCGTTTTCTTGCAACACAACATTTCCACTCTGCTCTAGGTTTTATGGCATCCCAGTGAAGTTTACTTTTTTGCTCGCCGCGCAAAGCTCTGAGGAAAGAATGCTTGCCGCTCGTGGTCTAGTGTCCGTAAAGCGGGATTCGACTTACTTTTTTAGGCTTACATGAGTCAAGGACAGCGGACTTGGGCTTGAGTTAAATGACATGTCAGGTTAACAAATTTAGCTGATATGATCCATGAAGAAGATGCTATTGATTTGTGAGAACCAGTACTCTATTTCCATACTATGAAGAGGACGAAGTGAAAAAGGTAAAGTATCACATCATCTGCCATAAACGTCATATCTCACCATAGTGTCGCTGCCGGCGCTAATGCAAGAGAAAGAAAGAGTAAACTAATTGATACGAATTTGAAATGGTTTAAAGAAACCCTTGAGGGCGTTGTAATCAGAGTAATGATGACATAATTTCTGCCCATGTATGTCGCGTTCGTGACTCTCGTTTGCTTGCTTTAAAAACGGGGATGGATATTAGAGGCCAGGTCTGAAAAAGGGTTGGAAAAAGACACTTCTTCTGGTCCCTTCTGGCAGCACACCTGTCAAATGATTTACTAACAGTAACCGCCGGGAATTGTAGGTTTCTAAATTCTTCAGTGCACGAGAGAGGTTTCAAAAAGCAATTGTAAACCGTATATTTAGGACATTAGGCCAGCTTCAAAATCACTCTCTAAGGAAGTTAATCAATTGATGTAGTTAAGTAACGTTTCCGCCAAACGTGTCGAGCGGACAGACTCCCTCGATCGTTCAACCCCGCAGAGGGGTTTATAATAGCGCTCACTTTTGGTAGAAAAAGTGTAGACGCAGTGTTTTTGTAACAAAAAGCTTTCTTGACTTATCGACTGATATAGGCAGCAAACGTTTCACCACACTATTTAAACCTATGATTATTATATAACTCTGAAGTATGGAGTGGGAAAATTGACCAACTGAAGTGGATTAATGGGGACACGACCGACATGACCCTGCTAAAAGGCTGCTATATTCTCCAAATTCTACAAATACTTTCTTGGTTTAAATAAACGAGCTTCTAATGTTTGTTTCGGTAGATTGATTCAATATCCTAGGCAACTCAGCTGAAAAAACTATAGTCCTGATATATTATAGCCTATATAAAAGCAGAATACTTCCTCATGAGTATATAAAAAGAATCGGCAAATACAGGGAAACACTCCTCCATGTTTTCCGCAAATCAAATTTGTTCTCAGTTTAACAAAAAGGATCAAAAACGACTAAACTCGACAAACAGGTAAATTAGGGATAACTGACTAAAAATATCATTGAAGTAAAAAGTAAATCCTGAGTAAAACCAAATCAATTCCATCGATCCAACTATCTTTTTCTGAAGAAAGACACTGATAAGAAATCTCTTAAACTATCTAAATTCAAACCAGCCACGAGCAACGGCAAAATTAAGGACAAATAGTCATGAACTAATAATAGAATATGGAGGATACTGCTCGCCCAAAATGCCTGAACATTTTATATATGTGAATATGCAAATATTGTTCTCAAAGTGAAATGGAGAACGGGAAACACTTCATACCCTCTTTATTGCTTCCTTTATCTTAAAGAACGGCACTTTATTCTACAGGTAGCAAATATCCTCATTTGAATCACTCTTTAATCTGAACTGATATGATAATCTTTCTCTTAATAGCGGAGCTCCACTTCGCGCGCGCGATCCGAGAAATATTGGTAATCACGTGACCATTCCGGAATCACACCTGTAGAAACGCGTCGCTAGTAAATGCAAATATGTCTCCTATTATTTGTAGGTGGAAATTAGTGAAACATCGTTATTGTTTTGGAGACAATAGAAGAACAAAAGATATCAGAAAGATAAAGGCAGAAAGATCTAGTTATGCGGCGTGTTGCGTGACTTTAATCAGTTGCAGCATTTCTCATAACTTTCCGCATTAAAACGTTGGAATGAAAAGTCTGAAGCTTAGCTTATAAAATCTTGATAGCCAAAATAAAAAGGGTGCCCAAAAAGGTAAGTGAAATGTCAAACTTTCTAGAGTGTGAGAGCCTGTAACCTGTGTGTAACTTGATAATGGACATCCATATTTAGGTCAACTGACAGCTGTCAAAACAAGGAATCCACGGACAAGTGTCACATGACCGTATCACAAGCTCAGGTGCCAACTAAACAGGATGAAGACTGGTATTGGCCAGTCGAAGTATTGTATACCTCAGCCTTTTCCACGTTGTTTGATCAGTCTTTGCGGTAGTCTTTTTCACTTTGTTTCTATTTTTAATAATTATATAACGGGCAACATATAGGAGAGTTAGATCATATAGATCATGTAGATCATATAACTAGAAATCTGCTATGTAATTATCTCTTCTTTTACTTAAATATAACGAGTATTGCAATCGGCAATTCCATCTATTGGGTCATCCTTGCTGTTAGAACCTGTTAAACTCACAAGTGACGTAAAACAGAGGAAACAAAGAAGTCAAACACAATAGAACGTAGAAAAACAAAAGTTACGAAACAAAGAAAAAGTTCACAGGTTCTTATACCGAGGTACCTAGCCGGTAAACCCCATCTATTCCTATGAAACCCCATGATGGCCAAAAGTTAAATTGAATTGAATTGAATTAGTTTGTGGCGGTAAATTGATTCAACATTCTGGCAACTCAGCTGATAGGTAAATCTATAATCCTGATACATTTTTCAGATGGAATATTTAACTCTCAGTCCTTTCCTCTACTAAAATTTCCGGTAAAATATTTGCCTGCACGTACAGTACACTGTAGTACAGTCGAACCCCGCTATTTCGAAGTCCCAAGGGAAATGGAAAAAAGTTCGAAATAGCGGGGTTTCGAAATAACCGGGGAAGCGTAAAATTCATAACAATGAATCATTTTTTAATAAAATACAATACAGTATGAAGAAAGGCACTGATTAAATAAAAATACAATGTCGAATGATCAGAATAGAGACAGCAGAGTTCATACATGAGAATTTCGGCCGGAAGAACAGTTCACTAACAGTGCGTTTTGGTTTTGTAATTGAATGACGCAGCTCGAATTTCTTAGCGGGACCATAGTTATTAGAGGAGACTGGTTATGAAAAGCGGCAAACATCAATGACAAAAACAAAAGTGCTGCAGTTTATGTTGGAAGCACCCTGAAAGTGCACAATCCTTTGTTTTCTGTTGGTAAATTGTAACGGAATAAATTAATGCAACGTTTTTATTGGTCAATACAATCAAAATGATAGGAATTCTTTTGAACGTTGTGCACTTTCAGGTCCACAAAAACATATAACAAAGGAGTCTGACGGGTTTCATAACCATTCCACTCAATTAACTATGGCGGGACACTGCACGTGAGTCAAGCATTGTTAAGTCATTAATTACGTATCACGAGCTTAAATAAAATGCAATACGTTTCCAGCTGTGCTCTTATGTTCGTACTCTGTTTTTGACAAGTTCGAAATAATGGGGTTGATATGAGTTCGAAATAGCGGGGAATTCGAAATAACCGAGTTCGAAATAGCTGATAGTAAATGACTGAAAACATAAGGGTAAATCCAAGGGCATTCGATCTTCCTTCGAAATAGCAGGGACTTCGAATTAACCGAGTTCGAAATAGCGGGGTTCGACTGTACTTCCTTCGAGTGGCCTGTGTGACATAATGACTAGCCTGCGTAGCATGGCGGTTTTGTCGAGCCGGGCGTAGGAGCGGCGTAGCCGCGACTCCTCGCGGTTTCTCTGCCCTCGCCCGCCTTTATTACTTAGCGCGCCCAACCAAAACCGCCATGCTGACGCAGGCTACATAATGACACGACGACTTGGTGAAATTTGCATAATTCTAAATTTAACACTTGACAGGTGATATAAAAGGTCAGCAATGAGTTAGCAGTTCATTGAACTTCAGCGGTGTTGAAGTTGTGCATCCACTCACAGTCAGAATCGACTGAAACATTCTGCAGAAATGTCTGGCTACAAGTTGTTCTACTTTCCAGTCCGCGGTGCAGGAGAAAAATGTCGACTTGCATTTGCGGCTGCAAAGATTGATTACGAGGATATTCGATTGCCAGCCGAAGAATGGCCAAAAGAGAAAGCGTGTAAGTAACGTAAACGTTCACCACATTCCTAAAAAGCGCGCGACGGTTATCTGTCGATTCTTTTTAATTCTGTAATCTTAAATATGTGTTTAAAACGGAATGCGATCAAAGCCGACGGCAAATACGCATACATTCGCTTGATTTTCGATCGGGTTTAAAGATTTTAATGATGTGCGGGTCGCGAATGCTGGATTGGTAACTGATTGAACTAAAATTGCTTAGTCACGCTGACATGTACAAGTGCGCTCACTCTTTTTTAATTGTTTCCGCCGACCACAAGTGGTTCGGAGTGGTTTCGTAGACTGCTACGAAAGAAAGTTGGTCTTTAAATAATAAGAGTGACATTTTTAAAATCGACGACCTCCTCTAATCTACATTTCTTATAGCTTCTGTGGCGGGAAAGTTACTCGTTTTCCGGGAAGGAACCTGGCTTTGAATGTAAAATAATTCAACTTACAATTAAAAAAAAAAACACTCCAGATCTGATGATCAAATTCTAGATTTTAATTGTAAAAATTTTTTGTAGTGTACTGCTTTTTAGTCTTACCAATAAAATATTATTCATTCCATAAAACTTTGCTGTAAATAGCCAAACATGTTTTGTTCTGTACAGCATGGAATTGATTGGTAAACAAGGCAGGCATACTGTATTTTTCCAGTTGAAGTTTGCATGGTGATCATACAACTGTAAATATGGTCAGGCCCATGATACAGGACTTGTTTCGACGACAAGGCTTGACATTTTTGTAAATGCTTTACAATTACAGCATATTAGTACTATTGCAGTTCCCCGAATGCTACCACTAATAATTGACTTTTGCAAATAAGAACCTACCAAGAACCTAATCAGCCTGTTTTTCTGTTGTTGTTGTTTTTCTTTTTTTAATACTCATTTATTTACAAAACACATGTTACAGTTACAAAATTTTAAAGCTAAAAGAAAGTAGATAACAATATTACAGATTGGACCAAAAATACATAAAAACGAAAAAGAATAATACAGTAGTTCACTCAATAACATTACACCTGTTAATTAACAGATTATTCCAGTAAGTTGGATTCTTACTATCTAATTGAAGGAGGGGGTTTTTCGAAATCATACAATCATACCTCCAACTAATTTTGGCCTTTAGCGACTATCCTATATATCCCAAAGAGAAAAAAATAAGGAAATTCGAATTTTTGGGCGCGGTCGGACTGGTCGCAAAATGTTCGTCAGATTATTTTTGTAAGGGAATTAACCTGTCATGCGTTTTATACTTCAGCCTCCGACTGGGATATTTGGGGCAAACCTATCCCACGTTATGACACTAATACATTTATTGTATTGTATTGTGTTGTATGGTATGGTATTTATGGTATGGTATCGTGTCGTGTCGTATCGTATCGTATTGTACCCATTAACCCCTCCTGGGAAGGAGCGTTGCGTAACGGAAGCCATCGTTTATTGCGTCTTGTGGCGTTGCTGCAAGCGTGATAAACGTCGTGCCCCACCCTTAAAAAAGAATATTTTAAGAGACAGCTCACAGTCTGCAATCTGGTATCGAATACACATTGATATGATCAGCTTTGCAGTCGTTTTTATAATGGCCTAGACGGTGAAGCCTCATCCAAAAGGAGTACCTTTTCAGGTTTCAGGTATATGAAAAGGTATGCAAATCTGTCATTTCGGCCTGTAAAAGGACGTTAAGGTCTAACAGACGCATTTTATGGCTGTAAAAGAGACAAGAAAACTTCCTGGTTTAGTGACATATTCGCCCATAAAAAATGGTGCATTTACAGCAGTTCGCAAAAGATGCAGGGGTACCATTTTTCAGTTGAAAGGGATGCCTTCTCATTCAAAAATAGTTTATGTACTGAGAATGAGGTGTTGGACCTTGGGGTGAAGCCTTGAATGTCCCCTTCCCCTCGCCTCCCCCGGTATTTAGCACAACTAGAGCTGCCATTGACCTCTCTTAGAAGAAACCCCTACGTACTACTACTTTTTTGTTTCAGCTGGTAGACCACCTCTTGGTCAAATGCCATTCATTGTGACTCCTGAGGGAAAAATCCTGGCACAGTCTGGTACAATTATGAAGTACATCTGCAAAAAAGGAGGTGATGTATTGAACGTAATTTGTTAATCAGCATATTGTTCCTGCCGTAGCCTGCGATCAAGTTCGAGCCGCAAGAGACCGCGTGAGCGAGCGGCCCACCCCTCGCGCGCGCGTCTTCTCTCCCGTGACTTTTCGCGACTACCCCAAAAGGAGAGCTGGCTCGGCGGCTACCCCTGGCCCTTGTTGTTCAAACATTGGATAGCGCTATCCAGCCGATAAGTATTGGGGAAACTAATTGCACTATCCACTGGATTATCCGATGGATAGCGCTCTCCAGCCTTTGAACAACCGAAGCCTGCTCATTAGCCTCCCACGCAGACGTTTTTTGGAGCTTTGTTACGCGTTCTTTCTCCAAACGGAAAGCGAGGCCCTAAGAGCTTCTGCGTAGGAGGCTACCTGTCGATATAGTTTATAAAAGTTTACTTTCAAGTTTATTTTTTCCCCATTCGATTCATTCAGTCATTCATTCATCCAACCATCTATCCATCTATCCATCCAACCATCCGTCCGTCCGTCCGTCCGTCCGTCCGTCCGTCCGTCCGTCCATCCATCCATCCATCCATGCATCAAACTGTCCGTTCGTTCGTTCGTTTGTTCGTTTGTTCATCATTCTTCCATTCTCTCTTTTCTTTCTTTCTTTCTTTCTTTCTTTCTTTTTCTCTTTTCTTTTCTTTTTTTCTCTTATTCCTTGTCTCCGTGTCTTTTTTTCCCCGTTTCATTCTCTCCTTCCTACTATTCCTTCTTTTCCTTTCTTTCTTTCTTTCTTTTTTCTTCTTACTTTTTATTAGTTAAGAAGGCGTTTGCTGGATTAGCTTTAATTTTTATTTATGGTCATTAGGTTTGTGCCCAGCTGACAGTTTTGATGAAGCGACAGCGGATATGATAAGTGATGGAGTCGTCGATTTATTTCAGCAATTGATCAAGACATACTATGAGAAAGACGAAACCAAGAAGGTAATGCGAAAGTTAATGTCTGTTTCAGTACCCCACATACAGAGCCTGTCAGGCTTTACTCCTGAGATTGCAAATCAGTCTGTCTTTTTCTTTAAATCGGTTTTGCAAAGCGCTTCGTGCGATATTAGGGAGTTTGAGCAACGACGTTTTTGAGCGACGCGCGTCAACCGGAAGTGAACTTTTTGCAATGTTGGGTCGTGATTTTTAACAAAGTTTCTAGCAGATCGTGTCTATCAGAATAAAGACACTGAGCAATACAAATTAGGTAGCATCGAGGTATATTAAAAGGGAAAAGGACTTACTTCCGGTGAAGTAAGTTGCTTAAACTCTCTATTTTCGAGCGACGCGCGTGGACCGTGCATGCTCCTAGGGCGTGTGTGGCGAGACTGTCCCCAGTCTCACTCTCCGTTTTCACCCTCACTCCAGGCCTATCCTTTGACCGCTCGTGCGCGCGCGTTCTTAACCTAGGCAAAAATAGGGGTTGTTTTGCAGTCTAGATTTACTCAAGACGCCAGTTCCGACCCTCAGCGCCAGACAATGCTTAATTTGCTGAGGTGAGAATTGAACAAGGTCTTAAGGGTTTTTTCGGGATCCGGGATTGACCAACATACGGTGCGGGATTCGGGAAAACGCAAAATATCTTGACGGGAAACAGGATTTTACAGCTACCCTGGAAGCGGGATTCGCCAAAATTTAAGCACGGGATGCGGGATGTTTTTGCCTGTATGTTGTAAATTTGGGAAATCATGCGTTTGAGCGGCAAATGCGAATCAACCGGACCGGTGCGTGTTGAGTATTGTCACCTTTCAAACCAAACTATAAAGTGTGAGGAATTCGGGAAAGCGATATGGAAAAAGAATAGCGGGATGCAGGATTTTCTTAAAAAACGAGCGTTTGTGTGGGATCAGGACCGCCTTTTGTACCGTGATTGACGAATTGATTGACGTAAAATACTTGTCTAAAAAAACATGTTTCACATGATTGCATTAGCGTGGCCTGAAAAAGTATAAAGAAGGCATATAAATTGAAGCCAGGACTGTGTGAGGTATACTTACAACTTCGTTAGTTGTCTCTGTTCTAAGGAAACGCTTTAAAGTTGTTTTCAAGTAGTCATTCTAAGAAGAAAGACCGTGCGTTTGGAAGTATTGGCAATAATGTTTTTTCCCAACTGTAAAAACCGCCTTGTGGCGTTGTTCAACCCCTTACCCGCGTTTAACCAGCTTTGACGGAAAAGGTACCCCTTTCGTATACCTTATATTGAAAAATCGTATCCCTTTTAACTGCTGTAAAGGCACTGTCTTTGAAAACTGCTAAATCACAAACCACAACGTTTTCTCGTTTTTTTTGAACGCCCAAAAATTTCATCTGTTTGCCCTTTTGGACCTTTTTACTTCCAAAAATGACATTCGTCTCTACCCTTCCATGTGCTTCAACTAATGAAATCCCTCCTCTTTCATAAACCTGAAGCCTGAGAAAAGCACCCCTTTCGGGCGGAGCAGGTCATTATAGGGAGTTTCCCCCCTGACCTTAAGTGGAGTCTTCCCATTGCCAGTTCATCCGTATACAGGGAGCTTCGACATGTACTTCTCAGTTTTGTTCCGTGTACAATCCTGTGGGTTTAATTTACTTTTTCCCGTTTCCCAGAATTTAGTTTCATTGATGACCTGCTTATTGTTTTCCTTAAATGAAGGAAGAGCTGAAAAAAGAGTTCTATGGAACGACGCTTCCTCCCCGACTCGAGAAATTTGAAGCTCTTCTCAAAAACAGGGATGAAGGCAAGGGCTTCTTTCTGGGCGAAAAGGTGAGATACAGTAATGCGCAAATTAAGCATAGCAAGGGGATTAGACCTGCTTAGAACACTAACGAGTATAGAGCGTTTTCACTCACGTGGTCAGCAAAACTAAAGAAATGTTTTACGTAAGAAAAGAGTTCAACTTCCACAGGACTGGTTTGGAACACCAGAAACGATCTATAGTAATTAAGTCATAAATAAAACGATGATAGCCTTCAAATTCAGCCATCTGTCATCGTTCTTGCCACTAGGGATGTCTCAAGCGGTGATCGAGAAGCGAGAAGAGACGCCTTTATCTGCAGGCTAAAACGATGACCGCTCCCTGAGCCTTCACCCCGTCCCAAAAAAAGTATTTTCAAAAAATTTTAAAATATAGCAACGTCGGCACATTTTGCATGGTACTGAGCACTATGACCTCTTAGCGTGACGTCTTCCCTTCTGTTACTGTGTAAATTTGGTGCGCGTCAGAGGTTTGATCAGCGATTTCTTTAAATGGAGAGTGCTATGACAGTGACGGCAACAAAAACGTCAAAAAACTAATGGGTTCATTGAATAGTCACGGCAACAACTCTGCTAAGACGCGTCTTATTTTAAAACAGCCCTTAACACCTGTTCTTAGAAAAACTTCGTATAAATGACCTTCGCGTCTTAAATAAGACGCGAACGCATAGTACGTATGCGTTAATTTTTGGCGGGAAAATTTTCGCTTGTCCCAGGGCGGACTGGCAGGCTACTGGCAGGGAAAAAGTATTACATATTTCAACGCGTTTTCGTTTCCTTGGGTTGCCATCTATTCTAAGACTTTTAAGCTTTATCCGTTTCTAAATTCGCTCATGTACAATGAGCACGCCGACAAAGGCAAACGAAACACGTGGTCCACCGCTGAAGCCAAGGATTCTTTGTTGTTATGCAAGGAGAGGGCAATAGCAGATCTCGAGGACAAATGTTGGATTGCCGTTGCTACGGGCAACATTCACATGAAAACGAGTCAAGAACAGAAATAAGACTCGAACCATATTTATACGAGCTGTTTTCGTCTAAGATAAGACCTGCTCGTACAAGTGGTACAGTTCGCGTCTTATGTAAGACGCGTCTTATTTTTCCTCGTATAAATGGCCCTAGTATGTGCGGTTACACGGGACATTTTTTTATTTACCATGGTAAATGACCCTTTTATCGTGGGAAATTACCTCGGTGCGTGTGACCGGACTTTCCCGAGATAAATTTACCGTGGGAAATATCCATGGTTACGTCAAAAATAGCAAAGAAACCGCTTATAACATTAAACTTGGTAAAAAGCAAGGGTTTTTCGATACCCAAGGCAAAACAGCCAATCAGATTTCTTCAACATGAAACCCCCCAAAATTGCTTTTTTAAAACGGGTTTCTTTCGCACTGTTGAGAGAAAGATCAATGGTGACATGGCAGATTTCACCTTAAGATGAAAGAAACAAGGAAATTTTGAGGCAAAATTTTGAACTGGTTTGTTGGGATAGATCGAACTGTTGGATGCAGCTGAACTGTAAAATCGAACTATATACCTTCGCTAAATTATCATGAATAACATACCAGTTGAAAATTATAGGTAAATTTTCAACATAACATAAAATACTGCCATTGTCGACAGCGGTTATTACCGTAATTGCGCGAATGAAGCCGTAAACTGAAAGCGGCTTAATTACCTTAATGGCAACTAAACTAAACCCACGTTAAATTTACCACGGCTTCGTTAACGTGGGAAATGCCTTTTACCATGGTTTGTGTATACGCATCTATTACCTGAGGCTTGCAGCACACACTCTGAAGAAAGGTTACCCCAATCCTACGCCCCTAGCGTAACTGCGATTTTTTTCTGTTTCTTATCTGCAGCTGAGCTATGCCGACATCACTTTCTTTGACTTCTTTAACAGCTTCCATGCGAAGGGTAAAGAGGATGTTCCTGGGGAACTTGAGAAGTTCCCGCTCTTGGTTGAGCATTATAAGCGGGTGTTAAACGTGCCCGAAATAAATGAGTGGGTAAAGAAACGCCCTGTAACCGAATTCTAAGCTTGTGGTTGCTGTTGAAGAAATTGTAAAGCGAGAGAAAGGCCTAAAACAAAGATTTTAGGGTGTGCCGTAGTTGAACGACTCCATGCTTCACCGTTGGTTTTAGGTGCAAAGGAATAAAGAAAACTTAAAAGGTTTATTTTTGTATTGATCGAATTTGTTCAATGTACCGATATACCCCGGCCTCAAAGGGAACTCAAAGGGAAACTTGAGTAAAGGTTTTTATATGTGCCGCCGAGACCTTCAAACCCTGACTCTGTTTAAGACAAAAATCATTTCATTTCGCTACCCTGTTTAAGACAAGAGGCCTTATTTCTTGACACGCTGATTCCGCATACAGCAGTAAGTAATTTTTTAAACCCACATCATGGAATTAGATCTTATTGGAAAAAATAGTTCACAGAAGATTGATTTGTGAGAACCAGTACTCTATTTCCATACTATGAAGAGGACGAAGTGAAAAAGGTAAAGTATCACAGCATCTGCCAGAAACGTCATATCTCACTATTGTGTCGCTGCTCGCTAATGCAAGGGAAAGAAAGACTAAGTAAACTAACTGATGCGAATTTGAAATGGTTTAAAGAAACCCTTGAGGGTGTTTTAATCAGAGTAATGATGACATAATCTCTGCCCATGTATGTCGCGTTTGTGACCCTCGTTTGCTTGATCTAAAAACGGGGATGGATATTAGAGGACAGGTCTGAAAAAGGGTTGGAAAAAGACACTTCTTCCGGTCCGTTCTGGCAGCACACCTGCCAAAAGATTTACCGAAAGTAACAGCCGTGAACTGTAGGTTTCTAAATTTTTCAGTGCAGGAGAGAGGTTTCAAAAAGCAATTCTAAACGGTGTATTTAGGATATTAGGCCACTCCAAAATCACTCGCTAAGGAAGTTAATTGATGTAGCAGTTAAATAACGTTCCCGCCAAACGTGTCAAGCGGACAAGCTCCCTCGATCGTTCAACCCTGCAGAGGGGTTAGCGCTCACTTTTGGTAGAAAAAGTGTAGACGCAGTATTTTTGCAACAAAAAGCTTCCTTGACTTATCTACTGATATAGGCAGCAAACTTTTTACCACACTATTTAAACCTATTATTACTGTATAACTCTGAAGTATGGGGTGGGAAAAGTGACAAACTGAACCTGGGTTAATTAATGGGGAACATGACCGTGCGGAAAGGTTACTATATTTTCCAATTCAATTAATACTTTCTTGGTTTAAATAAACGAGCTTCTAATGTTTGCGGTAGATTGATTCAATATCCTAGGCAACTCAGCTGTAAAAACTGTAAGCCTGCTATATTTTTCATGTGGAACATTTGATTCATAATCCTTTCCTCGACGTAAAATTTCCGGCAAATATTTGCTTCAATGGCGCGCACAGTAATTATAGTCTTGAAATAAAAACAGTCTACTTGCTCATGACTATATCAAAATAATTAGCAAATACTGGGAAACAGTCCTCCATCTCTTCCGCAAATCAAATTTGTTCTCAGTTTAACAAAAAAGGATCAAAAGCGACTAAACTCAACAAATAGGTAAATTAGGGATACCGTAAAATTCCGAAAATAAGCCCCTCCATGTATAAGCCCCTCCAAATATAAGCCCCCCAAACCGGTAACGCAAAAAACCCTCCGTTAACTCGCCCCTCCAAATATAAGCCCCCTGGGGGCTTGTTCTTGGAAAATTGCCCTCAAATACAAAGTAAAACAAAGCAAAAACGGCAAATTTCCTTCCAACTATAAGGGTAGCCCAATCGATTTTCAAACGCAAATTTCCCTCCGTAGATAAGCCCCTCCAAAAATAAGCCCCTCAAAAAGGGCCTTTGAAAAATATAAGCCCCGGGGCTTATTTTCGGAATTTTACGGTAACTGACTAAAAATATCATTGAAGTAAAAAGTAAAACCAAACCAATTCCATCCAGCTATCTTTTTCTGAAGAAAGACACTGATACGAAATCTCTTAAACTATCTAAACTCAAACCACCGATGAGCGACGGCAAAATTAAGGACAAATAGTCATGAACTAATAATAGAATATGGAGGATACTGCTCGCCCAAAATACCTGAACATTTTATGTATGATACCTGATGCAAGTATTGTTCTCTAAGTGAAATGGAAGACGGGAAACACTTCATACTCTCTTTATTGCTTCCTTTATCTTAAAGAACGACACTATCTGTTCCATTCTACAGGTAGCAAATATCCTCATTTGAATCACTCTCTGATCTGAACTGATATGATAATCTTTCTCTTTATAGCGGAGCACCACGTGCGCGAAGCGCGCTCGATTGGAGCCATCCATCCGAGAAATATTGGTAATCACGTGTCCACGACCATTACGGAATCGCGCCTGTAGAAACGGGCGTCGCGAGTAAATTCAAATATGTGTCCTATTATTTGTAGGTGGAAATTGGTGAAACATCGTTATTGTTTTGGAGACAATAGAAGAACAAAAGATATCAGAAAGATAAAGGCAGAAAGTTATGCGGTCTTAAAGCGTGTTGCGTGACTTTGATCAGTTTCAGCATTTCTCATAACTTTCCGCATTAAAACGTTGGAATGAAAAGTGTGAACCTTAGCTTATAAAATCTTGATAGCCAAAATAAAAAAGGCGCCTAAAAAGGCAAGTGAAATGTCAAACTTTCTAGAGTGTGGGAGCCTGTAACCTGTGCTAACTTGATAATGGACATACATATTAAGGTCAACTGACAGCTGTCAAAACAAGGAATCCGCTGACCAGTGTCACATGACCGTATCGCAGGCTCAGGTGCCAACTAAACAGGATGAAGACTGATATTGGCCAGTCGAAGTATTGTATAGCTCAGCCTTTTCCACGTTGTTTGATCAGTCTTTGCAGTAGTCTTTTTTAGTTTGTTTCTATTTTTAATAATTATATAACAGGCAACATGTAGGAGAGTTAGATCCGTAATGTAGCCAGTCATATAACTAGAAATTTGCTATGTAATTATCTCTTCTTTTACTTAAATGTAACGAGTATTGTAATCGGCAATGCCATCTATTGGCTCATGCCAGAATGTTGAATCAATTTACCGCCACAAACTTATTCAATTCAACTCCATTTAACTTTTGGCCATTTTCATATGAAAAGATGGGGTTTACCTCGGTGTAAGAACCTGTGAACTTTTTCTTTGTTTCGCACCTTTTGTTTTGCTACGTTCTACATGTATTGTATTGACTTCTTTGTTTCCTCTGTTTTACGTCACTTGTGAGTTTAACAGGTTCTTATATCGAGGATACTCTGCTGATAAATCTATAATCCTGATATATTTTTCAGATGGAATATTTAACTCGCACTCCTTTCCTGTACTAAAATTTCCGGCAAAATATTTGCCTGCACGTACAGTACATTGTAGTACTTCCTTCGAGTGCCCTGTTGCGTGACATGAAATTAACACTTGACAGGTGATATAAAAGGCCAGCAATGAGTTAGCAGTTCATTGAACTTCAGCGGTAGTTGGGTTGAAGTTGTGCATCAACTCAGAGTAAGAATCGACTGAAACATTCTGCAGAAATGTCTGGCTACAAGTTGTTCTACTTTCCAGGCCGCGGTGGAGGAGAAAAATGTCGACTTGCATTCGCGGCTGCAAAGATTGACTACGACGACGTTCGATTGCCATCCGAAGAATGGGCGAAAGAGAAAGCGTGTAAGTAACATAAACGCCAGATTGCTTAAAGCACGCAACGGTTATCTGTCGATTCTTTTTAATTCTGTAATCTTAAATAGCTTTTTAAAACGGAATGCGATCAAAGCCGAGGGCAAATACGCATGCATTCGCTTGATTTTCGATTGGGTTTAAAGATTTTAATGATGTGAGGATCGCGAATGCTGGATTAGTAACTGATTGAACTAAAATTGCTTAGTCACGCTGACAGGTGTGCTCACTCTTCTTAATGGTTACCGCCGACCACAAATGGTATCATTGATTTTGTTATTATTATAAAACCAGGAGAATATTATTTTGAATTGTAAGTTGAAATTATTTACACACAAAGCCAGACTCGTTCCCGGAAAACGAGTAACTTACCCGCCACAGAAGCTATAAGAAATGTAGATTACAGGAGCTCGTCGATTTTAAAAAATTAATGTGACTCTTCTTATTTAAAGACCAGCTTTCTTTCGTAGCAGTTTACGAAACCCAGAAAACGTAAGGTTAATTCAGTGTACATGAAATAGTAATAATAATACTAATACTACTACCACTAATAATAATAATAATAATAATAATATGATAATAATACCAATAATACCAATAATAACAATCATTATGATAATAATATTAATAATAATAATAATTATGAATACTTTACCCGGGTGGTATTGTAACTTTGGACCTTCTGATTGTTTTCGCTTGACATGAACTGAAGGATCAGAATATAACACGGAAACGCCAATCATGTTCTCAATAGGCCCTCCAAGACATTACATTTACAAGTGACGGCCATGATCAAATGTGGGCAAAAATTAAAATTCAAACAAAACCCTAGGGCTTCCAACAAAACCCCCCAAAATCCTTGGACCCAAAACTTCACCCCACAAGAACCAAAAACATCTTGTGTTTTAACGTCACTTAAAATCCGGAGCAACCCTCCCCCCCCCCCCATTTACAGAAGTTCGCAAAAGATGCAGGGGTACCATTGATTAATTGAAAGGGATTCCTTTTCTGTCTAAAATAATTCATGTATGGATGAGGTGTTGGGCCTCAGAGTAGAGCCTCCCCGTATAAGACTTCATTGAATGCTTCTCCCCCCCCTCCTCCTTTCCCCGGGATTTAGCGTAACCAAGATGGCCACTGACCTCTCCTTAGAAAAAACCCTTACGTACTACTACTTTTCTGTTTCAGCTGGTAGACCACCTTTCGGTCAAATGCCCTTCATTGTGACTCCTGAAGGAAAAACCCTGGCACAGTCTGGTACAATTACGAAGTACATCTGCAAAAAAGGAGGTGATGTATTGAACCTAATTTGTTAATCAGCATATTGTTCCTGCCGTAGCCTGCGAGCAAGTTCTCCTTTTCGAGTAGGGAGCGAAGTGAGCTTAGCCTACGTGTAGCCGCACCGTCTCCCCCTTCGTCGGGGGGGGGAGGGCGCGGCTACACGTAGGCTAAAGCGAGCCGCGAGAGACCGCGTGGGCCAGCGGCTCACCCCTCGTGCGCGTCTCCTTTAGTGTGCGGTTCTCGCGTGACTTTTCGCGACTACCCCAAAAGGAGAGCTCGTTCGTGCGGCTACTGCTGGCCCCGTTTGTTCAAACGTTGGATAGCGCTATCCACCGGATAAATCACTATCCGGCGGGTAAGTATTCATGGGGAAACTAATTTCACTATCCACTGGATAGATATTTATCCGGTGGATAGCGCTATCCAGCCTTTAAAAAACTAAGGCCTGCTGATTAGCCTCCCACGCAACCGTTTTTTGGAGCTTCGTTACGCGTTCTTTCCCCAAGGAATTCAAAGCTCTAAGAACGTCTGCATAGGAGGCTACCTGTCGATATAGTTTATAATTTATAAAAGTTTGTTAAGTTTTTTTTTCTCTCCATTTGATTCATTCGATTCATTCATTCATTCATTCATTCATCCATCCATCCATCCATCCGTCCGTCCGTCCGTCCGTCCGTTCGTTCGCTGGCTCGTTCGCTAATTCGCACGTTCGTTCATCATTCTTCCATTCTTTTTCTCTTTCTTCTTTCTTTCTCTCTCTCTCTCTTTTCTTTTTCTTTTTCTCTTATTCCTTGTCTCTGTGTCTTTTTTTCTTCTTTTCATTCTTTCTTTCTATTGGATGATTCCAACTCGCTCTCTATTTTGTTGTTACATTTTTCTTTTATTCCTTAGTTGAACTGTGTTTAGTTGCCTATGTAAATTTAACCTTCATGTCATGAAAAACTGAGCTGAGTTTAATAAATCACCTTGTTTTTTGTCTTTCTTACTGTACTTTTCCTTCTTTTTCTTTCGTTTTTCCTTCTTACTTTTTATTAGTTAAGAAGGCGTATGCTGAATTAGCTTTAATTTTTATTTATGGTGTGATTAGGTTTGTGCCCAGCTGACAGTTTTGATGAAGCGACAGCGGATATGATCAGTGATGGAGTCACTGATTTGTTTCAGCCATTGATCAAGATTTACTATGAGAAAGACGAAACCAAGAAGGTAATGCGAAAGTTAATGTCCGTTTCAATTCCCCGCAGTGTCTGCCAGGCTTTACTCGAAACTGCAAATCAGTCGGTCTCGATCTTTTTCTTAAAATCGATTTCCAAAGCGCTTTTCGCGATATTAGGGAGGTTTAGCAACGAAGTCTAATGAGCTACGCAAGTCAACCGGAAGTTAACTTTTTGCAATGTTAGTTCGTGATTTTTAACAAAGTTTCTAGCAGATCGTCTCTATCAGAAAAAAGACACTGAGCGTTACAAATTTGGTAGCATCGAGGTATATTAAATGGGAAAAGGACTTACTTCCGGTGAAGCTCACTTCCGACTCTCTATTTTCGAGCGATGCGCGTTGACCTCACACGCCCCTAGGGTGTACGTGTGTGGCGAGACTGTCCCCAGTCTCACTCTCCGTTTTCACCCTCACTCCTGGCCTTTCCTTTGACCACTCGTGCGCGCGCTTTCTTAACCTAGGCAAAAATAGGAGTTGTTTTGCAGTCTAGATTTACTCAAGATGCCAGTTCTGACCCTGAGCGCCAGAAAATGCTTAATTTGCTGAGGTGAGAATTGAACAAGGTCTTGAAGGGTATTTTCGGGATTCGGGATTTGACCAAAATAAGGTGCGGGATTCGGGAAAACGCAAAATATCTTGACGGGAAACAAGATTCTAAAGCTACCCTGGAAGCGGAATTCGCCAAAATTTAAGCACGGGATGCGGGATGTTTTTGCCTGTATGTTGTAAATTCGGGAAATCATACGTTTGAGCGGCAAATGCGAATCAACCGGGTGCGTGTTGAGTATTGTCACCTTTCAAACCAAACTATAAAGTGTGCCTTGTTTGTTTGTTTTGAATTCGGGAAAGCGATATTTAAAAAGAATAGCGGGATGCGGGATTTTTTGTTTGTTTTTGTGGGATCAGGACCGCCTTTGTACCGTGATTAACGTAAAATACTTGTCTAAAAAACATGTTTCACATGATTGCATTCGCGTGGCCTGAAAAAGTGTAAAGAAGGCATATAAATTGAAGCCAGGACAGTGTGAGGTATACTTACTACTTCGTTAGTAGTCTCTGTTCTATGAAAACGCTTTAAAGTTCTTTTCAAGTAGTCATTCTAAGAAGAAAATCCGTGCTTTTGGAAGTATTGGCAATAATGGTTTTTCCCAACTGTAAAAGCAGCCTTGTGGCGTTGTCCAACCCCTTACCCGCGTTTAACCATCTTTGATGGAAAAGGTACCCCTTTCGTATACCTTATATTGAAAAATCGTACCCTTTTAACATACCTAGTTAAAACCTTTGCATCCCTTTTAACTGCTGTAATTATATATGAATGCACTGTCTTTGAAAATTGCTAAATCACAAAACCAAAACGTTTTCTCGTTTTTTCACAGCCATAAATTGCATCTGTTTGCCCTTTTGGACCTTTTTACTGCCAAAAATGACATACGTCTCTACCCTTCCATAAACTTTTGTCAACTAGTGAAATCCCTTCCCTTTCATATACCTGAAGCCTGAGAAAAGCACCCCTTTCGGGCGGAGCAGGTCATTATAGGGAGTTTCCCCCCCCCACTGTCCCTAAGTGGAGTCTTCCCATTGCCAGTTCATCCGTATACAGGGAGCTTCGACATGTACTTCTCAGTTTTGTTCCGTGTACAATCCCGTGGGTTTAATCAACTTTTTCCACTTTCCCAGAATTTAGTTTTATTGATGACCTACATTTTGTTTTCCTTAAATGAAGGAAGAGCTGAAAAAAGAGTTCTATGGAACGACGCTTCCTCCCCGACTCGAGAAATTTGAAGCTCTTCTCAAAAACAGGGATGAAGGCAAGGGCTTCTTTCTGGGCGAAAAGGTGAGATACGGGTAATGCGCAAATTAAGCATAGCAAGGGGATTAGGCCTGCTTAGAACACTAACGAGTATAGAGCGTTTTCACTCACGTGGCCAGCAAAACAAAAGAAAGGTTTTACATAAGAAAAGAGTTCAACTTCCACAGGACTGGTTTGGAACACCAGAAACGATCTATAGTAATTAAGTCATAAATAAAACGATGATAGCCTTCAAATTCAGCCATCTGTCATCGTTCTTGCCACTAGGGATGTCTCAAGCGGTGATCGAGAAGCGAGAAGAGATGCCTTTATCTGCAGGCTAAAACGATGACCGCTCCCTGAGCCTTCACCCCGTCCCAAAGAAAGTCTTTTCAAAAAATTTTAAAATATAGCAACGTCGGCACATTTTGCATGGTACTGAGCACCATGACCTCTTAGCGTGACGTCTTCCCTTCTGTTACTGTGTAAATTTGGTGCGCGTCAGAGGTTTGATCAGCGATTTCTTTAAATGGGGAGTGCTATGACAGTGACGACAACAAAAACGTCAAAAAACTAATGGGTTCAGTGAATAGTCACGACAACAACTCTGCTAAGACGCGTCTTATTTTAAAACAGCCCTTAACACCTGTTCTTAGAAAAACTTCGTATAAATGACCTTCGCGTCTTAAATAAGACGCGAACGCATAGTACGTATGCGTTAATTTTTGGCGGGAAAATTTTCGCTTGTCCCAGGGCGGACTGGCAGGCTACTGGCAGGGAAAAAGTATTACATATTTCAACGCGTTTTCGTTTCCTTGGGTTGCCATCTATTCTAAGACTTTTAAGCTTTATCCGTTTCTAAATTCGCTCATGTATAATGAGCACGCCGACAAAGGCAAACGAAACACGTGGTCCACCGCTGAAGAAAAGGATTCTTTGTTGTTATGCAAGGAGAGGGCAATAGCAGATCTCGAGGACAAATGTTGGATTGCCGTTGCTACGGGCAACATTCACATGAAAACGAGTCAAGAACAGAAATAAGACTCGAACCATATTTATACGAGCTGTTTTCGTCTTAGATAAGACCGGTTCGTATAAATGGTAGAGTTCGCGTCTTATGTAAGACGCGTCTTATTTCTCCTCGTATAAATGGCTCTAGTATGTGCGGTTACACGGGACATTTTTTTATTTACCATGGTAAATGACACTTTTACCGTGGGAAATTGCCTCGGTGCGTGTGACCGGACTTTCCCGAGATAAACTTACCGTGAGAAATATCCATGGTTACGTCAAAAATAGCAAAGAAACCGCTTATAACATTAAACTTGGTAAAACGCAAAGGTTTTTCGATACCCAAGGCAAAACAGCCAATCAGATTTCTTCAACATGAAACCCCCAAAAATTGCTTTTTTAAACGGGTTTCTTTGGCACTGTTGAGAGAAAGATCAATGGTGACATGGCAGATTTCACCTTAAGATGAAAGAAACAAGGAAATTTTGAGGCAAAATTTTGAACTGGTTAGTTGGAATAGATCGAACCATTGGATGCAGCTGAACTGTAAAATCGAACTATATACCTTCGCTAAATTATCATGAATAACATACCAGTTGAAAATTATAGGTAAATTTTCAACATAACATAAAATACTGCCATTGTCGACGGCCGTTATTACCGTAATTGCGTGAATGAAGCCGTAAACTGAAAGCGGCTTAATTACCTTAATGGCAACTAAACTAAACCCACGTTGAATTTACCACGGCTTCGTTAACGTGGAAAATGCCTTTTACCATGGTTTGTGTAACCGCATCTATTACCTGAGGCTTGCAGCACACACTCAGAAGAAAGGTTACCCCAATCCTACGCCCCTAGCGTAACTGCGATTTTTTTCTGTTTCTTATCTGCAGCTGAGCTATGCCGACATCACTTTCTTTGACTTCTTTAACAGCTTCCATGCGAAGGGTAAAGAGGATGTTCCTGGGGAACTTGAGAAGTTCCCGCTCTTGGTGGAGCATTATAAGCGGGTGTTAAACGTGCCCGAAATAAATGAGTGGGTAAAGAAACGCCCTGTAACCGAATTCTAAGCTTGTGGTTGCTATTGAAGAAATTGTAAAGCGAGAGAAAGGCCTAAAACAGAGATTTTAGGGTGTGCCGTTGTTGAACGACTCCATGCTTCACCGTTGGTTTTAGGTGCAAAGGAATAAAGAAAACTTAAAAGGTTTATTTTTGTATTGATCGAATTTGTTCAATGTGCCGATATACCCCGGCCTCAAAGGGAACTCAAAGGGAAACTTGAGTAAAGGTTTTTATATGTGCCGTCGAGACCTTCAAACCCTGACTCTGTTTAAGACAAAAATCATTTCATTTCGCTACCCTGTTTAAGACAAGAGGCCTTATTTCTTGACACGCTGATTCCGCATACAGCAGTAAGTAATTTTTTAAACCCACATCATGGAATTAGATCTTATTGGAAAAAATAGTTCACAGAAGATTGATTTGTGAGAACCAGTACTCTATTTCCATACTATGAAGAGGACGAAGTGAAAAAGGTAAAGTATCACAGCATCTGCCATAAACGTCATATCTCACTATAGTGTCGCTGCCCGCTAATGCAAGGGAAAGAAAGAGTAAACTAACTGATGCGAATTTGAAATGGTTTAAAGAAACCCTTGAGGGTGTTTTAATCCGAGTAATGATGACATAATTTCTGCCCATGATGTCGCGTTTGTGACCCTCGTTTGCTTGCTCTAAAAACGGGGATGGATATTAGAGGACAGGTCTGAAAAAGGGTTGGAAAAAGACACTTCTTCTGGTCCGTTCTGGCAGCACACCTGCCAAAAGATTTTCCGAAAGTAACCGCCGGGAACTGTAGGTTTCTAAATTCTTCAGTGCAGGAGAGAGGTTTCAAAAAGCAATTCTAACCGGTATATTTAGGACATTAGGCCAGCTTCAAAATCACTCGCTAAGGTAGTTAATTGATGTAGTAGTTAAATGACGTTTCCGCCAAACGTGTCAAGAGGACAGGTTCCTCCGATCGTTCAACCCTGCAGAGCGGTTAGCGCTCACTTTTGGTAGAAATAGTGTAGACGCATTATTTTTGCAACAAAAAGGTTTCTTGACTTATCTACTGATATAGGCAGCAAACGTTTTACCACACTATTTAAACCTATTATTACTGTATAACTCTGAAGTATGGGGTGGGAAAAGCCCGGGGGGGGGGCACTTGGGTATTTTTTGGGTGGGTATGTGCCGCCCGGGACTCCAAATTGGCACCCCGTTCTAAAAAGAAATTCCCCTAAAATTTATACCCCATTCTAGAAATGGGCCAATTTTTTATACCCCGTTCTAGAATTCGCCCTATAACTGAAACCCCGTTCTAGAAATGGGCCAATTTTTTATAAAAAGATATTTCTTTACTTGTTTGACTTATACATCAAATAAATGCTTTTTCATAATCAGCAACAATTTTAAGCAGAAGATAAAGCCGTGATCCACAATTTTTTATACCCCGTTCTAGAAAACGCCTCTGAAATGGATACCCCGTTCTAAATCAGGAGCTTCAAAATCACGACCCCGTTGAGCGGCACATACCTGTATAGGTAATGTATGGGAGTACCCAGGGGAAAAGTGACAAACTGAAGTGAATTAATAAAAACATGACCCTCCTGAAAGGCTACTATATTCTCCCAATTCCAGAAAGACTTTCTTAGTTTAAATAAACGAGCTTCTGATGTTTGCGGTAGATTGATTCAATATCCTTGGCAACTCAGCTGAAAAAACTGTAAGCCTGATGTATTTTTCATGCGGAATATTTAATTCGTAATCCTTTCCACTCCGTGAAATTTCCGGCAAAATATTTGCTTTAATGGCGCGCACAGTAATTATAGTCTTGAAATAAAAACAGTCTACTTGCTCATGACTATATCAAAAGAATTAGCAAGTACTGGGAAACACTCCTCCATCTCTTCCGCAAATCAAATTTGTTCTCAGTTTAACAAAAACGGATCAAAAACGACTAAACTCAACAAATAGGTAAATTAGAGATAACTGACTAAAAATATCATTCAAATAAAAAGTAAAACTAAATCAATCAGCCATCCAACTATCTTTTCCTGAAGAAAGACACTGATAAGAAATCTCTTAAACTATCTAAACTCAAACCACCGACAAGCAACGGCAAAATTAAGGACAAGTAGTCATGAACTAATAATAGAATATGGAGGATACTGCTCGCCCAAAATACCTGAACATTTTATGTATGATAACTGATGCAAGTATTGTTCTCTAAGTGAAATGGAAGACGGGAAACACTTCATACTCTCTTTATGGCTTCCTTTATCTTAAAGAACGACACTGTCCGTTGTATTCTACAGGCAACAAATATCCTCATTTGAATCACTCTCTGATCTGAACTGATATGATAACCTTTCTATTAATAGCGGAGCTCCACGTGCGCGCGCTTTGCGCACGCTATTGGAGCCATCCATCCGAGAAATTTTGGTAATCACGTGACCGTACAGCCGTTCTAACCAGAGGGAAAGCAAAATGAAATGTCAAACTTTCTAGAGTGTGGGAGCCTGTAGTCTGTATTTAACTTGACAATGAACATCCATTTTAAGAACAACTGACAGCTGTCAAAAAAAGGGTATCGGCTCACCAGTGTCAAATGACCGTATCGCATGCTCAGGTGCCAACTAAACAGGATGAAGACTGGTATTGGCCAGTACAAAGTATTGTATACCTCAGGCTTTTCCACATTGTTTGATCAGTCTTGGCAGTAGTCTTTTTGACTTTAATTCTATTTTTAATAATAACAGGCAACATGTAGCAGAAGTAGATCATATAGATCATGTAGATCATATAACTAGAAATTTGCTATGTAATTATCTCTTCTTTTACGGGTGACGGAGTACTGTAATCAGCAATGTCATCTATTGGCTCATCCTAGGTGTTAGAACCCTGTTAAACTCACAAGTGACGTAAAACAGAGGAAACAAAGAAGTCAACACAATAGAGCGTAGAAAAACAAAAGGTGCGAAACAAAGAAAAGTTCACAGGTTCTTATACCGAGGTAAACCCCATCTATTCATATGAAAATGGCCAAAAGTTTAATTGAATTGAATTGAATTAGTTTGTGGCGGTAAATTGATTCAACATTTTGGCAACTCAGCTGATAAATCTATAATCCTGATATATTTTTTCACTCCTTTCCTCTACTAAAATTTACGGCAAAATATTTTCCTGCACATACAGTCCTTCGATTGGCCTGTTGCGTGACATGACACGACATAATTCTAATTTTAACACTTGACCGGTGATATAAAAGGTCAGCAATGAGTTAGCAGTTCATTGAACTTCAGCGGCAGTTGTGTTGTGCATCCACTCACAGTAAGAATCGACTGAAACATTCTGCAGAAATGTCTGGTTACAAGTTGTTCTACTTTCCGGGCCGCGTTGGAGGAGAAAAATGTCGACTTGCATTTGCGGCTGCAAAGATTGACTACGAGGACAATCGATTGGCAGACGAAGAATGGGCAAAAGAGAAAGCGTGTAAGTAACATAAACGTTCACCAGATTGCTTAAAAAGCGCGCGACGGTTATCTGTCGATTCTTTTTAATTCTATGATCTTAAATAGCTGTTTAAAACGGAATGCGATCAAAGCCGACGGCAAATACGCGTACATTCGCTTGATTTTCGATTGGGTTTAAAGATTTTAATGATGTGCGCTTCGCGAATGCTGGATTGGTAACTGATTGAACTAAAATTGCTTAGTCAGGCTGACAACTGTGCTCACTCTTTTTAATGGTTTCCGCCGACCACAAGTAGTATCATTGATTTTTTTATTATTATTATTATTATTATTATCATTATTAATCACTCTGACAAGTGTGCTCACTCTTTTTAATGGTTTCCGCCGACCACAAGTGGTATCATTGATTTTATTATTATTATTATTAATCACGCTGACAAGTGTGCTCACTCTTTTTAATGGTTTCCGCCAACCACAAGTGGTATCATTGATTTTATTATTATTAATATTAGTCGCGCTGACAAGTGTGCTCACTCTTTTTAATGGTTTCCGCCGACCACAAGTGGATTCATTGGTTTTATTGTTATTATTGTTGTTATTATTATTATTATTATTATTATTATTATTATTATTATTATTATTATTATTATTAACCCTACGTTTTTTAGGTTTCGTAGACTGCTACGAAAGGAAGTTGGTCTTTAAGTAATAAGAGATACATTTTTTAAATCGACGAGCTCCTGTAATCTACATTTCTTATAGTTTCTGTGGCGGGAAAGTTACTCGTTTTCCGGGAAGGAGCCTGGCTTTGTATGTAAAATAATTTCAAATTACAATTCAAATATTCTCCTGGTTTTTTAATACTTTACCCGGTTGGTATTGTAACTTTGAACCTTCTGATTGTATTCTCATCGCATGAACTGAACGATCAGAATATAACGCGGAAACGCCAATTTTGTTCTCAATAGGCCCTCCAAGAAATTACATTTTCAAGTGACGGCGATGATCGAATGGCGGCAAAAATTAAAACTCAAAGAAATCCGTAGGGCTTCCAACAAAACCCTCAAAAATCCCTGGACCCAAAACTTAACCCCTCCAAGAACCAAGAACATCTTCTGTTTTAACAGTGACATATTGTACAGAAAAACAACTTCAGATAGTTTTGAACACCCCTTAAAATCCATACTTAAATCAAGCCACCCAAAAAACTACTTGCTAATTTCAGGAGCGCATGCCAAATTGGCTTTCTCAAAAAATCCCAGAATCAAAAATCTCAACCCCCCCAAAATTCCTTCGATCACCCCCGCCACTTAAAATCAGGAGTACCCCCCTCCTCCCCGCCCGAACGTTCAACGCTTTCCTTCCTCGATGTGGGCGCTTTTGTAGCGAAGGAACTGGTGACGAAGCCCTATAAGTTTGGCACGGTGAGGGAAGCGCACGCACGCGCAAGCGTCGAACGCGAACGCAACAAACAAGGGTCCGTCAAGTGCGTGGTCATTTTGGCGTTACGCTCGACGGAAGAGGAAAAAAGAGATTGCTTGTTGTCTAGGGTTTGGCCAAATGATCGTGAAACTCTGATGCGGCTCTCCTTTTTTTTTTTCTTTTTTTTTTTTAATAGTCGTTTATTTACAAAACACATGTTACAGTTACGAATGTTAAAACTAAAAGAAAGTATATAACAGTATTACAGATTGGACCAAAAGTACATAAAAACGAAAAAGAATAATACAGCAGTTCACACAATTACATTACACCTGTTAATTAACAGATTATTCCGCTAAGTTGGATTCTTACTAACTAATTGAAGGAGGGGGTTTTTCGAAATCATACAATCATACCTCCTACTGATTTTGGCCTTTGGCGGCTATCCTATATATGCCAAAACTAAAAAAAAAATAAGCAAATTCGAATTTTGGGCGCGTTCCTTTGCAGTCCTTTGTGGTTAATATTGGTACTCTATGAAAGAGACAAGAAGACTTCCTGGTTTAGTGACATATTCACATATAAACAAATGGTGCATTTACAGCAGTTCGCAAAAGATGCAGGGGTACCATTTATCAATTGAAAGGAATACCTTTTCTCTCAAAAATAGTCCATGTATGGATGAGGTGTTGGACCTC
Organism: Porites lobata; assembly: GCA_942486035.1. Taxonomy (NCBI): domain Eukaryota; kingdom Metazoa; phylum Cnidaria; class Anthozoa; order Scleractinia; family Poritidae; genus Porites; species Porites lobata. The sequence goes on from CALNXK010000100.1 coordinate 1,936,643, forward strand.
AGATTGGAGCCCCCCCGTATAAGACTTCACTGAATGCCCCCCCCTTCCCTCCCCTTCCCCTTATTTAGCATAACAAAGGCGGCCACTAACTTCTCCTAAGAAGAGACCCCTACGTACTACTACTTTTCTGTTTCAGCTGGTAGATCACCTTTCGGTCAAATGCCATTCATTGTGACTCCTGAAGGAAAAACCCTGGGACAGTCTGTTACAGTCATGAAGTACATCTGCAAAATAGGAGGTGATGTATTGAACGTAATTTGTTAATCAGCATATCGTTCCTGCCGTAGCCTGCGAGCAAACTCTCCTTTTCGCGTGAGCGAGCGGCCCACCCCTCGCGCGCGTCTCCTTTAGTGTGCAGTTCTCGCGTGACTTTTCGCGACTACCCCAAAAGGAGAGCTGGCTCGCTGTACTGTCGCACTTTGTAATAATCGTCGCACTTTGTAATACCTGTCGCACTTTGTAATAACACTTGTCGCACTTCGTAATAAAAAAGCTGTCGCACTTTGTAATAACAGACCATCACACTTTGTAATAAAAAAGCTGTCGCACTTTGTAATAGCACTTGTCGCACTTTGTAATAAACTTGAAATAGATGGTCGGAGGACAAGTAAACCCAGGAATAAGCGTCATCATCGACAACAACAACAACGACAATAATAATAATAAGTGTTCGATCACATCAACTTCTGGCTTCAAGATCTTTCTAGGGAAGTACAACTCTTTATATGCGGACGACCTCGATAGAGAGAAAGTGTCTACGCCTATGACAGGGAGAGTCATTTAAAATGGGAGTTCGTATTGGAATTTCATTCAATTGTTAGTAAAAGTAATTAAAGGTGTCCTTCAGGCGAAACGTGATCATATAAGCGAAATATTTTTAAAGTTTTACTACTAGCACAGGCAACTAGAAAACCTATAATTTCGTTACCTGCGAGGTATTACTTGAGACATAAACAGAGATATTACTTGATTTGTATCTATTACCATGAATAAGCTAAACTTTATTTCATAAAACCAAATGAAAATCACAAACTCAGAGAACAACCCGTAATAGTAGTCTTTACACAAATATACCACAAAACGAGGGCATTGAAATTGTCTGCAAAGCATATGAAGTGAACTTCTACAAAGACAACCTTCTATTCCTTTGCACATTACCTGGTGGAAATGCTTAGACTAATCCTCAAAGAAAAATTCTTCCAGTTCAATGGAAAACACTACCTACAAACCCATGGCACTGCAATGGGTACAAAGACAGCAGTTTTTTTTGCCAATATTTTTATGGCAATAAATTGAAACAACTGTTCTAAGCAGAACTGTTTTAAGCCTACAGTTTGAAACGCTACATTGACGATATCCTTTCCTATGGGACATCAGTAACCAGACATCGACGCCTTCATCGACCAAGCGAACTTACATAAAAATCACCCAACTATCAAATTCAGGGCCGAAGTATTTGACACTGAGACTGTGTTTTAGACACGGTCGTATACAAAGGCAAAAGATTCAAGGAAAATTTATCCTTGTTGTAAAGACACATTTTAAAAAAACGGAACCTTCCAGTACACACATTTCACCTCTTGTCACCCGCCGAGTCTTTAAAAAGGATTTTTCAAGGAGAAGCCTTGAGAATGCTACGAACAAACTCCCAAAACTACGTTTGAGGAAAATATTTTTCAAATTTCAAAAAAATGCTTGATTGACAGAGGCTACCCACAAACTATTATAGAAAACCTTCTATTAGACATAAAGTTCACTGAGAGGGAGTCTGCACTCTACCAGCCCCTGAGCGTCTACATTAAAAGAATGAAAAAACTGAATCTTTATACAAAACCAACCGTTAGTTCACAAATTAAGGAACCACCCATCATTTCCTACAAGAAAAGGAAAATCCCTAAAGGACATGCTCGTTAGAGCTAAAATATAAAAGGTTTACAAGGTTTCACGCCGGTATAGATGTGCGGCCTGTCCCCCGTTGCATTTTCTCACGTATTTTTGAGTGGACAAATCTCATAAACGGGCCATAAATCAACAGGAATACGCGCGAACTGAACAAATTGTCTGTTGTACATTTTAGGGTTCTGCTCAATCCACACAATTTTCCCTTTGCTGAACATAAACTGTACCGAGCCATTCTGTCCGCTATATAAGCTTGCTATCATGGTTCAAATTTTAAACAGTAAGATCCCTGAAAGAGTTCTCCTCAATGGAGTAATATATAAACGGTTTTCAAAGGTATCACGTCGGTGAAGATGTGCGGCCTGTCACGTCAGCTCTTGCAAGTTTTTACCATCTATTTCCAGTTTATTACAAAGTGCGACAAGTGTTATTACAAAGTGCGACAGCTTTTTTTATTACAAAGTGCGATGGTCTGTTATTACAAAGTGCGACAGCCGTCTGCTTTTTTATTACGAAGTGCGACAAGTGTTATCACAAAGTGCGACAGGTATTACAAAGTGTGACAATTTTATTACAAAGTGCGACGATTATTACAAAGTGCGACAGTACACTCGCCGGCTAGCGCTATCCAACGGATAAATCACTATCCAGCGGATACGTATTGGGGAAACTAATTGCACTATCCACTAGATTATCAGGTGGATAGCGCTCTCCAGCCTTTGAACAACCGAAGCCTGCTCATTAGCCTCCCATGCAGACGTTTTTTGGAGCTTTGTTACGCGTTCTTTCCCCAAACGGAAAGCGAGGTCCTAAGAGCTTCTGCGTAGGAGGCTACCTGTCAATATAGTTTATAAAAGTTTATTTTCAAGTTTTTTTTTCTCCCATTCGATTCATTCATTCGTTCACCCATCCATCCATCCATCCATCAAACTGTCCGTCTGTTCGTTCGTTCATCATTTTTCCCATTCCCTCTTTTTTTTCTGTCTTTCTTTCTTTTTATCTTTTCTTTTCTTTTCTTTTTTTCTCTTATTCCTTGTCTCTGTGCCCTTTTTTTCTCCTTTTCATTCTCTCTTTCTTACTATTCCTTCTTTTCCTTTCTTTCTTTCTTTTTTTCTTCTTACTTTTTATTAGTTAAGAAGGCGTATGCTAGATTTTCTTTAACAGTTTTTAATTTTTATTTATGGTGATTAGGTTTGTGCCCAGCTAACAGGTTTGATGAAGCGACAGCGGATATGATAACTGATCAAGTCGGTGATTTAACTCTGCCATTGATCAACATATACAATGAGAAAGACGAAACGAAGAAGGTATTGCGAAATTTGATGTCCGCTTCAGTTCCTTACAGTGTCTGTCAGGCTTTATTCATTCCAGACTGCAAATCAGTCGGTTTTTTTCCTAATATCGGTTTCCAAAGCACTTTGCGCGATATTAGGGAGTTTGAGCAACGAAGTATAGTGAGCTACGCACGTAAATCGGAAGTGAACTTTTTGCAATGTTGGTTCTCGCCAAAACAGAGCAGCAACTTTGCAATCGGATGTGATGTCATAAATCGGTGGATCATAGGTATACGAAACAAGTACTAAGCGCTATTGGAGTCGTGCCTCCACCCCCCTGACTTTTTGGAATGCTGGTTCGTGATTTTTAGCAAAGTTTCTAGCAGATCGTCTCTATCAGAATAAAGACACTGAGCGATACAAATTTGGTAGCATCGAGGCATATTAAAAGGGAAAAGGACTTACTTCCGGTGAAGTAAGTTGCTTAAACTCTCTATTTTCGAGCGACGCGCGTGGACCTTCCACGCTCCTAGGGCGTGTGTGGCGAGACTGTCCCGAGTCTCACTCTCCGTTTTCACCCTCACTCTAGGCCTTTCCTTCCAGCGCTTACAATCCCGTAGGTTTTACTCCAAATTCTATTTCCCAGAACTTAGTGTTAGTGATCTATGATTTGTTTTGCTTTAAAAATGAAGGAGCAGATAAGAAAGGAGTTTTATGGAACGACGCTTCCTGCCCGACTCGAGAAATTTGAAGCTCTTCTCAAAAACAGGGATGAAGGCAAGGGCTTCTTTCTGGGCGAAAAGGTAAGATAAGAAGAATGCGCAAAGCGTGGTAAGGGGACTAGGCCTGCTTAGAACACTAACGAGTATAGAAATTAAGTCATAAATAAAACGACGATAGCCTTCGAATTCAGGCGTCTCTCCTTGTTCTCGCCACTAGGGACGTCCCAAGCGGTGAACGAGAAGCGAGAAGAGACGCCTGTATCTGCAGGTTAAAACGATGACCGCTCCCTGAGCCTTCACCCGGTCCCAAAGAAAGTCTTTTCTAAATATTTTAAAATACAGCAACGTCAGCACATTTTGCATGGTACTGAGCAGCATGAATTCCTAGCGTGACGTCTTTCCTTCTGTTACTGAATCGTTTGTGTAAATTTGGTGCGCGTCAGGCGTTTCATCAGCGATTTTAAGAGTTTAAGATGCGGACAGTGACGAAAACAAAAACGTCAAAAAACTAATAGGTTCAGTGAATAGCCACGGCAACAACTCTGCTAAGACGCGTCTCATTTTTAGAACAGCCCTCAACACCTGTTCTTAGAAAAACTTCATGTAAATGACCTTCGCTTCTTACACAAGACGCAAACGCATAGTACGCGTGCGTTAGTTTTTGGCGGGAAAATTTTCGCTCGCCCCGCGGCGAACTGGCAGGCTACTGGCAGGGAAAAGTTATTTACAAATTACAACGCGTTTTCGTTTCCTTGGGTTGCCATCGATTCTAAGACTTTTAAGCTTTATTTGTTTCTTCGCTCATGTATAATGAGCGCGCCAACAAAGGCAAACGAAACAAGTGATCCACTGCTGAAGAAAAGGATTTTTGTTGTTATGCAAGGAGAAGGCAATAGCAGATCTCGAGGACAAATGTTGGATTGACGTTGCTACGGGCAACGTTCACATGAAAACGAGTCAAGAACAGAAATAAGACGCGAACCATATTTATACGAGCTGTTTTCGTCTTAGATAAGACCTGCTCATATAAATGGTACAGTTCGCGTCTTATGTAAGACGCGTCTTATTTTTCCTCGTATAAATGGCCCTAGTGTGTGCGTTTACACGGGGCACTTTTTATTTACCATGGTAAATGACCCTTTTACCGTAGGAAATTGCCTCAGCGCGTGTGACCGGACATTCCCGAGATAAATTTACCATGGGAAATATCCATGGTTACGTCAAAAAGAGCTAAGAAACCGCTTATGACATTAAACTTGGTAAACGCAAAGGTTTTTCGATTTCAGATTTCTTTCAGATTTCTTCAACATGAAACCCCCCAAAATTGCTTTTTTAAACGGGTTTCTTTCGCACTGTTTAGATGAAAGAAAGAGGGACTTTTGAGGCAAAATTTTGAACTCGTTTGTTGGGATAGATTTAGAAACGATATTTCCCCAAAATTTGTTCTATCCCTAGTATCGAACCGTTGGATGCAGCTGAACTGTAAAATCGAACTATGTACCTTCGCTAAATTATCCTGAATAACATACCAGTTGAAATTTTACCTATAAAATTATACGTAGTTTTTCAAGATGACATAAAATACTGCCATTGTCGACGGTGGTTATTACCGTAATTGCGCGAATGAAGCCGTAAACTGAAAGCGGCTTAATTATCTTAATGGGAACTAAACTAAACCCACGTTAAATTTACCACGGCTTTGTTAACGTGGGAAATGCCTTTTACCATGATTTGTGAAACTGCATCTATTGCCTGAGGCTTATTACACCCGTAGAAGAAAGGTTACCCTAATCCTACGCCCCTGGAGTAACTGCGATTTCTTTCTGTTTCTTATCTGCAGCTGAGCTATGCCGACATCACTTTCTTTGACTTCTTTAACAACTTCCATTCGAAGGGCAAAGAGGATGTTCCTGGGGAACTTGAGAAGTTCCCGCTCTTGGTGGAGCATTATAAGCGGGTGTTAAACGTGCCCGAAATAAATGAGTGGGTAAAGAAACGCCCTGTAACCGAATTCTAAGCTTGTGGTCTTGCTATTGTAGCAACTGTTAAGCGAGAGAAAGGCCCAAAGCACTTCTAGTGTGTGCTGTAGTCAAACAGCTCCGTGCATCACCGTTGTTCTTTTAAGGTGCAAACGAATAATTAAAAGGTATATTTTTGTATTGATCTTTTGTTCAATGTGCCGATATACCCGGCAATAGTTGGGGACACCGCAGGGAAACTTAAGTCAGGGTGTGCCAAAAACTAAAGTAGCCAGTGTAAAACTTAAAATACTACCATTGCCCTTTCTCTTCTCCTCGCTCTTTCCATTTTCCCTCTCCCTTTCCTTCGCTGCGGTTATTTCTCAGCTTATCGAGCGTAAAATTAAAAGCCTGTCTTTTGGCCCGTTTTTTACTGCAAGTTTCGTTAGGCTCGTTTTCAAAAAATCAGCTAGATATACGATCTGAACATGAAGGATTCTACACCCAAACAGAGGCTTAAGCTAAACTGCAGCGGCCAACTAACAACTCATGCAGATTCAGGGGTATTTTTTTTTCTATCTAAACGTTGTTTTCACCATCGAGCCTGTAAATTAGGATTGGAAAAGGAAAAACTTCTCAAGTGTTCTCTTTGACACGAGCGAATTTTTATATACAGTGAGGCTACTTTCCTGTTCATCGATCTGTAGTTCGATGAACAGAAAAATTGTAAATTGATTAAAATGTTAATTTCGGAAAAAAAACCTGATTTATCTTCTTTGTACAAAAACAAACAAACTGCCATCTTACTTCGTCTATTCATTGTTTTAGTCAATGAGGAAGTCGCCATCTTCTTTATCACTTTCACTCGCTTTGCACGTATTTAGAACCGTTTAATTTTTTCCCGGGATAACTAGTGCCGCGAGGATTCTGGGAACGAGAAACCAATGCAGTGCAATGGAAGCCATGATCATCAACTGCAAATGGGGAAATTGATACAATTTGTGGTCACGACTACACGAAAATGGACCATTTTATGGGTGCTACCCTTGGAAAGGTTTCATTCCTCGTTCTGTGGCATATTTGGACAAACTTAGCGGCAAATATAGCAGTAAATCGCTGGAATGTTGACCATGTTTACGCTGTGTGCGACCACGTTGGCCTCAAATATCTTACAGGTAAGCTTAGGGACCGGTCATTATTTATGTAGAGGGGGGGAGGGGGGGAGGGAAACATTAAAGGGGGGTGAAGACTATTTCAGATTGTCTAGAGAAGGCGCTAAACTTTTTTATAACGAAGTTTAGGGGGGTCTGTTCGCTTATAACACAGCTAAATTTTACGCAAAATGAGCAGTCTTGGGACAAAAACACAAAATTCATTATCTCGAAAAAATAATATGCTACATTCAGTCATGTACATATGTATGTAAAGTTGGGATTGCAAATTCTTTATGCAGTAGAACAGTTTAGTTCACTATTGTTCAAGGTAATTTGAGTTTATGCAGTCGAATTAAGCTCAAAGCTGTTCCATTGTACTAGTTTTTGGCTGTCTGTTCCAATAAATTTCTCTTTTTCTTGCGACACAACATTTCCACTCTGCTCTAGGTTTTATGACATCCCAGTGAAGTTTACTTTTTCGCTCGCCGCGCGAAGCTCTGAGGAGAGAAGGACGGCCGCTTGCGGTCTAGTGTCCGTAAAGCGGGATTCGACGTAATTCGTGAGGCTTACCGTAGAGTAAAGGACAGCGGGCTTGGGCTTGACTTCAGTGAGACATCAGTTTAAACAAATTTAGCTGATATGATCCATGAAGAAGATGCTATTGATTTGTAAGAACCAGTGTTCTATTTCCATACTATGAAGAGGACGAAGTGAAAAAGGTAAAGTATCACAGCATCTGCCATAAAAGTCATGATATCAAACTATAGTGTCCCTGTTCGCTAATGCAAGGGAAAGAAAGAGTAATATGGGGAATTTGAAATGGTTTGAAGAAACCTTTTTTAGGGCTTTCTGATCAAAGTAATGATGAAATAAATTTAATTCCTGCCCATTTATGTCGCGTTTGTGACCCTTGTTTGATTTGTCTGAAAACGGGGATGGATTTTAGAGGCCAGGTCTGAAAACGGCCGGCTGGAAAAAGACACTTTTTCTGATCCGTTCTGGCGGCACATCCCCAAAAAGATTTACCAAAAGAAACCCTTGAGAATGGTAGGTTTCTAAATTCTTCATTGCACGAGCTAGAGAGGTTTCAAAAAGCAATTCTAAAGGCATATTTAGGACATTAGGCCAGCTTTCAGCACATACAGTACATGGTCTATATAAGCAGTCTACTTCCTCATTACATAAAAAGAATTAGGAAATACAGGGAAACCCTCCTTTATCTCTTCCGCAAATCAAATTTGTTCTCAGATTAACTAAAAGGGATAAAAAACAACTAAACTACATAAGAATATCATTTCATGAGTTATAGCTAAAACACATCAATCCCATACATTGACTATCTTTTCAAGAAAGGCAATAAGAATTCTCTTTACATATCTACTGCTTTATAAAAAAGATCAAAGCTCCGACTGAGTAACAACAAAATTAAGGACAAACAATCATAAACTAGTGATAGAATATGGAAGACACTGCTCGCCCCAAATTAAAATTCCTCAACATTTTATATATGAGAGTATACAAATATTGTTCTCTTAGTGAAAAGACGGGAAACACTTTATAAAAAAATTAGTACAAAATTTGCTGTGCATCGGGTCAATTTACCTTGGTTTAAGCTTATTTTCCTTTCACCAGGGGAGGGAATTGGCAGGACTATGAATATGAGTTTTTACATAATAAAAATACAATTTGAGATCAGCTCCACCTTAATTGTGTACTCCACGGAAAGCGTCATGTTCCGCACTGTTAAAAACTATGTAGTCTATAAGCATATTCTCCACCAGCCACCGATTGTGGCTTATAATTAATAGAAGGATAGCTTTCTACCGACAATGTAGTCCTCGTTCGATATCTTTTAATGACACCTCAATGGTATAAGAAATTTCTATCCTAAGAAATTCCATCCTTTATGTACATCAAAGAAGCTTTCTAAAGATTCGCCACCAAGTTGGTGGAAATTTGCATATGATCACTTTTGATTGTAGAACTGTGCTCTGCCTGTAGTCAAGCATATCATTCCGTGATGGTAGCGTATTAAACTGCAAAGCCAACAAACCAAATATTACTGATCATTTACACTCCTTCTAAACTGCGAAAGTTGATTTAAATCTTGTGAACATAGACGCTGAGGACTTAATCATAACTTTAAAAGCCTTGAAAGTGAGAAAGTTGCGGGGTTAATTTTGATGACAGATGATGGTGATGATGAGGATGATAATGACGATGATGATAATGAAAACAATCCGTGAAGTTCTTAATAAAAGCAGGATAAAAGTAAAGGTGGTAATGATAATGTAGATCAGTGGATAGAGCTGGAAGTTAATGCACAAAGTAAAGGACATTGCAGTTTAGTGCATTAAACATAAAAACATCCTTCATCGAACTAGAATATATGGAACCTCATGTAGTGGTTAATCAATAATGTTACAAATACCGACACTTAATCTTTCAATGCCGTCTAAAAAAATTGGTGTCCCCCCTTCTTGCCTTTAGAAATTTTACCTTCCCCCTTTTTTGCCTTAAAAAAATTTCAAGACCGCCCCCGCAAAAAAACAGAGACCAGAGACCAAAATTGATCCGAATGCATCTGAGAATGCAGCCTAATGGCGATAAATTGATTCAGTATTCTAGCCAACCCAGCTGATAAGACGATTATCATCTTATATTTTTATGTGGAATATTTAACTCGCAATCCTTTCCTCTACGTAAAATTTCCGTCAAGGTGTTTGCTTTGGCACGCACAGTACACTGTGTATTGGCCTGTTCCTGGGCGGTGCGAAGCAAACAAAAGAGATGAAAAGTAGAGGGGGAACTGGGAAGAGCTGTGCGGTTTGAGTGAGCGGATGAGTCTATTTAAAACAAATCTTACAGGCGTTCCCTCTCTCACTTCTCCCCCTCCCTCGTTTTGATTTTATCGCGCTTCTTTTTACTTCGCACCGCTGCCCACTATCTGAACACCTGGAACAGGCTAACAGTCTATATAAAAACTTCGAGTAGCCTGTTGCGTGACATGACACGACTTGGTGAAATTTACATACAGTACCGTGATATAAAAAGTCATCAGCAATTAATGAGTTAGCAGTTCATTGAACTTTAGCGGTGCGAGGGTTAAAGTTGTATTTGACTGAAACATTCTGCAGAAATGTCTGGCTACAAGTTGTTCTACTTTCCAGTCCGCGGTGCAGGAGAAAAATGTCGACTTGCATTTGCGGCTGCAAAGATTGACTACGAGGATATTCGATTACCAGCCGAAGAATGGGCAAAAGAGAAAGCGTGTAAGTAAATATAAAAGTTCCGTGAAGCGCGCGACGGTGAATTATTTTTCGATTGTATTTTTAGAATTTTGTAATCTTAAATGGCTGTTTATAGCTGAATGCAATCAAAGCCGATGGCAAATACGAATACCGTGCGCATACATTCGCTTGAATTTCGATCGGTTTTCATCTGGGCGCAAATGCTGTCGTACTGAAATGAATAAATTACTGCTTAGTCACGGGCCGCTGACAAGTGTGCTCACCAGCACACTCGTTTGCTCCCTTGTATGGTTAATTACCGCCGACCACAAATGGTATCAATGATTTTGTTATTTCGTCACTGAATTGAAGTTCCGTTTTCTTCGTTTCGTAGAGGCAATATCTCTCGCTAGGAGATCTAGAGCAAAATGAATTTTTTCCTCAAAAGTAAATCTTGAGGTTTTCTTGTGTCTCACGTTTTATTATGGAAACTTGACTTGTCACGTGGCCAAAATTGAAAATAAAGGAAATTGGCAAATTGGTGGCGAATTTACTTTGTTAGGATAAACAAAGTGGCATTGCTGAAAGAGGATAAACATACCCAGCTTTCCAGTTTTGGAG
>CALNXK010000100.1:1952500-1959635 GCA_942486035.1 Porites lobata
CCGAAGCCGGCCACTTACAGGAATGGCTCTTGTAGACGATCATTTCATATGGAGTTATACTTACTAAAGGTTGCCGTAAGTCCCAGGGAGAGATTATGCGGGTGGGCTCCGCCCCGGGGTCCAAACCCTTAGTCATTTGTAAGGCCTCTTGAAGAAGAAAGGCCGTACCTTTCGAATTATCTGCTTGCTTCTTTGCGTTGTCCAACCCCTTACCCGTTCATGTACTAATTTTGACGGAAAAGTTACCCCTTTCATATACCTACTTAAAACCTTAGCATCCCTTTTAACTGCTGTAAAAGCACTGTCTTTGAAATATGAATAAATCACAAAACCAAAGCGGTTTCTCGTTTTTTTCAAAGCCATAAATTGTATGTGTTATCTCTGTTGGACCCTTTTGCGGACAGAAATGGCAGACTTCCCTACCCTACCAGATTCTTCAACTAATTATAATGAAATCCCCACGTTTCATATCCCTGAAACCTAAAGAAGGTACCCCTTTCGAGCGGAGCCTCCTCGTATAGGCCATTATAGGGAGTACCCCCCCCGGGCCGTAAGCAGAACAGAGTCGTCTCATTGCCAATGTGTCCGTAACGGGATTTGACGTATACTTCTCAGTTCTGCTCCGTGTACAATCCCGTAGGTTTTACTCCAAATTCTATTTGCCATAACTTAGTGTTAGTTATTTATCATTTTTTTTTGCCTTTATAATAAAGGATGAGATAAAGAAGGAGTTTTATGGGACGACGCTCCCTGCCCGACTCGAGAAATTTGAAGCTCTTCTAAAAAGCAGGGATGAAGGCAAGGGCTTCTTTCTGGGCGAAAAGGTGAGATAAGAGGAATGCGTAAAGTGTGGCAAGTGGATTAGGCTTGCTTAAAAGACTAACGAGTATAACAATGTTTACATTAAACAGGAAAGCTTTTGCGCCGCCACTAAAATCACAGCGGACAGAGCGTCTGTTCCCACAGAAGAACGGTTGTGGCAGTGCCAGCCTCGTTCCTTGTCGTCCACGGCGATTTCGGATGTGACGTCACCTCGGATAGCGCGAACTGGCCTTGATTCGAGGCTGTGGCAGTGCGATTCTGACGGAGTGAATTAAGCTGCGCCGCGCTGATCTCGAAAGTGGAGCGTCACATATCGGAGAGGTTTTGCGCCATAATTGGTGCAGTGTGAATTCCTTCATATATTCTGCCCGTTGGGGGAAGAAAATAGGTAGGAGCGAGGCCTGGAACCCACTGAGACGGAAGTAAACGAAACCTTTCGGTCAACTGCGCCGGCGCGATGCTCGATGTGTGTGAACGACTTGTGCCGCGCGAGGTGTTGCTGCTCATACTATACCGGCTAGATTTTCGTGGCGCCATGAAAATCAAAGCTATTCAACGTATTTATAGTATGAAAATAGCCTAAAACATTGCCTGCGGCTTATCACCACCCACAGAAGAAAGGTTACCTCAATCGTACGCCTCTAGATTAACTGCGATTTCTTTCTGTTTCTTATCCGCAGCTTTGCTATGCCGACATCACTTTCTTTGACTTCTTGAACAACTTTCTTTCGAGGGGTAAAGAAGATGTTCCTGGAGAACTTGAGAAGTTCCCGCTCTTGGTGGAGCATTATAAACGGGTGTTAAACGTACCCGAAATATCGGAGTGGATAAAGAAACGCCCTGTTACCGAATTCTAAGCTTGTGGTCTTGCTATTATAGCAACTGTTAAGTTAGAGAAAGACCCAAAGCAGGGATTCTAGCGTATGCTGTAGTTAAACGACTCCGTGCGTCACCGTTGTTTTTTTAAGGTCCGGACGAATAAAGAAAACTTTAAAAGTTAAATTTTTGTATTGATTTTGTTTCCAATGTGCTGATATCGACATACCCGGCTATATCTGGGGGCACTGCTGGGAATCTTGAGTCAGGGTGAGCCAAAAACTAAAGTAGCCAATATAAAAAGTTTCTCCTTCCTCTCTCTTTTTTTCCTCTCCTTTTCCTTCGCTGGTGTGATTTTTCCAGCTTATCGGGCGCAAAAAACCTGTCTTTTGGCCCATTTTTTACTGCAAGTTTAGCTAGGTACAGAGGCTTAAGCTAAACTGCAGCAGCCAATCAACAACTCATGCAGATTCAGGGGTATTTTTTTATCTAAACGTTCTTTTTACTATTGTGCCTGTAAATTAGCATTGATTCATATGATACTTGTGAACGTTTTTCCTCCTTTCAAGGCATAAAAGCATCGTTTGTGTTTTTTGTTGTTGTTAAATATGTATGCCTGCCTATACTAACTTTTCATTGACCAGATAATTAATAAGTCTGATTTATGCGCAGGTTACAAAGCTTCACCAAAACGTTTTGTCCACTTGCAGTGCTTGCTTATGTTTGACTAGCGTGAAATAACCAATCAAAATGCTTTACGACCATAGAAAAACCCTTAAATGTTTTTCAGGAAGTAACGACTAGGAAAAAGAGATGAGCAAACATATCTTACATCTTGACCTCATGAGACCACTTTAGGGCCGGGGAATTGTCCTAATTCAATGTGTCACTTTGTACTCTTTTTACACCTGGTTGTCAAACCTTAGGGATGAACGTCACTATATTTCCCTTAATTTTTATTCAAAAATCACGCCCTTGTGTCCTTCCTACCAATCAAAAACAATAGGCTTATTTAGCAACAGAACGGGATCGTCATTTGACGACGGGAAAGCACGCGGAAAGGACTAAACTAGACTTCCGGTGCCCAATTTTCCGCTCTGCCATTGGTCAAGCTAGTTGTTTGATTTGCGCGGTCCGTCGTCAACTGACGCTCCCATTCTGTTGCTAAATCAGCTTAATAACAATCTCACTCCGATAATTACCATGATTGGAGTCCCATTCACAATCCTCACATTAGAAGTCAATAGGGAGTTTAAGCAACCGACGTTTTTGAGCGACGCTTGTTAACCAGAAGTAAGTCTTTTTCTTCTTTTAAATATGCCTTGGCAGCACCAAATTTGTATTGCTAAATGTTTTTACTCTTAAAGAGACGATTTGCCCCAAAATTTGTTCAAGGTCATGACTCAGGTGTGCAAAAAGTCTACTTCCGGTTGACGTGCGTCGCTTAAAAACGTGGCTGCTTAGGGTTCTCCTGAAAAAAAAAATGACAGAAAATTGAACTAATTCACCTCCCATGAAGGTAATTTCCAACACCATTTTGTCTGTTTATTCTTTGCGCGGAAGCCTCATCAAAATTGCGCGGGTGTCACTATTGCGTCGTTATTGCGCAATTATTTCGATGGAACCACCCCATATATTATTATGAGTTTACCCAGAAGGTATCTAGTTGCGTTCTCCTACCCCGATTATAGCAAAATTAACAGCAATTGGCACACGGCCTGGCCAGTACCTAACGCATGCGCAAAACCATATCACCCGGAAGTTAGCAGACAGGGGGCGTCCTTATTAGGGATCATCAAAATATCAAATATCAGCAAGTCCACAGCGACAAACCAATCAGCATGATAAAGCCGTCTGATCTGTGAACATCGGACTCTAGCCCATGGAATAGTTTCCATGTTAAGAGCCTGCAGGCTCGCAATTGCAAGGGTAGTGGATTACTTTCACATTGAAGATCGTGCTCAGTTACTCAGTTGAAGTACTCGTTACCGTTAGAAGTAATATTTACTATTTATCTCACTCATAACTCACGAAAGTTCATGAACAAGTAATAAGCATGAAAATGTTTATTTTCCTGACTTCATTGAGCGCGTTTTACGAGCACTCGAGAAACGCGTAACGAGCACTGCGAAAGCTCGCGCGCGAGACGCACGCGCCAATGGAGAGACTGGGTTCTAAATGAAACCAATATGGCGGCGGATTATTGACCAGAAAGAACACGTGTGTAGTAAATTGGAGCTAAAGTAACATAATTAGACTTCTGGAACTCGGATTTGAGCTTCAACAGTTCTTTTACTTACTCGTCAACACTTGGCTTTATTCATCATCTAAAGATTCTCGCACGTGGCATGGCAGAAGTGAAAAATCTGGCACGGGTCTGAAGAGGTAAGCTTGTGTTTGATTACATGTAGCTTAACTTAACTTAAGCTTAAATTTAAGATTCTTTCGTAGTAAACAATGGTCGCATAAGCAAGTAATATTGGTAATGGTAATTAAAGGATTAAGCTTGTGGCTTAAATCATCGATCAAGTAAATCCAGGAGATCTAGTACATATTAAGGTCAAACATGAAATTAATTTTGTCAGGTACAGGATACACGTCACAGGTCACAGGTCATGATCGCAAGTGCAGGTCATTGCTCTGTTGATAAATAACTGCAATATATGACTGAAATAAGCTAAAACTCTATTTCAGATTTTGATTCTTCATGGAGAGAGTTTATATTTATGTTGTCGACCTTTGTGTCAGTTGTGAAATTTATGTGCATGGATCATCTAGTAAGGCAGTAACACAACAGAGCAAAGCTAACCCGGCAACTGATGAAGTTCGCATGGAGAGCCAAAACCATGGTCTTGCCTGATTAGAAAGGGTAATAACAAAACAGTCGCAATTAAAAAGACATAGATATTACCAATCAATCATTGCTTAATCAGCAGTCTCGACTGAGTCACAATGCAGTTCTCCATAGTTGATGTAACTTCAGTTTAAGGTGCAATCCATTCTTCAAAATTTGGATCTGAAGTCACTATCCAAGAGAATTAAACATACTGCAAAAAAAAACACTAACGAGCTGGACCCAGCATGACAAAACTTTACAGGAAACCATCACATTCGCTGACAAAAGAAAATCGCCTTTAGTTATTCATATCCATGAGGCACTTTGGAGAATAACTTAAATGACCTGAAACCCTTATTTAGTCACAAGAAGAGCTTTACGTTTCAAAAGAGGTTAATGAAAATGCTCTTGCATTGGAGGGAAAATTTTGCTGACCAGAATATACAACAACCACAGAAAATTAATTTGCGTGTCACGTACCATCCATGACCTCTCAGTATGAAACAAACCTTTAATTTGATCGACACATGTCAATATTGTTCAACTAGCCGAGCCATGCAATCAGTCGCTACATGTATGTTCACTATGCAGGTTTTCAAAATCGAGGGGTTTGTCTGCAAACATTTCCTTTCTTCCCCTCCCCCTTCCCCAGTTTCCAGTATTTGGCTCTTGTTCATTTCTCACATGGCCAGAGAATCCGGTTCCTCGGGTCTTTCTTTGCTCCGAACGGAAACGCTTGCTACACAGGCTACACAGGAGACTAGGAGTTGACTTTTCTTTTAGTTGGTCCATGTTTGACTCTTGGCCAAGGTATCAACAAATCTCTTCCAAACCAACAAATCTCTTCCAAACCAAAGGTTTATACATGTAGGGGCTAGCCATTAGCAGTCCTTTTTCTATGTCTGCCATAAAATCAACAGAGAAAGCAACTGCCCTCTCATAGACAGTTCCCATAGCAATGCCTTGTGTTTGTATGAAGACATAGTGTCTTTTGTTGAATTAATGAAATAATCCTCTTCGAGTATGAGCCGTAAAAGTTCTCATAATCGTTTGTGGGAATTGGCAAATTATGCTCATAGTGCTTTTCATAATGAGGGCAGATTTTTTTAAGCATCCATACCCTCTGTTTGAGGGTTGTTTGTTTAGAGATAACTCACATCTAGAGTGATTAAAACCACATCGTTAGAGATTTGCGTGTTTTCAATAAACTTGATGAAGTGGGTAGTGTCTATCAAATATGACTCCTGTTTTTGCGCGATAGGTTGGACGACTGTAATAGTGAGTCAACAATTAAAACTGGACATAATAGTGCTCAGTAGGGCCGCGCTACTACCAGAAACGATTGGTCTGCAGCCGACTGGTATTTTCTTAAGGATTTTTGTCAGTGTGTAAAATTCTGGTATGCGTGATTGGTTAAGGCCGATTGTTAACCATTTGTGTCATTGTGTCAATATTGCCTGGAGGGGATAGTTCGTTGACTATTCGATTCACTTTTTGGGCAGTGTTTAGCACAATAGGATTTGTAAGGGGCTTGTAGAATTTATCATCAGATAATTGTTGTGAGCCTTCTTCTATTTTTGTGACGGTGTTCATAGTTCATAGTGTAGTTATTCCTTTATCAGCTTTTTTAAGATTGATTTTGCTGTTACATTCAAGTGAGCCGATAGCTTTTCTCTTGTTTGCTGAGATATTACAATCATTATGTATCTAAAGGAGCATAGAGAAATTATTGAAATCCTTTAATAAGGATTTATTGGAGCTAGGAACAGGAGGGGTTGGTATAAATTTAAGACCTTTAAGTCTGGAGAGCATTTCTTATTTATCTGACCCTTTTTAATATAATTATCGACTTTTTATAAAATCCTTTGAGTCAAGAAAAGACACACCAGTATACTGTTGAACTTGTTTACTTACATTGACTGCTTCACTGTCTTTACAAAACATTTTCTGTAGCTCAGATAGTTGAGCTTGCATGGAGGCGAGATTACAAGTTTGCTGAACTTTCTTAGGTAGTTTTCTACGTCCTGGACCTGGATCTGGTTATGTTAGGGGTGATATATAAATGGTCCATGAAAATTTTTAACTGCTTGCAAAATTTAAACGAGTGCTCGCTTGCTTTTGCTCCCCAAATTTTTGCAGTTGCTCGCAAGCTCACTTTCTTGTCAGTATATTGCTCGAAATTTTGTAAATCCTTGTTTGGGTTAAAGTAAATGTAATTCTGTATGGTGCTTATTTCCTATAAATATGGCTATCAAGCTCAGTGGAAATGCACACGATAAATGACAATGATAAATAATAAATTAGCTAATGTAGCTTATATGGTTATACGTGGTTGTTTTTCTCGTGACCTTTGCTTTCTAATCTGTACAAACACATGCGTAATGAAGTGAAGCGAAAATGTGACGTCATTTGGCATCAAACGCGACTCTAATTGGTTAGACCTTGATAAGGTGTCACTCAAACTAGCTTCTAAGAACTTAGTGTGCTCTAAATTAAAACCCTGTTTTAAAATATTTTCTGTTTTATTTTAAAGAAAAGGATTTCCATATGGATTACTGAAAGCAGAAAATATAAGAAGTGCTTGCTGCTCGCGAGTTGTACTCTTTAAACTGGTTGCTGCTCACAAAGGAAAATAATTATTAATTTTTTATCTCTGCTCAT
>CALNXK010000101.1:0-45000 GCA_942486035.1 Porites lobata
AGACGAGAAAGGAAGAAAATACAAGGAGAGTTAACAGAGAAAAGGGGAAGTAGGGAGGCGAGACAGATAAGGCGTAAAGTACCTCCACACAGCGCGCACGCGAGAGCAAAAAGAAAACAATGCTCAATTGTTTCAACTTGGGAACACAAAGCACACTTATCAGATTTAAGTTTGTATCCCCAAGTTTTCAATGCGTATCGAACTTTAATTGCGCGGTGAATTGTCAGCCAAAGTATATCGGTTTTCTTATTCTCAATCAGCTTAAGGCGAGACTTGCGCCAGACCGCGGCCCACCGGTTCATCGGCCTCTTAAGTGAAGCGGCCTAAAAACTGGAGGAGGCCGAGCGGCGCTCGAAGGTCTAGTAGAAGACTATACAAGTTTTTACAAGAAAAGTCAGCCCGGTAAAGAACCGTGTTTACTATGCAAAAGAGGATAGCAAAGATAAGCAATTACGGTAAAAAGCAGACGGCTCGAAGACAAAGGAATTGGCGGAAGAAAAATCAAAATAGGATCAAGATTAGTAAAGCGATTTCCGAAAAAGTAACGAGCTAAAAAGTGCCATTTGCATGTGCGGAATCCTCCTGATACCCAGAGAGACTCGACAAACGCAAACTCGAACACTTGGTTTTCAAAGTCAACAATGTTGACACCCCCTTGCGATGGGGGGCCACGCAACGCTCGCTTACAGTTTCAGATTTTGATTTCCAGATGAAAGGCCAAACAGCTCGCTTGTATTCAGTGGAAACCCATTTTGGGGGGCAGTACTTTGGCTCCAGCCAAAAATTTACTAGTCCCGAGAACGTTTAGGATCATGCCTCTGCCTAGAAAAGAAAGATCTCTTTGCGACCACAGCCCTAAAGTTCTCTTTAACTTATCTAATTTACAACGCCAATTATCTTCATCAACGTTTACTAATCCATTCGAAAAATAAACTCCTAAAATCTTAAGTTTATTAACCCATTGTAAGCCGGGGGGAGCGCCATTAGCTCTCCACCACCAAGCCACATTGCTTCGGACTTGGTGGTGTTGAGCTTGGCCCCAGACCCCTCTTGTACTTTTAACAGTCTCTAGAAGGTGACAGAGATCTCTCGTTCTTACCGAAATTGGTGGCGTCATCGGCATACTGCGACATTTAAACTGAAGGCTACCTGCTTGGGGAGCAGGAAGCCTTCGATCGCAGGGTTTTTACGGATCTGATTAGCTAGAACTTCAGAAGTTAAAACGTAGAGAAGGAGGAGGAGAGGACATCCCTGTCTAACCCCCTCTCTAGGAAAACAGGAGTAGAAAGTTTACCATTACAAATAATCCGCGAAAAGACATCAGAATAAAAGATTGAAACCCAACGACAAAAGGACGGACCGAAACCAAATTTACTTAATACTCTCATGAGGAAATCGTGATCTACTCTATCAAAGGCCTTCATCTGATCAAGCGTGACTAAAATTCCTGTCTCGTCCGTTATGTTTATCATATCTAAGGTGTCGCGGATTAGATGCAAATTAGAGAAGATCGATCTCTTAACTACACTACAGGTCTGGTCAGAGTGGACGATTGAAGGCATAACTTGTTTCAGACGGTCAGTAATTGTTTTCGAAGCTAATTTGTAATCACAATTAAGAAGTGATATAGGCCGCCAATTTTTTGGCCTTATCATCTTTCTTCTTATAAATAAAGGCGCAAAGAGGGTTTTCGCTGGCTCGCACAAAGTGAGCCAGCCCAAAAACAGTCATTCAAGACAGAAAGCAAAGGATTGCACAGTAAATCACAGAAAGCCGAGTAAAATTCAACTGGAAGGCCATCAGAACCAGGCGATTTACCGGTCTGAAGGCCTTTCAAAGCGGCAGAAAGCTCTTCTTTTGTGAGTAATCCCTCGCATTGTTCGCGTTCTGAATCAGACAAAGAAAGGTCAAGATCATCTATAATTTCGGTCTGAATTTGCATGTTAAGGGAATCCTTAGAGAATAGCGCTTTGTAAAAGTCGACCAAAATAAGCTCAATCTCATTATGCGAAAACTTTTCCTCGCCAGATTCATTGAACAGTGACTCAAAAATACTTTTTTCTGCGCGTTTACGCTCGAGGCGAAAGAAGAAACGAGTGGGCTTCTCGCCCTCCTCGATCCATCGCGCCCGCGAGCGGATTTTCGCGCCCTCGCACTCGTTATTAATGACTACCTCTAAGGCGCTCTCAAGCTTGTTTACGTTAGAAATCTGATCGCGATCGCCGGCAAAGACAGCCGATTTAGCTCTGAGTAAGCGTTTAGTCAAAGAATTGCGTTCGGAAAGAAGTTTCTTACGTTTCCGAGAAGAAAAATCAATACAAGTACGATGGATCTGAATTTTCAAGTTATCCCACCAAGCTCCTAGCGAAGTAAACACAGGGATTTTTTCTTTTTCAGCGGTAATCAAAGAAGTCATAGTACTAATAAAATCATCATCGGACAGAAGAGGACAGTTAAATTTCCAAACACCGCTTCCGTGAAAAGAAACATTAACGGGGGAAAGAAATAAATCGACAAAGTCGTGATCGGAGAGAGGGGAAGGAAAACATTTGTTCCCGCGAACTGACTGAAGGAGAGGGGAAGAAATAAAAAAGCGATCGAGGCGAGAAGCTTGGGAAAAATCTTTATTAGACCAGGTAAAAGAGATCGCTTTGGGATTCCTCTTACGAAAAATATCAACAAGACAGAAATCGGACTTAGGGCCGACAAGCAGCGCTTATCTGCACTAAAGTCCGACTTAATATGTAGGAGATCGAGTTCAGAATCAATACAATTGAAATCGCCGCCTAAGATTAAATCGCCAGGCGACAGAAAGAAAGTATGAAGACGATTAAAAAATAATTTACGGTAGGTCACGGTGTTTGGAGCGTATAGACAAACAATATTAAATTTAAAGGAATTAAAATCAACAAGAAGGCTTAGAATTCTACCATCAGTGTCGTGGACATAACGAATAATCTTACCTGAGAGTTTAGGAGAAACAAAAAAAGCTACGCCGGCAGATTTGCCGATCCCGAATGACCAAAAACATTGACCTTTAAAACATTTCTCAATTAAATCAGCTTGGGTTTTACAAGAAATATGTCTTTTGTAGGAGGAAAAAATCATAGTCTAAATTTTCATTCAACTCATGACGAAGGAGATCGCGCTTACAAGTAGTGCCAAATCCACGAACATTGATGGTGAGAATTCTAAGTGGGGTATATGCGAAGGTAGTTAATTAAAATAAATTAATATGACTTACTCTTACGCTTGCGATGGGACACCTGTGTCCAATGTTCGCTCTCTGAACCAGACTCGCGTTCACTATAATCGTAATGGCGATGAGAAGAGCGATCGCGAGAAGGGCGAAAGCAATCGCGATCCCGCTCGCGATCACTCCTCTCACCCCTTCTGTGGTCGTCGCCATCTTTGTGTCTCCTCTCATGGTATTTATCGTGCTTCCTTCTTTCTCTCCTATCTTCCCGGTCGTTCTCTTTTCGTTTCTTGTCCTTTCGGTCTCTTCGCTCCGTTTCCTTTCTGTCTTTCTCCTCTTTCTCCTCTTTCTCCTTTCGATCTCTTTCCCTCTCCTTGCGATCTCTCTCCTTCTCCCGCGCGCGTTCCTCGCGTCTTAGGCGTTCATCTTCCTCACGTTTGGCTCGGCTGGTTTCTTCTTCAGCTTTCCTTGCATCCTCCGCGAATTTTCCACTCTTAGCAGCGGCGGAATATGACTTCTGAATAGGCCTGTCAGGTTTGGCAGCGGTCACGTTTTGAGCTATAGTAAACAAAAGGACAAGCTGAAATATCGTGGGCATCAGAAAGGCATCTGCGGCATAGCGCTGGCATGTCGCACTGCTCAGCGCGATGGCGGGCCGCTCGCATTGTAGCAACACTGTGACTTGCACACAGCCGCTGGGTGGTCTTCGAGCCGCACTTCCAACACGTCTTGGGCTGCGAAGGATACCAGAGGCGGGCGAACTCGCCAGCGATGAACGTTTGAGAGGAATGGGCGGTCGATGAACATTCGCGCGATGCGAACGCCATTCAAGATGGTGTCGGCCACGTGGTCGCTGCGAAAAGAAATAACTCTACCGTAATGGGACAGACGGCCAATTACGACAGAGTCAGGCAGCTCATCCGGTAATTCATAAATCTTCACGATGGAAACTCGATTTTCACAGTCCCCTATGAGAACAGAGCAGCCGGCAATGTCGATTGAGTGCTCGTTCATGGCGGCATCTTTAACAGCTTTACAGTCGAACGTAACGACCCAGGAGTTGTTACTGGCTCGGCGTTGAATTGCAGTTATGCTGTCAATGTCAATTCCGGCCTTGTCAAGACCGACAATGATGTCCTGACTAGTTATCACTGTATCTACCGAGAAACACACCGACAAATCTTTTCGGATCCTCACGTTGTTCCCACGCACGTTCCACGATTCACACCATATAGCTTGAAAATGATGGCCAGAGTTTTTTTGGGGGGGTAAACAACTCGGGTGTGGTACTGGGTTCCGTTACACTTTCTCCAATCACCTGAATTAGTGGCTGTCCCACAAGGTTGGGAGCAACAGCATTCGACATATCGACGAATGAGATGAGTGCTTCTCTTTTGGCCACCTAAAAAGAAAAAATGCTAGGGGGCCTTCTGTCTTATCTTAGGCAAAAGGCCGACAAGCGATGCCCCTTTAGGTCCTCCGGACCTAGGGTGGTTGGCTCCTTCCCCATCCTAGATATGGTGGTTGCAATACTGTCGCAGCCCATGATGCATCTGGCACTCTATGCGAGGACACGGAGATATCATTGGCTCAGTCCGAGCACCGATACTCGGCCAAGCTCCCCAGGACACTACAGTGTGTACAGACAGAGATCAAATAGCGTCTACACGGTACTCAGGCCCTAACAGCTCGGCCATTAACCTATAGGAGGATAGGGAACACAAGAACGAGGCAGACTGGGACCGCTTACTAGGCCCCAAAGGGTTTTTAAAGCCCGCTAAGCTCCGTGTAAGTGGCCGCATAAATTTATTTAGAGCTACAAAGGAAGACTTCATAGCCTGTTTTGTAGGTCAGGGTTGCCTGAGGAGGGTAATGAAGTAATGCCTCGCTTACACGTTCACCATACTCGGTATAAGAAGTCAAATTTTCTCTCCTTTCTCTCGCCTACAACCATACCACAGGGAGAACACCGGTTCTCGTCTGATCACCGAAGTTAAGCCCTGTCAGGCGGGGTTAGTACTTGGATGGGTGACCGCCTGGGAATACCCCGTGTTGCAGGTTTCTTTTCATTTATTTTTTGTGGAATTTTTTCATCACTTTTGCTGTTTTACCCCTAGCTGGGATGTACCTCTGCTGTCAGTTCCCAAGTTACGTCGAATTATTCTTCGAAGCAATCAAGTTGTGGCGTAATTTTTTTTCACAATAATATAGCTTGGACATAGAACGCGCGTTGGTTCGAGAGCGCGCGGTAATGTTCCATTTTGCTCTGTGACTTCAAATCACCGCTTGTGACATCACTTTTTTCAAATCACAGCTTCTACAAGTCTACGTTCGCATTTAAGTGCAACTACAGGCCGAGAAAACGGCCGCGAACGCCAGACAAACAAGCCAAAAGGCCACATACAACTTGCCCTCGATCGACAACACAAGATCGAGTTCGTTAGTAGTTGTTATTAACGGTCGACAGTTTAAATTAACCGCCGTAACCAGCGCTATGCAGTAAAGACCAACGAGAGAAAGGGCGAGTTCAATATATACAAGCAAACAAGTACTGATTCAAAGCTGTACTCACGGTATAGACGGATGTTTATAATCCTGCTTGCTTCCTTTTTAACCGTCGACCTCCTCTTTCTTGAACATACATCTCTTGCGACTTTCACTTCACCTTTCCTTTGAGAGTTAAACGTTTCAGTCTCTACTCTGCTCTACTGAGCGAGCTCCTTTTTAAATAACATGCTAGCTTAGCTACAAATCAACTTCAACATATTCCAAGATCATTTACCTTCTTTCTTGGTCCCCGGAGACTTCTTTCTCTCCGTGATTTATCGATCGATCCATCACCTGTATGAGAAACAATCACACGCGTGGACGTTACCAATCGGATCATTGGCGCGCGCTTTTTAAAATAACCTGTGGACCGCGCTGAATACAATAATTACTACACAACCGGGGGCTAGCGCGAACGCAGGTCCCAACTACCAGAAATTATATGCTGGAGTTACCCACATTTGGGGTAATCGCAAGGGTCAACCCAATCGAAGTGCAATGAGAGGGCCTCACCTTGAGAGGACTTTTTTTGTTGTTGTTCCTTTAAATAATTTATTTTCAGATCACTAGAAAGTAGTTACAATCAAGTGTACTTAAAAAAATTAAAAATATACGATAGGGTGGGGCTGGGCTAGTGGCACGCGGTCACTAGAACCCAGGCCCCCGAGTCACTGAAATTGCACGTGTAAGAAATAAGATCGATGAACCCGAGGTTTTGGCGGCCCTGTAGAGTTCCAATATATGCCGCCTACTTGCCCGGAGATAAGGATAATTATCGCGATTTAGTTGGTTACTTAATGTAAATTTGGATGTGCCGACTCCTTTACACATATCCACCGACGTTAGCCCCGAATTATTCATTCTCCATCAAGTCACGGAAAATCAGGTAGAAAGGGTGATTAGAAGCCTACCATCTAACAAAGCTCCTGGAATGGACAAGATATCTTCTAGAATTCTTAAAGACAGTTTACCCAGTACGCTAACAACAATTACCCACATTGTGAATAACTCCTTTGTTACCAACACATTTGCACGTACATGGAAAACAGCAGAGGTTACACCTATTCTCAAATGCGGTAATCCAGATGTCCCTAACAACTATCGCCCCATCTCATTATTACCAATAGTCTCAAAAGTCACTGAAAGGTTGGTACATGGACAACTTATGGAGCATCTAATTAGAAATAATAAACTGGCAGCACATCAGAGCGGAAACAGAAAGCTTCACTCGACAGAAACAGCTCTGTTGTACGTTACAGATCAGTTGCTCCAGGCTATGGATAACAAGAAAGGTTCCATCATGGTCTTATTAGATATGTCTAAAGCATTTGATAGTATTCGACACGACATCTTGTTATCCAAGCTACAAAATCTCGATTTTTCCCAGTGTGCGTTGGATTGGTTTCAGAGTTACCTTTCTAACCGACAACAGTGCGTTCGAATTGGTGACGCAGTTTCTAAAGTACTCCCACTTGAGTTCGGAGTTCCGCAAGGCTCTATTTTAGGTCCGGTTTTGTTTACAAGCTATGTTAACGACCTCCTTTCTGTTCCTAAACGTTGTCTATCTGCCTCCTATGTTGATGATTGTAAATTGTATTTGTCCTTTTCACCTGCCGAATTACCCACGTCCATCCTCGCCTTAAACGAAGATCTTATGAGAATATCTCAGTGGTGCTGTAAAAACTCTCTTTTGATTAATCCGGACAAAACTAAGGTTCTAGCTGTTGGATTACCACAACTTTTAAAGAAACTGTCATCATTCAGTATAACACTTTTTGACAAGGAAATAACACCTGTGCCTGTCGTTAAGGACTTGGGTGTTCTTCTCGACACACGCCTCAGTTATAACCAACATATCACTGAGATTGCCTCTAAATGCCTTTTTAAATTGTACCAAATTAACAGAATCAAGCACCTCCTGGATAGGAAAACACTTCTGTTAGTAATAAATTCATTTGTCTTTAGTAAACTCCAATACTGTTCAACTGTCTGGAGTAATACCAGCAGCAGCAATATTGACAAGTTACAAAAAGTCCAAAACTTTGCTGGGCGAATTATTCTGGGACTAAGAAAGTATGACCATATTTTGGATGGGACGCGATCGTTGAAATGGCTTCCTATTAGAGAGAAACTCATTTTAAATGACGCTACTATGATGCACAAATGTATTAACAAGCTTGTTCCAGACTATCTTGCTGATATGTTTAAATCACGTTCTCAAGTCCATAATAGACAAACTCGATCATCTGGTGCTTTGGATATACCTTTATGTCGCCTGTCAACAGGGCAGCGCTCCTTTGCTTTCAGAGGAGCCAAACTCTGGAACTCCTTGAATGATAACATTAAGTCCTTAAAATGCCCCAGGAATTTTAGACGTCATCTTGCAAATGTTTTATTAAGTTGATATATTATATTATTGATATATATTTTGTAATTATAATATTATTGTATTTACATTCTCAATTAATTTATACATTTGTATTTTTTTATTCTATTGAGCTGAAAAACCCACTTAGGGAGCATCAATAAAGTGTAAAGTGTATGTATGTACTTACAATGATTAAACTAAGCCGAAATTATGGCGGCCCTGTAAAGTTCTGTAATATGCCTCCTACTTTCTCGGGAAATTCCCAAGTACTACTGGACTTGAGAAGTTGTAATATTGTAGAGCAATGTTAAGTGTAACTGAGGAAGGGGGGTCCCCGGAGCAGGGAGGGCCCCGTGAGTGAAAGGTACTGCCAGGCCCGCCCTACTCCCGGGAGCCTGGTAACTAAATAAGGACCTGAAGGGTCTGATTTTCGATTTTACATAAGACCTGCTTGTGGCCCCACGTCTTCTTGAAAACAGGAATATTATTAAAATTATAAGCGGCACGGATCCGCTGCCGCAGGCGATGCTTTACTTTGCGAATTGTAGCCGAGGCCGGCTGTTGGGAGTTTTCGAAAGCCGCTAGATTCCTAGCCGCCCGGATCTCGTTCAGAGTGACGTTGATAATGACATGCACAAGAGCAATGGAGTGCTTATCGCATTAATTAGTGTAAAAGCCCACAGCCGGTACGCCACAGGTTTGATCTTCGCTCAGAATTACAGAGAGTACTTTTTTAAGCCGGTTGGCCAGTACTTTAGTACAAATTTTATAATCCGTATTAAGCAGAGAGATCGGTCGCCAGTTTTTTAAGAGTAACGGGTCCTCCTTTTTATAAAGCAGACGAATTATCCCTTGCTTTTGCGAGTCGGATAATTGCCCGTGTTCGAAACAATAATTTAGGACTTCGACTAAATCGGGGCCTAGCGAACTCCAAAAGCGTCGGTAAAATTCAACCGGAAAGACGTCTGCTCCGGGAGATTTATTTGTTTGCATCTGGCTAAGAGCCTCGTAACACTCGGAAAGCGTGAGGGCTCCTTCGCATTTCTCCTGATCTTCGGATGTCAGGGCTATATCCAGTTGATTTAAAAGCCAGTCTTGGCAGTTTAAATCGACCGGTTCGGCAGTATACAAGTTCACATAAAAATCTCGGCAAGCTGTCAAAATATTTTTGTGAGACGTGACGGTCTGATCTCCGACGCGTAATTCATTGATCGAATTACGGGTCTGGCGTTGCTTTTCGAGTTGATAAAAGTATTTAGTGGGCTTTTCTCCGAATTCTAGCCGTTGCTCTCTGCTACGGGTTATAGCTCCTTCTACGTTACGCTCTTCGATGGCTTTTAAGAGATCTCTAACCTCCGCTAAGCGAACGTGATCGTCGGCGGTATTTGAAGTACCGCGAGCCAGGATGTTGCGAAATTCAATTTCTAAATTAAGTTCGTCACACTTACGCTCATGTCCTTCGGCGACACTATGAGCGATGGCGATCTCTTTTAATGGCAGTTTTCCAGCGTCCCACCAAACCCAATGGTCGGTGAAAGCTGGTTTACTTAATTTCCACGATGACCAAAAGGAATTAACGGCGGCGCAAAAACTTTCGTTTTTGAGCAGCTGTGTGTTGAATTTCCATACCCCCCGGCCCCGGGGATTAGTAGGTCCGAACGTGACTTGAAGTTTAATTAAATGGTGATCAGAGTACGCAAAGGACGAACACGTGTGTCGCGCGATGCGTGATCTCCAGGCTCGCGGGGTATCAAACCGATCTAGCCGACATCCGACGGAATGAGGGCCATTAAGGTGGCTCGACTAGATTTTTTAGGGGGCATACCTCCCAAGTTTGAACGTCAACTACGAAACAGTGAACGTCACGGCTCATCGTGTATATTACTCGGGTTGTTTGTTGCAATCGCCTTTAGATATTCGCATCAAACAAATTACCATTGTCTCTGCTCTTTTTTTAATGAAATTCATGTTAGCAATGTTCTTTCTTCATGCAAATTGAAACAGTGAAACACAGCTTGCTTAGAAGGAGGGTGTGATTGACAAAGTTGGTAAAAATACGTTCACAAACTAAACGAATAACGTCCGCGTACCTCCTAAGACATGTAACATGCTCGTTTCGAGAATTCTCTGAACGAATAAATATAAGCTGAATAACAACAGCTACTGTAAAAGGAAAAAGGAAATACAAATTCTTTGGAGTTACTTAATTTTCTGTTTTCTTTTAGGAACGTCGGTACATTCCGATCCAATTTTCATTTTTTAAATTAATTACACGAATAGAGTAGTTACAAACAATTCTTTAAAGTCTAAAATAATAACAATAGCCATTTAGTTTTCGTGGATGTAATAATAATCTACTTAATGGCACCTTTTAAATTATCGAAAACATGCTACAAAATAGAAAGTGGGACACATTCATTCATTTAAGAACGCCTGTTTGGAAAAAAATTTACGATTGCTGTAAGAATTTTTACATTCTTGGTTACTCTTGGCTTACTGGCTTTGTCTACTATTTCTTCGAACGCTTCTGGTAGACCTATCACTGCTAGCAGAGCTTTGGTATCACCCCTTCTGTAAACGGCCTCCATTGTTGTCAAGTCAAGTCCGGCCTTTCCCAACTTCTCCTTCATGCCTTCAGAAACCGGCAGTTGATGCAGAGTTGTTTTCCGTGCTCTGGCCTCCTGTGAAGACTTCATTTCTTCTACGAATGCAGTTGCCGGGGAAGAGTTTTCAATGAACTTTTCAGGTGTGACTTTCAAAGGCGACTGAAATAACACTCGAGATAAGGCGGCAGCATCTTCCGTGGCATCATGTGCGTCAAACGTTTCCTTGATTAGGCACTCATAAAGGTCAGATAAGGACTTGCTCTTGCAGGATTGCAATGGACTATCTTTCTGTTTCATTTCCTTTGAAACAATTTTTAAAGAATCCACAAGTTGATTGAGAGAAACACTCTAAGTAAATTGTTCCTTTCAAGTGCATTTATCAGAACAGGGAAGTCAAATTTATCTCCATTATGTGCAATTAGTACAATCCTGGCTGAGTGAGAGTAGTGTTCAAGATAGGAGCAAAAATGTGTTAGACCCTGTGTCTGTGATACGGCTGCCAGTTCAGTCCCCCTCCTCATCAACGTTTTTCGGCCATTTCGAAAGTCTACGCTAATACCGTGCACCTGCGTCGCCGCCTGATTTATAATTTGACGTTCTGGGAAAAGGTTTTCAGAAAATGACTCAGTTTCCACATTTGATGGGGAGCATGAGATTTGAAGTATTTCAGACTTCCGTTCAAGCCCCGTTGTCTCTAAGTCCATTGACAAGAAGAGGTAGTTGTGTGGAGAGGTAGGTAATTCGGGTATCGTTACGTTTTTCAATTTAGGAAGGGGCTCTGTGAAACCTTGAAACTCCTCCTTAGTAAGACTTGCTTTAAGATCAGTCATAGTTGCGTTAGTAACAACATAGTTTTCGTCGGTTTGCTGCAATCCAATACCGCTTTGATATGTCACTCCCTGACGTGCTTCGACTGAATTTTTCCTTAGATTCCTTTTCTTTCGGGAGTTTCTTCTTACCCTTTTAAACTCCTTAGTCGTTTTCCTTTCGGCGTTCCGCTTCCTTTGGCTTTCCATTTTTCTAGTATACTCTTCTGTAACAGACATACCTGACAAACCCATTTTTTCTGCGGCAAGTGTGACGTAGCTATGCCCTTCGTTGAACTGGGCGATTCCCGCTGCGGTTCGAAATTCGCTACTTTCAGACCCTCCGTAGTGCCTGATTTTTGGGGCTTTAGAACCAACCACGCTGTTAACGCATTCATTACGCTGTGACGAGCCACCAGGGGCTAGCTTCTTTGCTGATTCCTCACACATAAATGGCCGAAGAGCATCTTCAAGCACCGCACGCAGGTCTTCGCCCTTCAAATCCTTCCCCCCGGGAAGATCTCCGTGCTTATAACCTTTTGGATCTTTTTTGTAGCCACACCAGGATGCGCTGCACTTATTGTGATCTCCAAATGCGTGAGGTACTATGGCGGAAAATCCTTCCATTAACAACAACGGCTGGCCCTTGTTTTGGTTAACACAATAAGTGAAGCACCTCTGAATGTAGGATATAATATTCGGTGTCAGGCCTTTCACCTTCCCTTTTGCTGCGTATAAACGCGTTCCTAGCGCCCGACTTGCATGGTTTATGTCACTCCATTTCTCGATATCGTAGGTAACTAACGTTTTAAGATGACTTTCTGTGGCGCTGTCATCATCCCCCACGTAAGTAGTGTAAGCTACACCACTGCTCAATGCACCAGAAAACAACTCGACAGCTACGTTAGCCTCCATGCTTTTGGAAGAGCCTTGGTGGTTCTTGCGGCAATCATGTGCGACTGCTTCCTGATTATTTTTTTGCGCTTCAGCACAAACCCGACAAATTGTGTTACGAGTGGCATAGCTGATGACTTTGCCGGTCTGCAAGCCTACTGCTGTTCCTACTCCTGACGAGGAATCATGACTACGGCCTCTTTTTCTCCAACCCATGTCGTACGACACACCCACTTTTACGATTTCTTCTTCCCCAGTTGACGATAATGTCTTCTCTTCATCGTTAAATCGTTGACAAGACTCCCTGGCGACTTCTTCTACTGCCTTTCCACTTTCTCGCTCGCGGTTTTTAAAGTTACTCGAAGACAGAGACGATATTCCAATCGTTGAAAGTAGTCCCGAGTAATGGGCATGTCCTATTCCAGAATGAAGTGCGCCTAGACCTGCGCGGGAATTCACGTCAAAAGTTGGGGGACCTCTTGTTCCCGTTCCATGATGTTCTGCTGGGCGAAGAATATTAATGTGATCACACCGGGCACATTTTACTTTCATGACTGGACACACTCCTTCGTTGTGAACGTTGCAACTGTTTCTCAAATCTAGGGGTCCTTCGTGACAATTCATACATTCCTCCAAAGCGGTTGTTAACATTTCCAGATTCACCACGTAAGACTGATTCATATTTGGAACTTTATGATATGGCAAGGCAGATCTTAAGGTCGGTCCCTCGGGAACACAGGCTGCTGATTTATTTTCACTGGAATCAACATCAACTCGGTCCCTCCAGCGATATTCTCTCATAGATTTACACTGCTCATTTCTCAATAGTCTGCCTGGGTAATTGTGAGGGAGATCATCGTTTTGGTTGGGAAGATTCTTCTCATCATTCTGTCGAAAAATAATATTGAAATTAGGAAATGACTCGGAAATTTTATTTCTGTTTCTTTTCTGTGCCACATTAAGAAAAGACACCATAAACACACTAAATAAATGGAATGGACCCATACCTGCGTTTCACCATCACTTGAACTAAACTTTTTTCCTCTAGTTGTTTAGCAGAATAGCTGCTTTTCTTTTTCTGGACTCAGAGACCCTTGGCATGACTGCATCACACAGCGTTATAGCGTGACATTCAGTGCGTAATATTACTTCATTTCTTTACCCGGTTATTAGCATATCCCGGAGATTTTTTCGGAAAGTAACCGAGGGTCCTTTTTGATGCAAATTCTGTTTTTTACTAGTTGTGCACCTGCATATGAAACTTGAAAACAATGCCAATGAATAATGAGGACGCTCACTTGTAAACTCAAATCTGGGGGAAAATTACTTCTTTTGGAAGCCTTCCCTGTTTTCAATGTCCTTGAAACTTGCAGGGTGTATTCATTGACAAATGATCTCTAGATTGTCAAGTTTATAAAAAAATTTATCGAGCGGTTTTTGGAATAATGCGAAATTTGTAGGTATGGACCAAATTACGTATACAAACTGTAACAAACGCAGCCGAATGCGGGTTAATAAAATTCTTCTTTCTCGCGATCGCCCAGAGCAATTCCCCTGTTTTTTGGAAGGCAGTTTTCAATGGTATCAAACCACTATGAGATGAAGCCGCGTTTCCAAAGCTTGTCATTTTGTGTATAGCATGCTATTTCACCGTTTTTATGATTCTTAAAACTTCGTTTCAAAATATCTCAAAAACGCTCTCATAGAATTTGTTCAATCTTTGCCAAAACTGAGGCAATTATAACAGGTACATACTCCCTGAAGCGGTTTCTTTAAAAAACTCCTGGTACAGAGAAACACCAAGATAAATGAAAAACGTAATGGCGTCATTACGTTGCTATGGTGACTCCGATTGCAAGAAAACCCAGATCATAAGAAAGTTTCATCTTTATATAATACAGCTGTGGTAACTTTTTTTCCATATCTCTACTCACGCCGACGTAGTTGACGTTCAAACTTGGGAGGTATCCCCCCTAAAAAATCCAGTCGAGCCACCTTAAACCACGTAAAAATCCTACCGCGCGGGTTAGAAACGGAAAAGAAGTCTTCTAGAGCGAGTGTCGCTGTGAAAGAGTGTAGCTACGTGACAGCCCTGTCTCCAAAACTGTCCTCGCCTCCCCACTTGTCAAGCGTGAGGTCCGGTACACAGTTAAAGTCCCCGACAACAATAGCTTCGATGTTCGGGTATTTAAAACGCCAGAGATTGTCAAAAAATAATTCGCGTTCGCGGTGTTTATTAGGCCCGTAAACATTAATGATTTGAAAACGTTGCCCGTGAAAATCAATGAGAGCGGTGACTACTCTACCCGCGAGATCGGTTTTAGAATCCACGAGTTTCGCAGCACTATTCGGGTGATTAAGAACCGCGACACCCGCGGACCGGTTAGAGCCGGGGGACCACGTGCACTGACCCCCCCCCTCCTCCACTCCTTCTCCCATGCCTTACCTTGCGTGAAGTCCGCGAGGTGAGTTTCTTGTAATAAAAATAAATCAACAGGCATAGCTCGCAAGCATCTAAAAACCTTAAGGCGCTTATGACGTTCGGCAGCGCCGTTAACGTTAATGGATGCCAGCGAGACTGCCATTAGAAAGGAAAATAAAATAAAATTATAACGCATGAAGGTGACGGTGAAAATTATGGCTTCAAAAGGCCGGGATGGTCCCGGGAGAGCGCTTGGCTCATCTTTATAAGTTCAGCCAGGGCGTCCTGAGTAATCGTGCGGTGAAGTTCTACCCACGCGTCAAGTTCTTGGTCATTCAAGTTGCGGCGAGCGGGGCTCTGTAGGTCTAAGTCGGCAAGATTTCCAAATCAGCGTTGAAGGTACAGAGCACGGCACCGGTAGTATTGCGGGCCAGGGATAGTGGTCATCAGTTTTTTGCGTTCGGCACCCGCCTGTTTCGCGGCTGCATACAGGAATTTGAAAGCCGGGTCACGGATAGCAGTACTCGAGGAAGCACGTTATTGCTTTGGTTTGGAATTGTCCGATTTCGCCGGTGACGAGGGGGGCTCATTTTCTTGACTGAGGGGAGGTATCAAACAGGTCACGCGAGGCCGAGGAAGGTGAAAGTTCTTCATTCGGGTCGGAGACCTGTGTGTAGCTCAGCGGCTGCGACTGCGAGGGTTCCGAGGTCGTCTCCTCAGTTTCATGATCCATATCTTCGGTAACTGTGTCATCAGTTGCTGTCGAGGGTATAGGGGGACCAGGTATGGCTTCCCCCCCGGATGCTGCGAGGTGTTGATTCACGGTAGGTTTTACGTGACGCTGTTTGTCGCAATTTCTCACAACGTGCTCTGTAGAGTTACACCGATAGCACGTAATCGGCTGTCCTGTGTATTTAAAATTTATTTCGACTCCTTGAGTCACGATGCGACGGCGTAGATCCCGGTTGATTTTAGTGAACTCCACCACGCGGATTCCACGCTCGATATGAGAGAACCCCTCCTCCTGAAAATAAAGGCGGCGAAGGTTCTCTGTTTTAAGCTCTCCATATTGTTTCAAAAGTTCCAACACAACGTTTTCTGGGAATTCCACGGGTACAAAACACGAAACTTGTATAGCTTTTTCGCCAAGGAGGCGTAGGGGTTTTTGCGAATGTCTCCATAATCAAAGCCGCTCGTGGCTAGTCTTGCGGCGACCTCGTGGTCGCGCAAAGTAATGTCGATGCATTTTCCTCCGAAGAGAGGTACTACACCAGTGATAACGGCTTGATATTCGGGTAAAGATGCGATCACCTCAAGAGAGTCGATCCGCATATCATCATCAATGATCAATCGTACAGTTCTTTTGTGGGCAAAGACGCGGCGAGGGGCGCTCGCGGCCATCTTGCCCAACACGTGTGTCACAAGAACACAAAATAAATAGATAAAAACACAGCAACGGGAAAATAAAACTCACAGAAGGAATCCAAGGACAGAAACGAAGCCAAAGCACCAAAAAGGGAAGCGATCCAAGCGTACTGGGAGGGAATATTCATGTTTTCGGCGGAGAAACCGAAAATGTGACCAATAAGAACAGATTTTTTTTTTTAAGAATATAAAAGCCCAGGAAGCTGGGCCATTTATTTTCTGACCAATCACTATGTACAAAAGTCTACTATTTACAAATCGGGTAGAGGATTACTATTTACAAATCGAATACAAAGTACAAAACTACGAGAAGAAACTAATAGACTTATCGCGAAGCGAACATAGAATATTATCCAAAGCCCAAAAATTAGCCTGCTCGTCTCTACGGGATGCAAGAATACGAAGCGAGCTATCCCTCTTAATATTAGCCACGATTTTTGCCGATGATAAAACAGCATTACGAAAGGTAGCTAGGTTCCTAGCATGCCAGATCCAGTACAGCACAGTCGCCTTAAGATAACAGGAAAGGGAAACTCGGGCGGAAGACTGGGAATCAGAGAAAGGGTGGAGGACAGAAGAAACGGAGAGCGAAAAAGTAGAACCCTCAAGCCTAGTCAAAAAGGGCGCGAAAAAGCCCCAGACCCTACGCGACCTTGGACACGCGAAAAAACAGTGCTTAATTGTTTCGGGCTTTGAACAGAGAGCACATTTATCTGACTTAACCTTATAGCCCCACACCTTAAGGGAGTAGCGTACTTTAACAGCACGATGTAAGATAAGCCATATCAGATCGCTCTTTTTGTTGTCAACGAGCTTTAGCCGAGATTTACTCCACACCGAGGCCCAGCGGTTAATGGGGCGCCCAACAGCAGACACCCAAAAACCAGCGGACCGCGGCGAGACTGCCGGCAGCTCTAAAAGAAGGTTGTAAATATTCTTACAAGAAAAATCATCGGGTAAGGAACCATGCTTAGTATGAATAGAAGTCAAAATACCCAAACAAGTACGATAAAAATTAGAAGGCGTCCCCGAGAGGGGAACCACGTTAGAAGAAAAATCAAGGCGCTTATCCAGTTTAGCTAATCGAGTCCCTAAAAAATAACGCGCCAAGTAATGCCATTTACACCTGCCGAATTCATCACGATAAGACTTTAAACCGGACACGCGCAAACTGGCACACTTAGTTTGAAAATCAACAATATTTAAGCCCCCAGAGGAGGCGGGTAAACAACATCGCTGACGACTAACCATTTCCGACTTTGATTTCCAAACAAAGGGCCACACAGCCCGCTTAAAATAATCACAAACCCAAGTCGGGGGAGGAGGACCTTGGAAACATGCCAAAACCTACTTGCCCCGAGAAAGTTAACGATCATGCCGCGTCCTATAAAGGAAAGATCTCTCTGGGACCACAAACCTAACGATTGTTTTAACTTATCAAGCTTAGATTTCCAATTATCAGCGTCAACATTAACTAATCCATTACTAAAATGAACACCCAAAGGGGGAGGCACCATTTTCTCGCCACCGGCCGAGCCACATAGCCTCGGACTTGGCCGTGTTAAGCTTGGCGCCAGACCCCCTCTCATATCTGTTCACTACGGATAATAAATGACAGAGAGACCTTTCCGATTTTACAAAATTAGTAGCGTCGTCGGCATACTGGGAGATCTTAAATTGAAGTCCCCTGGCTCCCGGCAGAGAAAAACCTTCAATATCCTTAAATTTGCGGATCTGAGTAGACAGGACTTCAGAAACTAAAACATAGAGGAGGGGGGAGAGAGGGCACCCCTGTCTCACCCCTCGCTCTAAAAAGATAGGATCAGTAAGCCGACCATTACAAATTATACGGGAAAAAACATTCGAATAGAAAATAGAAACCCAGCGGCGAAAAGAAGGACCAAAGCCGAACCGAGTTAAGACCCCCATAAGAAAAGCATGATCGACTCTGTCAAAAGCTTTTTCTTGATCAAGAGTAACTAAAATACCGCACTCATCCGTCTTATCAATCATATCCAAAAGGTCACGAACTAAATGCAGATTTGAAAAGATAGAACGGCCAACGACCCCACCCGTTTGATCCGCGTGTACAATCGAGTCCATAACCTTTTTCAGACGTTCAGTAATAATCGTAGAAGCTAATTTATAATCAGTGTTCAAAAGGGAAATAGGGCGCCAATTTTTTGGCAAACGTCGATCATCCTTCTTGTAAAGCAAACGTAGGAGAGCCTCGTGTTGACTTAAATTTAACGAACCGGTGTTATAACATTCATTAAGAACCGAGAGCAGAGAATCACTAAGGTCGTCCTAGAAAGCGGAATAAAATTCAGGCGGAAGACCATCAGACCCAGGCGATTTACCCGCCTGAAGGCCTGATAAAGCAGTAAATAATTCTTCCTTTGTTAACAAACCTTCACACAAGTCACGCTCATAGTCAGTTAAGCAAGTGTCAAGGTCACGGATAAATTCTTCCTGAATTTGCATACCTAGGGCGTCCTTAGGGAACAGGGATTTGTAGAAATTAACTAAGATAAGCTCAATGTGTGCCTGGGAAAACCTTTCTGTACCATCAGCGTCGAAAAGAGAAGAAAAAGAATTTTTCTCGGCACGCTTCTGTTCAAGACGAAAGAAAAAACGAGTCGGTTTTTAACCCTCTTCTAACCACCTAGCACGCGATCGGATCTTAACCCCCTCACAACTCTTGTTAATGAGAGAACTGAGCTTAGTTTCAAGGTCATTAACTGTATCTAGAAAGCGGCTATCACCAGAAAAAACTAACTGTTTAGCCCGGATTAACTGCTTAGTTAATAAATCGTGATCCCGATTTAAGCGCTTACGTTTCTGAACAGAAAAGTCCACACAGGCACGCCGAATTGAAACTTTTAAATCCTCCCACCAAGCGCCTAAAGAAGCAAAACTAGGAATAAGGGAATGATGAGAGAGAATGAGGTCATGCATTTTAGCAACAAATTCACTATCAGCCAAAAGGTCGCAATTAAATTTTCAAACACCGCTCCCACAGGGGTTACCATTGCACGGGGACAAAACTAAATCTACATAATCGTGATCGGAAAGCGAACAAGGAAAACATTGATTTGAACGAACTAGAGAAAATAAGGATCGAGAAATTAAAAAACGATCTAATCTAGAAGCTTGAGAGAAGTCACTGTTTGCCCAGGTATAAGAGATTACAGAAGGATTCCTTTTGCGCCAGACATCGACAAGGCAGAAATCGGTCTTCAGAGCAGACAAGACTCGCTTGTCCGCACTAAAGTCCGATTTAATATTCATCCTGTCAATATCAGAGTCAATGCAATTAAAATCCCCACCTACAACTAAAGATCCTCGAGACAAGAAAAAGGCGTGAACATTTTCAAACAAAACTCTACGATCAGAAACGGTGTTTGGAGCATAAAGACAGACTAGATTAATTTAACAGAGTCTATTTCAACAAGGACGCTTAAAATTCTACCGTCAAAGTCGTGCAGATAACGAATTATTTTCCCCGAAAAATTAGGAGAAAAGGGAATCGCTACCCCCGCAGACTTACCTAAACCAAAAGACCATAAACACTGACCTTTCCACGCGTTCGCGAATAGATCGGCCGATCTCTTACAAGAGACATGTGTCTCCTGAAGAAAATAAACATCATAATCTAAACGTTCAAGTTCATGAAGGAAATAATCACGTTTGCGAACCGAGGCTACGCCCCGGACATTTAGACTGAGAAGCTTAAGCGCCATGTTGAAATAGGGAAAAAAGGATAAATTAACCCCTATCGCTACTATGGCTGCGACTCCGGCTCTTGTACTTCCTTCTATCTACTACTTTCCAATCCTCTTCCTCATCAGAACTGTGATCGGAGCGTCCATGGCTGGGATAATAATCACGGTAAGAACGAGAGTGGCGATAACACTCTCGATCGCGGTCGTACTCGCGGTCACGGTCGCGATCCCGAGGCCGATCCCGGTCGCGATCTCGATCGCGATCCCGACGACGGTCTCGCTCCCGATCCTGGTCCCGTTCACGGTCACGCGAAGACTCGCGCGAATGCTTCTTAGAAGACTTTTCTTTAACCCTTTAAGTCCCAATAGTGACCAACATCAATTTTCTCTTAACAATATCCATACAATGTCAAGAGATGAGGTTATGAGACTTAATAAAATGATCACCTAAGAGAAAAGGCTTCGATATTTTATCAAATTCTCTCAACTCATTCTTTAAGGAAATGTGTAGAGATCAGTTTGGAGAATTTGTACATGTATATTGGGGCTTAAAGGGTTAATCTTTACCTTCTCCTTCGGGGTGACTGCTCCTTCGCTTCCGGGAGGACTGATCCATCTCTCTCGGGGGACTTCTCCTTCGGGGGGGACTTCTCTTCCGGGGGACCTCTTCTCTCTTGGGGGACTCCTTCTCTCGAGGGGGACTCTGACGGAGGGGGAGTTGAGCTCGTCTGCGTCAGTGACTTCTTCTCTGGAACTGATTTCCCAGTCCCCGTGGCCTGTTGCCTCCCAGGGGGGGGGATCTGTTGGGTCAGCAGACCGTCACACCGCCCTGTTTCCCAATTGCAGGAGACGAAAAACTAGGGCCTCGCCACTTAGATCGCAAATTTTTAATCACATCAGGATTTGAAGCAAGCGTTTCTTGCAAAAAAACAAACTCCGCGTGAGAATTACGAGCGAAGTCAAAAATAAATTGCTGCTTACTGTCAGCACCAAAACCACGGACATTTAAAGTAGATAAATTAAGTCTGAATTATACGGAAAAGGAAAAAGAGAACTCTGGCAAATAACAGGATTTAAAGTAAACAAAACATACCGAGTCCATTAAGGTTTCTTGGGGCGATGTTTCTTGTGTTTGTTTGTCCGATTTCCAGAACGATTGCGTTTAGCAAGAGGAGTGTTTTCGTCCGATTCGTCAGAAAGTTCGCGTCCTTTGCCAGTAATAATTTGAGGTTGTGTAGCGATCCTTGTCGGTGCTGAGCTGTCGACGTGCTTAGCGGGTTTGCGTCCATTAGATAAAGCGGGGTTAGGCGTCGGAGTAGGCGAAATGTTGTCAGTACTCTGTTCAAAAAGTTCGGCTGAATCCTGGAAATTTTCGTCGTCGTCTTCGTCTTCAGAGGCAGTAGAAAGTTCTTCGTCGGTCGGTGTATTTTCGTCCGGGGTAATACTATTGTCACTTTCCATTTGGTCGAGCTGATTAGCAGTCGCGGGTCCAACAGATAACGGAGAAATTTCCAAAGAGTCGTTGTCCGAGGGCGTGTTAGTCGAAGGAACAGGCGGCGTGTTGTCTGCGTCGTTGACAGGAGGAATTTCCGAGATGGTGGTCCAAGAAAAAGGGCATTTCCGAGCTAGATGAGTTGTGGCTTTGCAAATATTACAGGCGATGGGAGCGGGACAATCGCTAGCCAGATGGCCGGTTTTTTCGCAGTTAAAACAAATGATGGTATGACAGGCGTTGGCAAAATGCGAAGCAGAATGACAAAGGCGGCACGTTTTAGGCTGTCCAACATAACGAAACTGAATAAATTGTTTTCCAAAGCGCATATAGCTGGGGATGGGTTTTTTCATCCGAACACGATAGTGACGGCTCCCATCTTGAACATTTTCCCATCCAGGGTCGCGAAAAAAACCACGTCGGTAGGTGACAACTTCACAGTAATCTGCGAGGCGTTGAATTATCGCTGAGTCGGGCAGTTCATGTGGCGCGTCGAAAATTTGAACAAACGTGAGCGGGCGATCAACATCTTGAATAGCGTAAGGAGCCCCGTTGACTTTTAGGACACTGGAACGGACAAAACGTTCTTTGAGGTCAGCTTTTCGAAAGGTTAACAAAATCTCGTCACTGGCTTTACGCTGAATACAAGCAACACTTGACCCGTCGAGGCCAGCTTCTTGTAGGGCGGACAACACATCACACGAGGGCAAACGAACTTGCGGCGAAAAAAAGGCTGTTCACGGCCGCCCGGGTAAACGATTCGCATCTTCAGGTCGAGCAACATCTCTTCCAACTTCTCCAGCAACAATTTGGTTAAAATGAACGGGTAAACCGGGGCTATCGGCCCCGCGATCGACAGAGACTACATTTTCGCTTGAATGATTAACAACAACTGCGCCAGGGGAAGGTGCGTTCCCAGCATTCACATCCATCGTAAACTCGTAATCCATCCATCGTAAGCACGTGCTCCTCGCGAGGAAAACGCGCGACAATCGCTTCAAAAAACGAGAAAGATTTTTGAGAGGGCAAGCCCCCTAAAAAACAAAAACCACAACTCTTTGCAAATTACAAACCTTAAGGCGTCAGAAACAAATGTACTGATCTTAGCCAAAAGGCCGAGAAGCGATGCCCCTTTAGGTCCTCCGGACCTAGGGTGGTTGGCTCCTTCCCCATCCTAGATATGGTGGTTGCAATACTGTCGCATCCCATGATGCATCTGGCACTCTATGCGAGGACAGGGACATATCATTGGTTCAGTCCGAGCACGGATACTCGGCCAAGCTCCCCAGGACACTACAGTGTGTATAGACAGGGATCAAATAGCGTCTACACGGTACTCAGGCCCTAACAGCTCGGCCATTAACCTATAGGAGGACAGGGAACACGAAAACGAGGCAGACTGGGACCGCTTACTAGGCCCTAAAGGTTTTTACAGCCCGGAAAGCTCCGTGTAAGTGGCCGCATAAATTTATTTACAGCTACAAAGGAAGACTTCACAGCCTGTTTTGTAGGTCAGGGTTGCCTGAGGAGAGTAATGAAGTAATACCTCGCTTACATGTTCACCATACTCGGTATAAGAAGTCAAATTTTCTCTCCTTTCTCTCGCCTACGACCATACCACAGGGAGAACACCGGTTCTCGTCTGATCACCGAAGTTAAGCCCTGTCGGGCGGGGTTAGTACTTGGATGGGTGACCGCCTGGGAATACCCCGTGTTGTAGGCTTCTTCTTTTCATTTATTTTTCCTGGAATTTTTTCATCATTTTTGCTGTTTTACCCCTAGCTGGGATGTACCTCTGCTGTCAGTTGCCAAGTTACGCCGAATTATTCTTCGAAGCAATTAAGTTGTGGGGTCATTTTTTTTCACAATAATACACTGCAAAAACTAAGTTCTTACTTTAAGTGAAAAAATTAACTCGCATTGAGAGCAATGGCACCTCATAGTTAGGTCCCTCAGGTAAGGGAGTCATCCTCGTAAACTAAGGGCCTTATCTGATTTTGGACACTTAAAATGAGACACACAATACACTAAGTATAAGGTCAATAGGAACCTTGATTTAAGGCAATTCAAACTTATATTAATGGCTTGATGGTTCTTGTTTTAAAAACAGATAAGTTCAGTTTAAGGGCATACAGTTTTTAAATCAAGAGTCCTTAAATCCCATATTAAGCTCTATATATTCCTTGTTACAAGGGGTCTAATCATCAAAGTAAGGCAATTTTCCCCTGATATTAGTGCAATTAAATTTCTTACTGTAAGGGTATATTGGCCTCAAATCAGGAGTTTGTTCTCTAAATATTCTGTGTTTGAGGTACACAGTCATCAAAGTAAGTGACTTATCACTAAATGAAGGTGCAGTAAGGGTTATCACTGTAAGGGTACATTGAACTGAAATCAAGGGATTTTCTTACTTTATGTCCTTCAAATAAGGTTTAAAGTCACCCTGCAACAAGGTCTCAGGCGGTCCCTCATTTCAGGCAAGACTAGCACATCTGCCAACAAGTAGTTAATTAAACATTCATAAGGTAGAGATAATGGCTTGAATCAAAAATGAATATCAATAACTGACTGTTTATTTAATCCTCATATGGCAGATATCACATTTGCTGTGCACATACAGTACATATGTAATTAGTTCCCAATAACTTGAAACACTCAAACAAAAAAGCCTCACACTCAGTGAGAGTAGTCTGACAACACTATCAAAGTCTCATGTTTTTTAAAAGCATGATCAACTGTTCACTCAGGCACTGCCATAGCAGAGTTACTGGCCATTGATGAGTGGGAGCTTTTCATGGCGGCAGTCTGGTAACGAACCAGGGCAGCTGCGTATTTTGAGTGCCTCTGATTGACGAAATCATTCAGCAGGTACTCTTGCAAAAATAAAAATGCACCTTTCGCTTCTGATGGATACTCGAAATTGAATAAATAGTATGATCCTATTAGAGCTGCAACTCCAGTGCTGATAGTACTTGTCTCAAGTATCGAGTTTCCTCCACAAGCAAGGAATGTTTGCCAGCCATTTCCTCTTCTACAGATTATGAGGTAAGGCGATGTTGATGGAGGTTTCTTGAGAAACTCTGTGACAGACTTGCCATTCTGAAATTTAAAAGAAGGGGGCCAAGTGTCAATAATAGTTGGGGTCAGAATAGAACATACTGTATAGTTTATAAAATAATCAATAAAAAGCAAGTGCTCTGATATTTGGCTACAAAATGGTAAAAGTAAAAACACAGATAATATCTCCTTAATAATGGATTATTATTTTTGTATTATAGTAAAAGTATGAAAGATCTCTGAGCTGTACAGAAAAACTTGCCGACTAAAGCTACGTGTTAAGATAGCATTTCTCATTCTCCCAAACTTCTACGTCATGTAAATTTTTAGTACACAACTGTATTTGCAAAAAAGCTGACAATTTATTGTATTTCTTACTGTACACATGAAAGAACAATAACTAGCGAAAACAACAACTATTTTGTAGTATGTCAGTGAACTTCAAATGATTTGCACATTTTCAGTCTTTACCCTTTAAACTCCAATATCAACACACAATTTCTCCTTACTGACTGCCATAATATTGTCATAGTGTTAGTTCTGCGAATTTAATGTTACTTAATGAAGACAATTTCTCCCAGCTTGTGATTAATCTTTGTCACTTGCATACTTGGTATTCTTTTGGTACTGCAAGAAGAAAATAAGTGTAGATCACTCTTTGGACTTGAACAATGAAGTAGTGTTTACTTCTGGTTGTATGTCTCCCAGGGATCTCAGAGATTTAAACAAGCATTAATTGCTGTGGTGTTTCCACCCATAACATGGAAGTACTGACATGCATAAAGGCTGTGTTATCTCACCTCTGCAACATTAACAATGAAATCAGATCCTGTATCCTTCAGTTTTTTTACACCAGGAAATAGCTTGGTGAGTGAGAGCAGAGCTTTAATCTCGTCACCTGTTAACAAATAATTCACAAACTTTACCAAATTTATTGGTCACTGTATACAGTTAGCAAAATGTGTCGCTGGCTTTAAATAATCATTCTTTGACTGCAGAGCTGTTAATTGATTTTCACTCTTGGTCTATTTGGTACCAGGTAAACTGCCCATAATAAAGGGGTGATTAAGCTGGAAGTTCAGCTGTTTTTCTATTTTAAAAATATATTTTCCTGATGGACCTCTGGTATTAAACTTGTGTGCTTTATATCTATTAACAGTGACAGCTGATCTTTAGGTTACATGAACTTTTGCTTACCTGTGTTGGCTTGCTGTTTTAAACGTTTAAGGCCATCTTCCACTATAAGCCAAGCACTCTCACTGAAGTACTTTTTTACATGGGGTACAAGTGGTAGTTCATCATCCTCAAGCTTCCACTCAGTTGGCAAGAATTCCACAAGTGCCTCATCCAAGGTTATGTCAGTAGAAATAGCACCACGTGCATCTTTTTCACTCACAAATTTGCTGAGGATCCTGAACTTTCCCTCATCTGACACTAAAGAAAAGGGTCTTTTTTTTAATTCTCCTTTACAGCTTTTACAAGCCCTCACAAGATTGCTTTTATAGAGCCACAACACTACAAGTGGCACCCCTGACAGGCATTGTGGGTTGAACTGTGCACCCTTTTTGTTAGTAGTTAGCAGTATTATAGTACTCACCAAAATTGACAGTGGGGATATCATCTTC
Organism: Porites lobata; assembly: GCA_942486035.1. Lineage (NCBI taxonomy): Eukaryota > Metazoa > Cnidaria > Anthozoa > Scleractinia > Poritidae > Porites > Porites lobata. Next base: position 26,164 of record CALNXK010000101.1, read on the forward strand.
AAGTGCGCAGACGTCACCAAGCATGAGTATGATATTTGGAAGTACTTTCTTCCAGTTATCTACTGTTGCACTGAAATCACTGACAGGTACCTTTGCCTTGGACAAAGCCCTTGACAGCTCCTCTTTGAACTAAAACATTGCAAAATAAATATTCATAATAATCAAATTTATTCATCCCTCTAAAAAACAATTGTCACAACTTTCCAACAAAAGGTAAATTATGGAAAAGTGGTGTTCAAAGATGCACTTCATCAGCACTTAACTTGCCAAGTATATAATCCATTAGTGAAAGATTTACTAAAATTTTCACAGTATAGTAGCACTAGACTGTTATCTTAAAGAATCCTGTTGTAATACTGTATAATTACTTGTCTAGCACTTTATATAGCACAGAAATAATGTTACAGCTACATACATAGATTTCTTGGCCAAGGATGAGCCAATCTTTCAAGAACTTGGAAACACGACTTTTTCCATCTGAGACTGCTACAAGCTGCTGATGGCGAGCGCTAAAGGTCACTGAAAGAAGATTCTGCAGTACACCAGCATCTTGACCTCTACTTTTACTTTGTTCATCCTTCAACCTCTTGATGTTTCTTTCCATTACAGCTGGATCTGAATCCAAGTCTTCTAAATAAATAGAAAAGGGAAAAAATATTTGTATTGAGTACATTGACAATGAATGGAGTGTAAACAATATGCAGCTTAGAGTCCTTAGTAAAAATGAATACTATTGGAAAACATAGCCCCATATGCAAACAGTCAGGGCAATAACAATCTTACAACCAAGCCAGTATCAGGAGTGTCTTGCAACCAATACTTAACAAGAATAACATACTTTAGCATCTGACGGCTTAAGGGTTAATGAAAAGTTTAGACTTACCAGTTGAATTTTAGTTTCATTTACTCTAAAAAGTTTTAAGGTGCACTACTAAAAGTACCTTCAGTCTTTTTCTTTTTCCTTGCTTTCTGCTCCACAAAATCTGGACTCCTTTTATTTTCACGATAACGCCAGTTTTCAAATTTCTTCATGATTCCCTTTTTGAGGGAGTACTGCCACATTTGAGAAATAAAATCAAATTAACCCACAGATAAATATGTAGCTTACTAAATCCACCAGTTTCAAGCATTTCTATTTTCATTACACTATATTAGTTAAGCAACCAATCAGTGGCAATTATAACCATTCAAGCCCCAAGTGATCAACAATAATGTTCTCCTTCCAATCCAAATAGAATGTCAAGCAGACAAGTGATGAGAATAATGCAAATCAACAAGGAGAAAATAACTGTCTAGATTTACCACCAAATTCTCGTAACTGTCATCAGTAATAGCAGTCAGTATGGAGAATTTGTGTGATATTGGCTTAAAGGGTAATGTACTATCAGCTAGGTCAAGAAGGTAAAGAAGATAATACTTTACAACTCCTAAAGTAAATTGCTAAGGTAGGGTCAGTTAATATGTATCCAGTTCGTAAGTTTGCAAGAAATCAAATATCTCACCCAATACTTGAAGTCCTCTTTTGGAGCTGGTACAGTTTGCTCTCTGTTCACCATCTTGCGAGGGTCTGCATCAGCAAGTATAGGGTATTTTGAAATTAGCTGTTTTGCCAGCCATTCACAGCACGCTGGGGATGGCGTGTCTGTGTACACCCACACACAAGTTGCTACAGTTTTTATAACTTTTGCTCTGTCCACGTCAGTTATGTTGCCACTCTTCAGATTTCCATCTGTAACTTTTCCAAATTTAGATGGAATAACAAATCCAGAGGGGAGACGATCTTTTGGCTTACTTAGCACCGAAACTGGTCTATTTGAAACTTTTTTGGGAATTGGAGTTGATGTTCTTTCTTTTCTAGAGGATAAGGAGTCATCAGACATGCAACCACCAGATGAGGATGAAAGTGTCAGTGTGGACTGTACTGAAACTTCCGATTCATCATCACTGAAACAATCACTCTGAGATGCTGACTGTTTGCTGGCATCTACTACAGATGCTTTAATCATGCCAGTACTAATGGGATCTGACACAGAACCATTCACCTGTGTGACAAAGTACACGTAATTTAAGTACAGTCAAGTTGTTTTTGATACTGCAACAGTGCACGCACATGTTATACTAATTTATTAGCTCTACATTAACAAAAATATATTTCTCTAGTAATAAAAATCTTCTGAACCCAACACAACTTACAAAAGAATGCAAGAACAAAAAAAATTCAAAATACTTGTTTCTGTGAGCACCAAAATTGCCATAAATAGCACTAAATTTAATGCTCAGAATGTTGAAAATTGCATTTCCCAGTTTCTAGATTTCAAACTTTTGCAACCAGATAGCCCCTAGTTTGGACACAGCATCCTATTCCAGCATCAGGAGCTGCTTACTACAAACTTATTGAAAAGCCCTGTATGTAGCTACCTGATATTTAACTTGGCCACCAGATCAAAACCTACTGGTCTGGAGTAACCTACAGTATTAATAAGAGAAAGACTAGTGACTTACACAATTATACATTCCCTTCACAATCTTCCGATGGGCGAGTCTTGGAAAAACCTCCTTAAAGTCCTGCTCATCCATGTCAAGGAAGTCTTCCCTAGTGATAGTGTTGTCTATTTATAAGTATAAGGAAATAATTGCAATAAAAAATTGTATATGGCATTTTTTCTGTGCCAAACAGTACATGTAAACTTTAATGCTAGTCAAGATTGATTGCAGAATTCAAACTTGTCTGTTTAAAGCAGCTTTTATAGTGTCACTTTAGAATGCAAATTGCTCCAAAAAGAGGTCCAAAGGTCCCATATCAGGTACAGCAGAATCACTGTCTTTGCATTTACACAGGAATATAAAATTAAGCATGCAGATTTCAACTTTATGATGGAATAAGAAATGGCATGTATGAAAATTCATACTGTGCCAAATTTGTGACAAAAACGTCTAACACACATGATAACTGGAAACTTGCCGCTATGAAAAAAAGTGTAAAAGAAATAACAAAAAGTAAGATTGTTAAGTTAACCCTTTAAGCCCCAATATCCACATATAAACTCTCCATACTGATTTTCATATTAGTAGAGAGAGTTTGATAGCAGATCAAAGCATTTTCTCTTCAGTGATCATTTTATTAATTCTCATCAGCATTTCTCTTGGCAACATATTGATATTGTTAGGAGAAAATTGATGACGGTCGCTATTGGGACTTAAAGGCGAATTTCGACAAACACTTTATCCTGCACGAAATGAAAAGACAGTTTCAGCAAGCGACTCTGATATTTCAAGAAATGCAAGAATATTTAAGCTTAAGTCAGGTGCAACTGTTTTGATTTCACGACGTAATGTTTGGCGGGAAATTTCCCGCGCTCATTGTACCACGGAGTACTGGAACATTCCCTGCAATATTTGAGTATTTATCCACTATGAATTAACAACAATTTTAAAAAATCTAACCTTCAAAAGCCACGATAACCTCATAAGGAACCGTAGGAAAGTGTCTCTGGAACCATGAAATAAATTCCCTGCTTTCGTCCAAGGCTTTGCATTCGTCTCGTAATGACTGAGAAGACATCTTCAACAAAAGACAGCGACAACAACGGACTTGACAGCGATAGAGTCAAAGAAAACCGGACTAATTGCAAAGGAGGTCGAAAACCGCTCAAAAACATATAAAAACTGTCAAAGTCGACCACAAAACCTCGGACACTTCCCTCTCAGCACAAATGACTTACCAACCGCGCGAAAATGCCTTCTTCATTGACGTACTTTCTTTGACTCCAGTAGACCAATGAAAAGCCGTCATTTGTAGCATGTGACATGCCACAGCTGTGCAAAAGGGAAATACGCTGACCACGAAGATTTTGGGTATTTTCAACCCCAGAGCTCTCTCGGGCAAGGCTGGATCGCAAATGGCGATGTGGAAATGTGGGTTATGTGTGGGTTTTGCGGCCTTGGTTTTAAGCCAAATGTTAAGCCACATTCGTCAAGTTCACTCCGGTGATAAAGACTTTAAAATTACCTGCGGTATTTTAAACTGTGAAAAGTCGTACACGAAGTACGGTAGTTTCTATCGGCATGTCAAAAATCAGCATCACACTTACTTGGATATTCCAGCAACATACTTGAACACTGATGAAATTTCAACGGCTTTGAGGGGTCCAAATGGAAATGAGCAGATCTTTCAAGAAAGTTATCCTGAAGAACTGCAGGTATGTTTGCTAAAATGTGATTTTAAGGATGGATCCCAAAATTTGCTGTCGGGTTGGGGGGGGAGGGTGGTGGGGGAGACGCCTTTCTGAGAGCTTTTGAATGGGTGGTTAGTTTTGAAGCTTTATTATTGTAAACACACTTTCAATCAAGTTTTAGCAGAACTAACAAAATGTTGTTGCTGTAATTGAAATTTTACCTTTTTTCTTTTTTGTTTTGTTTTGACTTCAGAATAATACAACTTTTATGGACCCTCAATCAATGTTTGATGTAAATATAAAAATATATCATCTACAGGAATCTGATCCATCTGTACATGAAGGGACCTCTCCAACAACTTCAACAGCATGTATGGACGAGTCTTTGTCTGGAAACATTGATCCAGTTCAAGAAGAAGACATAGACTGTCATGACAAGTACTGTTATGACAAGCAGAGAGAAGCAGCACTTTTTCTTTTACAACTAAAGGAAAAAGCAAAAATTCCACAATCTGTGATTGACAATGTTGTAGATGGTACCACAGGTCTTTTAAAGAAATCTATTCAGCGTTTGAAAAGGAGGGTAACAGAATTTCTAGTCTCTGAAGGACAGGATGATCTTAAGGCATCAACGAGTTTTCAGGATATATGGCAAGATGAAATCACACCATTTGAAGGGTTGGAAACCCAGCACCACCAAGAGGAATATATGAAACAATCATTTCCCTATGTGGTATGTGTAAGAGGATACTTAACCCCTTATGCCGCAGTGTCAATGTATTATGTAAAATATATTATATTATCATCACTGGTCTACTGGGTAATAACTAGGTTAAAAATGTTTCTGGAAAACCTTGATCAACTTCTGGAAAACTCCCTCTACATTTATAACCTTGATCTTAGCATGGAATATTTTCTCCAAGTATAACTTCAATGCAAGTCATAATACCTTGGACACTTACCAAACTTGGGAGAAAACAAGAAAATTTTACTATGCATTCTTCTACCCTTATAACACCAACACATGTTGTTCTATTACTGGGATTTTTAGAACCCCCTTCCCCCCAGACAATATCAAATATTTGAGCTGTCCATGTACTAATCTGCGCTTTCGCAGTAAAGTGGGAATTGTCACACAACTTTTCATCTGCATTGTTGCTATGAATAAATGAGAATATGGGGGAGGGGTTAAAAGCTGATGGTACTATAACTGGGAGGGAGTAGGGGTAGACAGTCACGATTTTATGGTGCATGCTCAGCCTTTTTTTTTTTTTTTAGGAGCCTAGATGTGTAGTTCTAGGAAAGACGCTTAAACCTGTGGCACATGGAGCCAAGCGTAGGATCAAAGAGAAGTCAGATTGCTTTTATTACATTCCAATTATAGAAACATTGACAGTTTTAGTAAACAACCAAAAGATACGAGAGGAAGTTCTGAAAGAACCACAGTATAGAAATGACGGAAAACTTGGAGACTTTACTGATGGTGCTTTGTTTTCCAATCATGAGATATTTTCCAGTGATGCACAGGCTCTACAAATTATCCTCTACTATGATGACTGTAACCTCTGTAACAGTGCTGGGAGTCGTGTCACCAAACACAAAATAGCATTTTTTTATTTTACCTTAGGAAATTTCAGGCATGAGGTACGCTCTAAACTGGATGCCATTTTTCTCTTAGCTGTTGTTAAAACATCTCATCTTAAGAAATATGGATTTGATGAAGTATTGAAGCCTTTTCTGAATGACTTAAAGAAACTTGAGGATGGATACTTCTTCACTGTAGACAATAGAAGCATTCCTATTACAGGTGCTGTTTCAGTATTTTGTGGAGACACTCCAGCTTCTAACCTTGCTGGGGGCTTTAAAGAAGGTGTCTCATTTGCTATGAAATGTTGTAGGCATTGTGAAGCCAATCAGAATGACATTCAAAATATAGTCCATGAAGAAGACTGTGTTTTAAGAACTGGGGCTCGTCTAGAGGGTCAGTATGAAAGGATGGAAAACAATCCAGCTCTTGCAAAACATTATTCGGTGAACTATGGTTTGGACAGGAGAAGCATTTTGAGTAAATTTCCAGGATTTAAAATTACCGAACAATTACCACAAGATTTGATGCACATCCTTCTAGAGGGTGCGATACCATATGTTGTCAAATGTATGCTTCAGTATTACATTGCCAAGGGTTTGATAACTGTTGATCTTATAAACTCAAGGTTAATGGAGTTCCAGTATGGATATTCACAGGTTAAAGACAAACCAGAACCAATTAATCCTGAATCTTTGACTGAGAAACCAGGAAAGCACATTGCCAAAGATGCTGCAAAGATGTGGATGCTTTTTCGAATATTGCCGTTTATTCTCCATGACATCATTGGTGAAGGTGACAAACCATTTCAAGTATTTGAACTACTTATGAAGATATCAAGTCTACTGCTGGCTCCAGTATTGAGCTGTGAAACTGTCTCATTGCTCCAAAGAATGACTGCTCAATTTCTGACAGATTTTAAGGATGTTTTCAATAAGCAGCTAACTCCAAAGATGCATTACTTGATTCACTGTCCAAGACTTATCCTGCTATGTGGACCATTAGTTAGGGTTTGGAACATGCGATTTGAGGCAAAGCACAAAGATTTTAAAAGAATAGCAAAAAATGCAAGTTGAAAAAACATAACCCTTTCACTTGCAAAAGGTGAACAACGATCAATGATGGCAAAGTTTGCAGACCCGGGCAGCCATGGGCTATTCAATAACTTAGTGAAAGGACCCCTGATTCCCCTCACCGGGGAAAACTTTAATTTTGCCAAACACCAGTTTTGCCTGATTAATCAAGTTTCTGATGAAGTGATTGTTCACATTTGCAACTGTAAATGGGTCACTCTTTATGGCACAAAGTACATCCCTAATGAGTGCAGTTTATTGTTACGAGCAGAAAATGAGAAACCTGTCTTTGGTGATCTTCTTGGTATTTGGATAGCAAATGGAGTTGATGTAATTTTTAGAGTTGCTGAACTTGAAACAGTTACCTTCAGTGATACTCTTAATTCATATGAAATTGACAAACTCGGACAGGCCATGGCTGCACTGTACATTACCCCTGACAGCCTTCTAAGCCATGAAGTACTACATAAGTGGGAACTTGATCACAAAATGTACATCAACACTAAGTATGATGTGACCGACTTATGTGATTAATTTTAACTGTTAGTTTGTTATCTGAGTTGGAATGACTTTGTTATCAATTTATGGTTTTAAATTTCTCAAGCAAGACTTATCTTAAATGTCATTGTTAGGTTGTGTTATGTGAGTTGACATGACTTTGTTATTAAAGATTTAAATTTGAAAACAAGAGGTTAGTCTGAAAATTAGACTTTGCAAAACTTGATTTACCTTACATTAAGGGAATTAGTTACTACATTTAATAACAGTTTTAATAGTGATCACTTTCTTTGAGGTTATAAATACATTATCACCCCTTTTCTGAGGGCCTTTCATTTGTTATGTTCTTTTTCTAAGGGAACAACCATTGCTTTAAGGTACACATCGAGGAATGTACCTTTATTTAAGTAATACATTAACCATATTCTCTCAATTTAAGTGCAATTTACATAGCCTAACACTTTTTCTAAGGTGAATTAGATTATGATCTGTTTATAGTAAGATCAGATACCTTGACACAAGTCTTGAAACTCTTACTTTAAGTATTCTAAACCTTATTTCAAGGTGATATCCCTCTTTACAAGCAAGTAAGGAAATGTCACTTCTTAAATCAAGAGTCCTAATTTCTGCAGTGTATAGCTTCCACATAGAACGCGCGTTGGTTCGAGAGCGCGCGGTAATGTTCCATTTTGCTCAGTGACTTCAAATCACCGCTTGTGACATCACTTTTTTCAAATCACAGCTTCCACAAGTCTACGTTCGCCTTTAAGTGCAACTACAGGCCGAGAAAACGGCCGCGAACGCCATACAAACAAGCCAAAAGGCCATATACAATTTGCCCTCGATCCACAACACAAGACCGAGTTCGTTAATAGTTGTTATTAACGGTCGACGGTTTAAATTAACCGCCGAAACCAGCGCCTTGCAGTAAAGACCAACGAGAGAAAGGGCGAGTTCAATATATACAAGCAAACAAGTACTGATTCAAAGCTGTACTCACGGTATAGACGGATGTTTATGATCCTACTTGCTTGCTTTTCAATCGTCGACCATAATCCTCTTTCTTGAACATACACATCTCTGGCGACTTTCACTTCGCCTCACCTTTGAGAGAGTAAAACATTTCAGTCTCTACTCTGCTCTACTGAGCGAGCTGCTTTTTAAATAACATGCTAGCTTGGCTACAAATCAACTTCAACATATTCCAAGATCATTTACCTTCTTTCTTGGTCCCCGGAGACTTCTTTCTCTCCGTGATTTATCGATCGATCCATCACCTGTATGAGAAACAATCACACGCGCGCACGTTACCAGTTGTATCATTGGCGCGCGCGTTTTTAAATAACCTGTGGACCGCGCTGAATACAATAATTACTACACAACCGGGGACTAGCGCGAACGCAGGTCCCCACTACCAGAAATTATACGCTCGAGTTACCCACATTTGGGGTAATCGCAAGGGTCAACCCAATCGAAGTGCAATGAGGGGGCCTCACCTTGAGAGGACTGCCTCCTTGATCACAGTGCCTCCCGCGTCAGGTAAGTTTTTTTTGTGTTTACAGTGAAAGGCCGGCCCCCAGTAGGGTGGTGCAATGCCGCCAGACTTAAAAGTTTAGTACCACACACAGCAAACCGGGGCAGTACACCAGTACAGAAACTGACTGGGGGAATCGAACCCCCACCCCTACATACACAGTACAGGACAAAACAAATACAGGACAAACATGTACAGGACAGCAGAACAAGTTAAAAGACGCGGGCACTAGAATATCTAAAACAGCTAAAAACACGCTCACTCAAACGCCCCAAAAGGCAAAAAAATCTAAATGCACACTCACTAAAACGGGCACTAAAACTAACAAGCACACACACTCAAACAAAGACTGGGGCCAGTACGACCAACAAAGGAGACCAGCAGATCCAGCAGAGGGAACCACAGTGCAACCAACTAAGGCGACCATAGAGACCACAGACACACTCACTCAAGCAAAAACTGGGGCCAGTACGACCAGCAAAGGAGACCAGCAGATCCAGCAGAAGGAACCACAGTGCAACCAACTAAGGCGACCATAGGAACCATAGACACACTCACTCAAGCAAGAAAGGAGAAACACAAAGGAGAAAGGGAACACAAAGAAACACAAAGGAGAAAGGGAACACAGTTACAACAAGATTGAGAGGCCAGCCTCACCAACCGAACCTAAGGTACCATTGGCGCACCACTGACGCAGGAAGTAACGTTTGCGACGAGCGGAGCGGAAGCGCTTAAAATAGAGCGGCAAGTAGAAGGCCACCCTGGCCTTCACTTGACCAATAACAACAATGGCCCCAGGACGAGTGTCCTGAAAACGAAAGTCGTTCCGAGCTAACCAAATAAAAAACTTACAGACATTCAAGAGGTAAGCAAAGATCCTCGGGACAGAGAGCAGCTCGTCCGGAGAGAAACCAAAAAGAACATGCCGTAACGACAAAGAAGGCAACGAAGGGCTACACTTAAACATCAGGGACTGAAGCCACGAGAGGACACTTTGCGCCAGAGGACACTCATAAAACAAATGGGGAGCGGTCTCTACAGGACAAGAACAAAAGCAGGTAGGGTCAAAGCCATAACCAAAGGAGATGAGACGGTCTACAGTGTATAGCACTCCATGCGCAATCTTCCAATTAAGATCAGTAACGGGGCGGTCCAGCGGAAAGAGAAATAACGATTTCCAGGTGGTCGGCCAGTAGAGGTCACCAAACGTGGGACGAAATTTAGCAACACAGTGCGGTGGGGACAGACTAACAGACAACAGGTACGAGTAGCAAGACTTAGCAGACATGCTCACTGCCGACATAGCGTGCTCAGATGATTGAGAGCCCATAACTAGACAGGAGCGAGGAACCGAGAAGGAACCATTGACACTACGCCAAGACAGCAAAAGTGACTGGTAAAACGGAGGCAAGGCAAGAGGACTGTAAGCAAAAGGTCGCGAAAAAACATCAAGCACAGAGCAGTTGAAAACAGAAAAGAACCAGAAAGTAAGGAAGTGAGACCAATTAGCGTAGGATGAGAGAAAACGCCTCACCCATTGAACGAGAAGAGATGAAACCTTCCGCTGGACATCCACTACCGAGAAACCACCCTGATCAGGGGATTGAACGATAACAGCTCGACGTACAAGTTCACGTTTACCGCCCCAGAAGAAATGGAAGGCAAGCCTAACCAAATTCAAAATGACCCAGTCAGGCATGTGGATAAGAGAAGCCACATACCAGACTCGGGACAAAGTGAGTGCGTTAATGACTAAGGCTTTGCCCCTAAAGGATAGAGACCGCTGCCTCCAAGAGGAAAGAACCTTCTCAACAGCATCGATCCTCGGTTGCCAATTGTCAACATCGAGGTCACCAGGACCAACAAAAACGCCCAGCGTCTTGATTTTAGCCGAGGACCAATCGAGTGGGACTGGAGGATCCAGCCTACCAGCCCAACTGCCTAACCAGAGGCCTTTCGATTTGCTTTGGTTCAGTTTTGCTCCCGAGCCCTTCTCATAGACGGCATACACCTCAAAGATTGCACAAATGGAATCGTCAGAAACGACAACAAGAGACGTGTCATCTGCATATTGCGAGATGGGCGAAAGAGGAGACGAGGACCCAGGGAGGGTCAGGCCTTCGATACGGGGATTGGCTCTAATGTTAACAGCTCACACTTCAGAGACAAGTACATACAAGAGCGGAGACAGAGGACAGCCTTGGCGCACCCCCCGTGACAGCGAGAAGAAAGACGACAGATAACCATTGACAGACACAGCACTGGAAACGTCAGTATAAAACAAGTCCACCCATTTAACAAAAGATTGGCCGAAGCCCATAGATAGCAAAGTCGAACGCATGAATCCCCAATCCACTCTATCGAAGGCCTTTTCCTGATCAAGGGAAAGGATGGCAATGGGTTGTCCAGAGAAAGAAGCATAATGGACAACATCTCGCAAGAAGGCAACGTTTTCGCCAATGTACCTCCCGGGACCCCCACGTCTGGTCATCAGCAACGACAAGATGTATGACCTTAAGGAGACGCCCAGCGAGAACCCTAGCAGCCAGCTTGTAATCAACATTAAGAAGGGAGATCGGTCGCCAATTGCGAGGGTCGAGCCGATCACCCTTCTTAAACGACAGAGAGATGACACCACGACGTTGAGAGGAAGAGAGAAGACCCGCATCGAAACAAGAGTTAAGAACAGTGACCAGATCAGAGCCAAGAACATCCCAGAATTTGACATAGAACTCCATGGGCAGGCCGTCAGATCCGGGGGCCTTGTTTCTGGCCATACCCATGAGAGCCTCACGACACTCCTCTACACCTAAGTAACCTTCGCATAGGCCGGCCTGATCCTGAGAAAGAGCAGCAGACAGATTGGAAAGTAGAGACTGCTGAGCAGAGGAGTCCACAGGGGAAGCAGTGAAGAGGTCAGAGTAAAAGGCAGAGAAAGAATCACATAGGTCATGCGGGTCAGATACAGAAGTAAGACGAGGAGGTCTCACCGTCCTCAACCCAACGGATCCGTGAGCGAACCTGCGCTCCCTTGGCTAAAGCAAGATCTAACTCAGCCAGGCGGCTCAGCGTAGAGCGATAAGGCTCATAAGCTGAGACTAAACCCTCATCAAAACGAGCCTTTAAATGATCAGAAAGGCGGACCAAGAGATCTCTAGATGCACGAGTCTCCTGAGCCCGCCGAACACAATAATCCTTTGAAAGCTGTCGAATCTCTCTCTTACCAACCTCCCACCACTTGGCGAGGCTAGAAAAGCAAGTCATTTTAGAACGCCAACTACTCCAGAAAGATGTAATTAGTTGAACGTAGCCGTCCTCTCCAAGGACAGAGGCGTTCAACTTCCAGAGACCAGGACCAGGCGGGACGACACCAGGAACAAAGACAGAGACCAGAAGAGCACAGTGGTCAGAAAGGGGACAAGGAACAAAGTCACAAGACGACATAGACGCTACCCAAACATAAGGACAACCAATCAGATCTATACGCGAAGAAACGGTGCCGTCCGGTCTGGTCCAAGAGAAACCTGCCGTGTCAGGGTGAAGATACCGCCAGGCATCAACACAACAAGAGGACTCAAAGAGTGCTTTCAGAGCAGCAGAACTCTCCCTCCAGGTGTCAGAGGAGTCAGAGCCTCTGCGATCCACAGAACGATCGAAGACTGTATTGAAGTCCCCACAAAGGAGTGTGGGGACAGTAGGATCGAGCTCATCAGCAATTTGTTCCAGAAACTCGTTCCTTGCAGGGTTGCGGTTCGGGCATACAAAGAGACTACACGAAAAGACTGATCATGATAGGAAAACTCACACTGCAGGAAGCGTCCCTCCTCATCAGCCCAAGACTGAACCAGGGACAAAGAAGGACGGAAAAGGACGATACAACCACAAGATTTAACGGAACCAGGCGAGACAACACTTAAGAAACCAGAAGAACGGAACCACGAATCACATTCAGCCAAAGAGGTACAATGAACTTCCTGAATACAAACGATAGTGACTACAACAGATAAGGAACGCAACCACTGCAAAAAACCAGCACGCTTGTCGGCCACACGCAGGCCGTTGGCGTTGATGGTTAGGACGTTTAAGTTGAAGAAAAAGGTAAGAGAGAGACGACTCAAGACCTTCGAGACTTAGGTCTGGAAGGAACAGCAGGGGGCAAGGGGTGCTTGCCCGCAGCAAGCGGAGACCTGCTCCTACCCGTACCCACAGGTGACACAGAACGCGATCGACCAGGCGACACCACGACAGGGGGTTTCCGAGCAGTCCGCTTAGCTGGCAGCGGAACCACAAAACCGTCACGATCCGTGGAGTGAACGGAGTCAAGAGAGGACTCGTCACCACTAGGGACACCACCAATGGAGGCATCGCTACGGATCTCACCATCCTCTGACTCAGAATCACTACTATCACTAGTTTCAGCAATATTCATTTCATTGTCATTACTAATAACTACTCCATTATTGTCATTACTATTGTTACTAATAATACTTTCACTAATGCCATTGTCATTACTATTAACTGTACCATTACTATCATTACTATTGCCATTAACTATTTCACTTTCACTAGTAACACTAACATTGCCACTATTACAATTACTATCAATTACTTCAATTTCATTATTTAAGGAGTCATTACTAACATTGCTAGGTAAATCAGCACAATTATTTGAATTAACAGAATCAGAATTTGGAGCATCAGAACAATCAGAATTTGAATTAACTGAATCAGAATTTGGAGCGTCAGGAGAATTAGAATTTAAGGCCAGACCCGCCAACACACTCAGACTCACGTCAGTAGAAGCCTGTGAAACCACCGTAGCCCCCTCAAGAGAATCAGGATCAGCACAAGCAGAAGCAGAAACGGAGCCGGGGGCATCCTGACTGGACAACTCGTCCGGTTGGTTGTCCCTCAAGTCAACAGACCCACCTTCCTGACTACCAACTGGGGCGTCAGTCGCTCCCTGAGCCACGACCTCACCCCAACCCTCACCGTTGCGACCAGGGCAGTTGCGGGCAAAATGCCCCTCCTCCCCACAGAAACGACACTTATTCCGCATGGGACATACCGCGAAACGTGGCCCGCGCCACAGATGTCACATTCAACGGGCTGCCCCCTGTACCACACCTTAGCCGACCAACCCTCTACCTTCATGTGCCTAGGGATAGGACCCTTCCGGACCATACGAACAACACGAGTCCCAGAATGTACAGTGGAGTCGGGGTGCAGCTGATGACGAATGCCCCCCACTTCCCCATACTGCTGCATTGCAGCCTGAATCACACCATTATCTAACTCATACGGGAGATGGAAGATAAGAACAGACTCTAAACTAGGCCCTCCCCCAACCACTTGGCAAGGGTAGCCCTCAATCTCAACTTCCGACTGACGCTCGATGGTATTTTTGGCTTCAACCGAGTCAAAGGTCAACTGGACGCGAAAACCCGGCAAAAATTGAACAGCCAGCAACTTCCAAGTCCCAAAGCGTTCTGCAAGCATACGAATAACCTCAGGCCGGGAGACGACCTGGGGAATACGCCCAATACGCAGCGTAACCGTCCGACGCATTGCGGGATGCGGCATCGCAACAAAAAGAAAGAAAAAGACCCCAACGGGGTTAAGCCCTGACGGGCGGGAACCAAAAAAGACGGGCTACCCGAGAAAAAGACCCCAACGGGGTTAAGCCCAGATGGGCAGGGCCCAAAAAAGGACGGGCGATCCACTAAAGACAATAAAAGTATAAGACTTACAAAAAATCCAAGCTTGAAATGACCACGGTCCAAGAACCAGAAGCTTGTCCTCAGCAAAGTGGCTACCAAACAAGGCAAACACTAGCAACCACGACCAAAAACGGGAGCAGGTAGTCACGATGGACTGTACATGCCGCAAAAGGCCACAGCGACACTCACCAAAGCCAGTTCCCCACAGCGATATCCTCCCACAAGGGTAGAAATTCCGCGTCGCGAGGTACCGCGTCAGGTAAGTTTTTTTTTATATTTTCAGGGAGTGGCCGCCCCCCAGTAGGGTAGTGCAATGGCGCCAAACAGCAAACACTAGCCAAGCCAGACAGACAGCAACAAAACGGTATGGAGGGGGAACCAGTCCACCAAACTCGCCGAGGTGTCGAACCTCGCCCACCAGAAGACAGAAACAGGAAAACGAGGCAACTTAACAGCTAAACAGGAGGCAGTCAAAAAACGAAGCAGAGGAAACAGATCACTTGGGAGGCTTAGGAAACTCCAACGGGGTACCAGGAGACAAGTAGACGGTATCAGGAGAACGGATTGGAACACGACCAACACCATGATGGACATACTTGACAAACCGGTCAAACTCGAAGGAAGTAGACTCGCCTTCAACAGAACGGGAAAGACGGCCAAAGTCAAGGTAAACAGAAGCACCAGTACCATCAGCAACAACAAAACCAAAGCCAGTGCGGCGAGTAGCCTCCCAAAACGTACGTCTAGGAGGCCGAGGAACGGGAGCGGACTTGACAGGAGTGGACTCAACTGGGGTAGACTCAGCAGGAACAGAGGCCTCGGCAGCTTGAGGAGGCCGAGGCTTCCTCTTCTTAGGCTTGGGAATAGGCGTACTGTCAGGAACAACCACGGCAGAGGCAGACACAGGCGTACCGGGAACAGGATCAGGAACGGGATCAGCGGAAGCCGACACAGGATCAGAGGAAACCACGGCAGAGGCAGACTCAGGCGTACCGGGAACAGAATCAGGAACAGGATCAGAGGCAACCACGGCAGAGGCAGACTCAGGCGTACCGGGAACGAGATCAGACGCAGGGGACAGCTCGTTGTCTCGAAGATCAACAGAAGACTCATCGACAGGCGGGGCAGAACGTTTCCGGGCCCGCGCAGCCAGAACAGAGGTAGGAACGGAACGGAGGACTTCCTCATCACCGGAGCACGAACCAGGCTCGGAGGCGGAGGAAGGAACATAGTCCGGGTCATCCTCATCCTCAGACATGGCGGGATCGACGCCGGCAACAGGATCGGAAACAGAGACGTCAGGAACGGAGGACGCAGCAGGGGTAGAAACAGAGGAGCGACGGAAGGAGCACTCACGAGCCATGTGACCAGGCTGACTACAGCGGCGACACAAGGCATTGAACGGACAATCTTTAACACGATGACCGTACGAGCGGCAGACAGGACAGGCCTGGGGTTGGCCCTGATACCAGAAGCGCACATCAAAACCAGAGATTCTCGCAGACGACGGAAGATCTTTGGTCAAGGTGACCTTGACCACACGCGTACCAGTAGCAACTTGGGGCAGACGGGGGCAGGTCTGCATCACACACGAGTGGACCACACCAAAAGCACGCAAGTAAACTATGAGGCCTTCATCGGGAACCTCCACAGGCAAGTCACGAACGTACACCAACCGAGTACGGGAGTCAACTGGGGCGACGCGCAGCGAAGCACCACGGAAGCTGATACCACTTGCGAGAGCAGCATCACACTGGGCGGGTTCCTCGTAGGTCACCCGAACAACACCATTTCGCATGAACTGGACAGCACGGACATTGGGCATGCCCGCGTCAGGTAGCCATAGAAAAAAGCAAAGTGGATAGGACCAACGGCCGGCAGCGGAAAAACTGCTTTCCTCTTAGGGCCCTTGTGGTAACTGCGCAAGTCCAGACGGCCACAGGACTCCTGTTATGTGACCGACGGCTCGCCTAAATAGAAACCTGACGCGGGGGACACCAGTGAGCCACAGGGTACCCAGATGTTAAAAAACAAGCAAAGGAAAAAAAATATGTCTGTTATTAATTGAATATTTCTTCCCCAAGGGGAAGTGGGCCGCACTCGGAGGTAGTGCTATACCGAGGCAACCCGTGGCTGGGACGAGGCAAGCCTCCTTTCCACAGCCCAATTCCAAAAATCAGTTTAATATATGAGCTGCTCAATGAGCAGCGTATCAGATATTAAGCTGATAAGAACAGATTTTTTTTCTTTCTTAAAATATTTATTTGAAACCGTCCTTCATCTTATTTGACACATAAATAAGAGCAATATCTAGTTACCTTAGTCACATCCGGTTACAGGTTGAACAGCGGTCACTTCCGGTTTACAATAATGATACACTTCCGGTTTACAGGATATGTCTTTTCCGGTTTACAATACATAAATAAAGGTCTGAGAAAAATGTGAGTACACTGCGGTTCTATTAACATCATGAAAGAGAAAACTTGATGGTTAACTGTTGCCTAATAATTTCACAAATGGAGTCATGACACCACAAGGAGCAAAATTTCCTCTCAGGAAGTCGAGAAAAGTCTACAAATAATCTGGTTGTGATGTCATGAGAGATGTATCTGATAATGGCCCGGTGGTCTTCGGTGCCATTATGAAAGGTAGCTTTATTGCGAAAATGCCAGAGAGCATAGAGAACTGTCTTAACTAAGTAACGTGCAATTGCATTGTTCTTATCGCAAGCGGTAAACCGTGAATAAAAGAAAACAGATTGATAATTCACTACAAAAGGCTGAGGGAGGAGACTAGAAAGAGTGGGGGTTAAGGTGGCCCACACCCTCTTAGCTCGGAGACAGTTCAAAAAACAATGGTCAATAGTTTCTTTTCGGCTACAGGAGGCACAGAGGTCTGAGTCCGAGTATCCCCAAGATTTAAGGGAGTCTCGCACTTTAACAGCTCGCAATGTGATAAGCCACGCTAAATCATTCTTGTAATTTTCAGTTAAGGAATCACGAATAAAGGACCAATGAGTGGGAAGACATAGGGAGTAACCCAGAATGTGGGACCACCTATATGGTAGAACAGGGATTGAAGCGGCATCTTTCAGTAATTCAGTATAACAGTTCTTGGATGAGAAACAAAAACTAGATGTAGACGGGATTCTTTTAGTCACGGTTGTCAAGGAATTAAATACGCATTCGTAATACTTAGAAGGGGCCAAAGCACTAGGGGAGGAATTGTCACGTAAGTGTGACCACTCCCCCCTGACTCTGGCTAGTTGAGAACCAATAAAATATTTCATTAAAAGAAAATCCTTAGTGTCTGGGTGATCAATGGTGTGTACTAAAGCTGAGACCTTAAGGGCTTTACTCTTGCACATAAAATCAATGAGGCCTAGGCCGCCTTTGTGGACCGGAACAGATAGAGACTTTCTAGCAACAGTCTCCATCTTAGACCCCCACAGAAAAGGGAAGACAAGTTTCTTAAAACGTGAAATAACCCACTCCGGGGTGGGCAAAACCTTAGCAAGGAACCAAAATTTACTTGCTCCGAGGATATTAATAACAAGAACTTTCCCGACAAGAGATAAGGAACGACACTTCCACAAATTAATGTTAGATTCTAACTTCGAAATCCTAGGTAGCCAATTGTCTGGATCGACATTGACTAACCCATTGGAAAACCAGACACCACAAATTTTCATTTTCTGAACCCATGATAGCCCCAGAGGGGCATCAGGTCTAGCGCGCCAGGCACCTAGCCACATTGCTTCGGTCTTACTCAAATTAAGCTTCGCACCAGTACCTCTTTCAAATTTTCTTAACAGATAAAATAAATTTTGTAAGGAAAAAATATCTTTAACAAAACAAGTAGAGTCATCTGCATATTGTCGTAACTTAAAATAACTGTGAGCACCAGGAAGGAGAAAACCTTGAATACCATTATGGTTACGAATATTTTGTGCCAGCACTTCAGCACATATAACATAAAGAAGAGGAGACAGCGAATCACCCTGTCTCACTCCTCGTTTCAGAAAAATTTTCTCCGTTAAAAAACCATTGACTATGATTTTCATGGACGCACCATGGTATAAGGTGGAGATCCACCGTAAAAAACCGGGACCGAAACCAAAACGCTCTAAAGTGCGGCGTAAAAAACTGTGATCAACACGATCGAAAGCTTTCTCTTGGTCGAGACTAACAAGGATACCGGTCTCATTGGTAATATTGACATGATCTAAAACATCCCGAAACAAAGCTAAATT